>JARQOC010000008.1:58424618-58471537 GCA_033576535.1 Allobates femoralis | reverse complement strand
TGCGACCTCCCGCTGTGCATTGCCTGTTAAATCATTCCTACACGTTGGGCTTCAGTGAGGGGGTACATCACATAGTATGCTTTTATCTTGCTGATAAAGTCATTAAGAGTGTTGAGCTCACCGGCGTATTGGGGCAGCCACATTGCCCCTGGAGTATACAGCATCAGGAGCAGCATAATAGGTGCTGCTCCTTGCGCCGCTGCACTGCTTGGTGCAGCTCCTTGATCCGGCACTGGATTCTCACTGGCTGCTCTGCCGCTGCTTGGCACCGCTGGCTGCGACATCCTGCGCCCCCTTAGTTAAGGTCCGCCCTCCTGTCTTCCGCTTCCGTCCGGATGTCTCACAAAGGTTCCGCTGCGCACCAGGGATACTCTTCCCTTCCGGATGATGTCAGAACGGTGAGCGCTTTTTCTTCCTGCGCGTCGCGTGCTCTGTAATGGCGGATTTTGAAATTTAAAGTCTCTGTGGCGCAGTTTAAATTCAGCTTGCCGCACGCCCAGCAATGGCGGCTGCTTCAAAACGGTCACTAATCACGGCACACAATGCCTGGTGCCGGGCACGATAGATCCTGTTCATGATGCCAGGTTGTAGAGCCCACTGGGACGGGGTACTCGGTACCGGACCGGGGTTCTGCTGGGGGATGTCACGGCGGTCCTGGTCCGGACCCAGTCCCGGGTTCACACAAGTAAATGGGGTGTATTTACAAGGGATTAGGTTTGTCGTGACGCCACCCACGGATTGTGGTCAGTTAGGGGACCACCGCTGCTGCAGAACCTCCAGGGATGATGTTTTGGCAGCTTTAGATGGAATGGCTCTCCGCAGGTAGAGCCTGGTTCCCCAGGGCAGTGGTAATAAAAGTCTGTGATGGTGGTTATAGATGTTGCAGGAAAGTAGGGGTAGTAGTAGAGATGATGAGAGTGGAGGCAATGGCAGTTTATGAGGGAAAGTAGGGTTTCAGCACAAGGATCACACACACTCACGTTTGTTGTCGTTTTCCAAGTCTTTACTGTACAGATGGTAAAGCAGAGTATTGTCCATGGAGTCTGTACCAGGGCCGGGTTGCTCCCACCCTGACCAGGTCCTTGGCTTCCTACTTCTGCGCTTGTGTGCGGCCCTGCTGCCGCTTTTAGCTGAACTGCTAGCCCTGTCTCCCCTCACGGGTATCAATCTGCTAGGCAACTTGAGTCCTCTGTGTCACTGACCCCTCCGTGTTCCTTTGCTATGGTACAGTGAAGATGGTGGACCTTCACTATCCCGGTATTCACTGTCCTGTCTGTCTCTGGCATAGCCTCGGATCCGGTATCCGTCTTAAGCGCCTATCCGGGGTGAGTTTAGGGTAACTCCTTGTCCCGGGTGTGTTCCTCTGTTTCTCTGACTCCTTCCCTCAGACCTCTCAGGACCTCCACTCAAACTCGACTCTCCTCCAACTCCAGACTCCACTAAACTCAACTAAACTAAACTAAACTGACTAACTGTCACTCCTGCTCTGAGGTAAACAACATTAGCTCCTCCCACTCTTGCAGGTGCCACCTAAGCTCCTCACACTTTCTAGTGTAGTGTTGTAGGGGAGTAAACCTGTGTTGCTGTTTCTGTGGCACATTAACCCTTGGGGTGCCACACTGCCTCTCACAGAATCATGTTTCATCAGGTGATATGGCTTCCCTAACTCATGGTGAGGACGGCGTTATTCCCTGCCTGGATTCCTCCAGTACCCTCACTAGCACTTTGAGGTGTTTACCCTCAGATTCTTCCTCTTCGTTAGGCTGGAAACACAGGAACGTATGAAAAATTGGACCATTTCTCATCCAGGAGAGTTAGATGAGTGTCATCCATATTGTGGGAGTGCACATCATGTGATGCGTTTGGAAATATCGCGAGATTTCAAACTCCGACACTTAGATGTCATCGTTTGACCTGCGCTCGGCGTTCTGTCACCCATAGGAATGAATTGGCAGCGTTAACACAGTCTTACCTTTCTGGTAATAAATTCTATCTTTTTAATGGAATCCCCCTGAACGCAGGCAATAGCGCTAGTCTGACCCTAGCCTTTGTGTTGCTTTTTTGCTCCATTTTTGGAATCCCATATTTTTTATATTGATGGCTGGAAATTATATGATGGCACTTTTTACCATTACATTTTGTGCCTCCACTATTTCCTCATAGATTGTAGCTTGCGAGTAGGGACCTCACTCATGGAGTTTTTGAATTCTGTTGAATTCTGTAAGGCTAGGGTCACACTTGACTGCGTTTTTGGGCTGCATTTTTGCTGTTAGGTCTGAAACAGCCTTAAAAAACGCAAGCAAAAACGCATGCAAAAACACGTTACCATTTAGTGCCATGCGTTTTTGCATGCATTTCCCATAGGGCCCCATGTTACTAAAACGCAGGTGTTTTTGAATATCACCAAAAAAAGCACCAAAAAATGCAGCATGCAACGTTTTTTGGTGCTGAGCCAAAAACGCATCCAAAAAACGCATGGCACTTTGGCCATGCGTTTTTTGCATTTGGGCCTATGGATGCGTTTTTCCATGTGTTTTTCACAAAAGACAAGTGTGAAAAAACACATGGAAAAACAGCATCCACGACACCACTGTTACCCTAGCCTTACTCTCTATTGTGAATCACCCAGGGTTGTGTGGGAACTCGGGTATGACTAAAGTCACACATAGCAATCCGTTTTTGGAAGTGCTTTTCATGACCAATCCGTTTTTCCTAGGCTGCTTTTTGTGCCTCCTGTGCCCCTGAACGTTTTTGGAACTTTGACATTTTTTACATAAACAATGCGCTAAAAAAACTGATCTATTTTTCTATAGGGCCCATACTAAACAAAAGATCCATTTCTTTACTGCACCCAAAAACGTTCCTACCAACATTTTTGGGTTTAAAAAACCTCCTAGGAACGTTTTTGGGTGCAGAAAAAAAACGGATAGGGTATTTATTACGTATAATCCATTTTTGCATCAGTTTTTGGACTTAGAAAAAAAATGCAGAAACTGATACCAAAAATGGACCAAGGACTTATGTGTGACCCTAGCCTATCTAGACCCTGCTGTAGTTGGGATGTCACTGGTGGCCTGCCCAGACCCATTGCACTGGTGATCAACTACACCCAGGGAATGATGATGAGGAAAAATATGTAAAAGTTTGTCGTGACGCCACCTGCAGATTCTGATGATGGTCACCAGCGCCGCTTCAGACCTCCAGAGGAGATGATATGGCAGCTTGGATGGAGCAGCTCCCTGCAGGTGGAACTGAGTATCTGGGGCAGACCAGCACTGATGGTGGTGGTGCTAGATATGGAGATGATCTATGGAGCATGGCAGCAGATGAACAGACACACAGAGGCTTTGTCACTCTACACGGGTACTTTACTCTGTAAACCAGTTCAGATGGCAGTTCAGGTTACAGCACAAACAGTCTATAATTAGGTAGCTGGTCGGGTAGTCAGAGATTTGCAAGGTCATTCAGTGGATCCCGTAGTATACCCTCTTTTGATGATCCCGTGTCCTGCTGCTAAAACCTGCCCCAGCACAGCCCTCTTGTATAACAGGCCTGTTGGGGTGATGTGAGATTCCCTCCTTTGTCTCTCTGGAGGGGCTCGACCTTTGGTGGGCGATCCTGGTGAGGCTGCACTTTGTAGACAGGGTGTCAGGGTGGATGAACTCACCCATGATGACTGGTGTAGATGGCTCAGGGGCTGAACACTCTGTACCGTATCCTCGGAGCCGGTACTCCATTAGGTGGACCAGGGTTCCCCCAGAGTATGGGCGCTCCGATATGGGGTCTCCTCTTTCCTTTCCTGGGCTGCCTCTTCTCTAGGCCCCCTCCCTGGGAGTCTCCTTCTCTCGCTCGGAGGCTCCCTTCTCCTTCTCTCCTACCAGGGCTGCTGGAAGAGCGGGGTTCAGCGCCAGAGGAACCCCGCCCTGGTAGCGATGGCACGCTGGGTAATAAAGAGGTTAGGGCCAGCTTTGTATTATCAGCTGGCCCTAAGCCCGAAATTTATGGTGGTCACGCCAATATTAGACATGACCGCCATGAATTTCTATTAAATTGTTTTAAAAAAAACACAACACAAGGAAAATTTTTTATTAGAAATAAAAAAAAAAGCCATTAGGGACTCCATCTTTAATTAAAAAAATCCTCTTCCGTCCGACGCAGTCCAAAACGCGATGTCCTCTCTGCTACATCCCCTGTGCATAAATATAGATGTCTATGCACAGGGAATAAGCAGACTGAGAACAATCTCAGCTCTGCTACATCATCTCTGTGCACAGACATTCATGTCTGTACACAGGGAATGAGCAGACTGAGAACAATCTCAGCTCTGCTACATCATCTCTGTGCACAGACATTCATGTCTGTACACAGGGAATGAGCAGACTGAGAACAATCTCAGCACTGCTACATCAGGCAGCAGGCAGGCTCTAGGACCCTGGAGCCAGCACACAAAGAAGACAGGACTCTTATCTGTGCGAGTTTCCCAGCCAGCGATTACAGTTGCAAAGTAAACTAGTCCAATGCAAATAAATGACAAAACTAGGATTGCTTCAGGCTGAAGCTTCCGAGACACATCTGCGATTTGTAAATCTCACACTACTCGCTATTACTCGCTTCCCCATTCATTAACATTGGACTCGCTAGACTCGCAACGAGTAGCGAGTCCTGTGCTCGGACTCGCTAGAGTCAAGCGATTCCGAGTAATTTAGGATTCGCCCATCACTACTGAAGACTTCTCTGCACTACTGAAGATTCTTTGTGCTTTTCCTTTTGGAAGTTGATGCTTACCCCTTGTTCATGGTCAGTGCTTTTTTTGTAAATGAATGATTGCCGGTACTGAGGCGAGGAGCTGGGGTGGGGGGTGATGGGGGGTGCTGTCAGGCGTCGGCGGCTTGAGGAGCTTAGGGGGGGTGCGCCATGAGGTGCCGGCGGCTTGAGGAGCAGGTGGGGGGCTTGCTGTCAGACACCGGCGGCCATGATTATGGAGCGGTGGAGGGGGGTTGCTGTCGAGCGGCCGGGAGATCCTGTGCACCAGGCAGTGGGCAGCATGCAGTCATGCAGTGGGCGGTGGCAAATGGCAGTCCTTATATAGCTCCGCCCTGGCTGCATTGCCGCCCCCCTCTGCAGATTTTCCGGTACGCCGTACCGGCACGTACCCCCACAAAAAAAGCACTCTTCATGGTGGGAGGTAAGGGGGAGTTGCACAGGGCTGGTTGAGGAGTAGATGGCAAGGGTGGATACCCAGACCTCTTTTCCATCTGAGGTACCTCTGGATACAGGGCTAGCCAGGGACCCCAGCCAGGGCCAGACTAGCTTCCCATGTTTCCTTGCCGTTATACCATCCTACTTCCTTTCCCGCATCTGCTGCATGCATGACACTATCAGCGACCCATACTACTATGTCCCTGAGTCATTATGTATCAGACTGCCGCAGCTGATGCCTTTAGACAACTAATGCAGACCATCCTTGAGGAGGTTACTGGTCTGCGTACTCAGATTGTGTAGCAGCTGCAGCAAGTTGTAGGGTATGGGGCTACAGCTCACGCACAGACTGTGCCCAAACTCAAGATATCTCCCTGACAGGTTTTCAGGAGGGAGAGAGATATGTTTTTTGTGTTCTGGGATGCCTGTAAATTGTATTTCAGGTTTTGCCCTCGTTCATCTGGGAGTGGGGTGCAGTGAGTGGTGATTATAACCTTCCTTCTTAAGGGGGATTCCCAGACCTGGGCCTTCCCCTCCTGACCAACTCGCCAGCTCTGCGGTCGGTGTACAAGTTCTTCACAGCATTGTCTCAGGTATACGGCAAACCTAACAGAGTGTCACTGGCTGAGTTTAACCTCTGCAAACTCAAGCAAGGTACGTGTCCCATTGAGGAGTATTGCTCAGAGTTTCGGAGATGGGTTAATGACACCCAGTGGAATGACCCTGACCTCAGGAGTCAGTTATGCCTGGGTCTGTCAGCTGGACGTCAGGGTTGACACACGTCTTAGGGAGAGACCAAGACCTAATATGTCCCCTGTAGCCATCATTGTTGAGTAGGCTCCATGTGTTGGGCTTGGTGTACCTATGCAGTTGGGCGGATTAACCTCTCGTGAGAAAAACCTCCTGCAATTCATTAGCTTGGTGGAGTATGCTTCTATTGTGGGCAAACAGATCATTTTATTAAGGTCTGTCCATATTGCTCCATCACGCAATCTCAGACGCAATGCACCTTGGGTCGTCTGGAAGGAGACGACCAGAGGGTTTGAGTTTCTTTTCTTGCAAATTCTCCATTTACACTGTCTGCAAAGGTGATGATAGATGGTAAAACCAAGACTGTGCCAGTGCCAGTTGATAGCGGAGCAGGAGTCAACTGCACAGATTATCACTTTGCTCAGTTTGCCAAGGACGTCCTTGGCTGAACAAACATAACCGAATGACTTACTGGAGGGCCAGGGAAGTAGTTAGCTGGGGTAATTCCTGTGAAGTTAGTTGCCCGTCTACTTCTGTTTCTGCCATGCTGGTAACTCCTACATCTTCAGCTACAGTAGTTAGGAGTTTGTTCGGGGTGAGGGTTGAGTTCAGACCACACTTCGAACTAATGGTGTCTCTGGGCATTTTTCTAGGAGGATAGGCCAGAGGAAGACAGTCGTTGCTACTGTGCACCCCAAGGAAGGGAGTCCTGTGGTCCGGGGAGACACCTCTGTTGCTTACCTTCCTTAGAATGAGAATGTATCCTCTGACTTTGACCGGATGTGTGGAAATAAACATTTAGGTACAGACCTGAGAGTGAATAATTTTGTGTGGGTGTTATCTAAGCATACCAGATGGAAATCTGAAGCTGGAGCACTTAGCTCTGAAGTTATTGGTCTGTTTGGGATATCGGCCATTTTCAATCCTATTCTATACCAACTCGAACTACCCCTAGTGCTTAATATTATTATTATTATTATTATTATTATTATTATTTATTTATATAGCACCATTTGGGTCCATAGCGCTTTACATGAGGTTAAGGCAGACAAGGACAAGTACAATAAATGTAGACAATCAGGTTATACAGGTACAAGAGGGGAGAGGACCCTGTCCATGAGGACTCACATTCTACGAGGGGCGTGGATGAGGGAATTGTCGGTTGTGGGGCGGCCGACCGGGTCTCATGGCAGGTTGTAGGCTTGTTGGAAGAGGTGAGTCTTCAGGTGACTCTTGAAGGTTTCCAGGGTGGGAGAGTGTCCGACATATTGGGGCAGAGAGTTCCAGAGTATGGCAGATGCACGGGAGAAATCCTGTATGCGGTTGCGAGAAGAGGAGATGGGGGGAGTAGAGGAGGAGTTCTTGGGAGGATCGCAGGTTGCGTGAGGGTAGGTATCGGGAGACCAAGTCGGAGATGTATGGTGGTGACAAGTTTTGTATGGCTTTGTATGTCATGGTTAGTGTTTTGAACTGGGATCTCTGGGAGGCAGGGAGCCAGTGGAGGGCTTGGCAGAGGGGGGAGACAGGGGAGTAGCGGGAGGACAGATGGATTATTCGGGCAGCGGAGTTTAGGATAGATTGGAGAGGTGTAAGGGAATTAGCAGGGAGGCCAGTGAGTAGGAGGTAGCAGTAGTCAAGGCGGGAGATGATAAGAGCATGAATAAGTGTTTTAGCAGTGTCGTGGTTAAGGAAAGAGCGGATCCGTGAAATGTTTCTAAGCTGGAGTCGGAGGGGTGTGGTGAGGGCCTCAAAGTGGGGCTTGAAGGAGAGGGAGGAGTCGAGGATTACCACGAGGCACTTGGCATGTGGGACTGGGGAGAGAGAGCAGTCATTGACACAGATAGATAGGTCGGGTAGTTTTCTTGGGGGGAAGATGATGAACTCAGTTTTGTCCATGTTGAGCTTAAGGAAGCTAGCAGAGAAAAAGGATGAGATGGCGGAAAGGCATTGTCGAATTTTGGAAAGTAGGGAGGTGATGTCAGGTCTGGACAGGTAGATTTGGGTGTCGTCGGCGTAGAAGTGGTACTGAAGGCCATGGGACTCAATGAGTTGCACTAGGCCGAGAGTGTATATGGAGAAAAGTAGCGGTTCCAGGACCGATCATTGGGGGACCCTGACAGATAGGGGGTATGGTGAGGAGGAGGTGTGGGAGTGGGAGATGCTGAAGGTCCGGTCCGATAGATATGAGGAGATCCAAGAGAGGGCTAGGTGAGTGATGCCAAGGGATTTCAGGATCCGGAGAAGAAGGGAGTGGTCAACAGTGTCAAAAGCGGCAGACAGGTCGAGGAGGAGGAGAATGGAGTAATGACGTTTGTTCTTGGCAGTCAGTAGGTTGTTGGTGACTTTGGTCAGGGCTGTTTCAGTGGAGTGGTGGGGTCGGAAACTGGATTGTAGGTGGTCAAAGAAGAAGCAGGAGGAGAGGTGAGAGGACGGTTCGGAATGGACGTGCTGTTCAAGAAGTTTAGAGGCAAATGGGAGAAGAGATATGGGGCAATAGTTAGAGACAGAGGTTGGGTTGAGGGAGGGTTTTTTGAGGATGGCGTGATTAGGGCATGTTTGAATGCCGAGGGGAAGGTGCCAGTAGTAAGTGATAGGTTGAAGAGATGGGTTAGGGCTGGGATGAAAACAGAGGTGAGATTGGGAATGAGGTGGGATGGAAGCGGATCGTGGACGCTGGTGGTGAGGTGTGATTTCAACAGGAGGAAAGTTGGTCTTCAGTTATGGGGGGGAAGTGGCTAATGGAGGAAGAGGGCAGTGTAAGTGAGAGGGGGAGCTGTGGGGACAGTTGGTCAAAGCTGTTTCTGATTTTGTCAATCTGCTCCTTGAAGAAGGTCGCAAAGTCTTCAGCAGAGATGAGGGGAGAGGGAGGAGGAGTGGGTGAACGGAGTAAGGAATTGAAAGTTTTGAAGAGTTGTTTGAGATTGTGGGACAGGGAGGTTATTAGGGATGAGAAGGCTTGTTTGACGGTAGCAAGTGCAGTCTTGAAGTCAGTGAGGGATTGTTTGAACAAAGCAAAGTGCTCAGTGGTGTGGGACTTTTTCCATCTCCTCTCGGCGACCCTGGATGCCCGTTTTAGGTTTTTAGTGAGGGTAGTGTGCCCGGGTTGCCTGTTTGTGCATGGAGCGTGGAGTGTGAGGGGGTGGCTAGGTCGAGAGCGTTAGCTAGTATGGTGTTGTATAGGGTGGTGGCAGTATCTATGTCGCATGTGGAAGTTATATCAGTGAGAAGAAGGAGGTATTCTGAGAGTAAGGGAAGATCAATATCTTTTAGTTTTCGGCGGGGGTGATCAAGTTTGCGGAGAGGGGGTAGCATGGCAGGGGAGGAGAGGGAGGAGAAAGTCAAGAAATTGTGGTCAGACAGGGGGACTTCTGAGTTTGTGAGGTTAGAGAGGGAGCAAAGGTGGGTAAAAATGAGGTCAAGCGTATGGCCATTTTTATGGGTGACAGAGGAGGACCATTGGGAGAGCCCAAGGGAAGTGTCAGGGAATGAAGTTTAGAGGTGGTTGGTCGGGGAGAGTCAATGGGGATATCGAAGTCACCCTTGATGATGGTGGGGATGTCAACGGAAAGGAAGTGAAGTAGCCAGGTAGTGAAGTGGTCAAGGAAGGAGGCGAATTGGTCCAGCTGACGGCCAGCTGAAGGTTGCAGGGGGAAAAGATTCGGACCGAGTGGGCTTCGAAAGAGGGTAGAGTGACGACGGGGGGCAGGGGAATAGGGGTGAAGGCGCAGAAGTTGGACAAGAGTACGCCGACACCACCACCATGTTTGCCAGAGGGGCGAGGGGTGTGGGACAAACTGAGGCCACCATAAGATAGTGCAGCGGGGAAGGCCATGTTGGAGGAGGTGAGCCAGGTCTCAGTGATGCCAAGGAATGACAGTTTCTTAGAGATAAAGAGTTCATGGATGTATGGGAGTTTATTGCAGACTGAGTGTGTGTTCCAGAGTGCGCCAGGTAGAAGGGTTGGGGGGGGCAGGCGTTGGGGAAATGGGTCTAAGGTTTGTGGGGTTGCGAGGGTTAGTGGTGGTAAGGTTGCGTGAGTTAGCGATGGGCCGCGAGTGTGGGGTGAAGGTGGTTGTGGGGATGTGGTGGGGGGGCAAGATTGGGGGAGATGTCGCCAGCAAGGAGGAGGAGTAGGCAGAGGGTTAGCAGGTGGGAGCAGGGGAGCTTACGTGGCGGGTGTGCTTATTTGGTGATTGAGGATTGAAAGTGAAGGAATAGGTAGGAGAAGTGGGTGAGGTGGTTAGGTAGGATGGAGGGTGAGAGGAATATTTCGTTGCTGGGAGGAGTGATAAGTGGGGGTAGTAGGAAGTGGAGAAGGATGGGAGTGCGAATGAAGAGTAGTGGAAATATTGTTACGGTGAGCGGGGGATGAGAGCGGCAGCAGGGGTCAGTGGTAGCAGGGGTCAGAAGCTGAGGGGGGAAAGCTGTGGTGATGGACAAATGGTCATCAGTGGGGTGCAGTCCAGGGATGAGATGCTGTCCAGGGATGAGATGCAATACAGGGATGAGATGCAGTCCAGGGGTGAGGAGATGCAGCGAGGGATGAGATGATGCAGATGAAGCAGCCGGGGGTCGGATGAGGCAGCTGGGGGATCAGCTGAGGCAGCCAGGGGTCAGATGAGGCAGACATCAGATGAAGTAGCCAGGGTCAGATGAAGCAGCTGGGGGTCAGATGAAGCAGCCGGGGGTCAGATGAAGCAGTTGGGTGTCAGATGAAGCAGCCGGGGGTCAGATGAAGCAGCGGGGGGTCAGATGAAGCAGCCGGGGGTCGGATGAAACAGCAGCCGGGGGTCGGATGATGCAGACGGGGTCAGATGATGCAGCAGCCGGGGGACAGATGATGCAGTAGCCGGGAGTCAGATCAAGCAGCAGCCGGGGGTCAGATGATGCAGCAGCTAGGGTTCAGAAGATGCAGCGGCCGGGGGTCAGATGATGCAGCAGCCGGGGGTCAGATGATGCAGCAGCCTGGGGTCAGATGATGCAGCAACCCGGGGTCAGATGATGCAGCAACCGGGGGTCAGATGATGCAGAGGCCGGGGGTCAGATGTTGCAGCAGCCGGGGGTCAGATGATGCAGCAGCCAGGGATCAGATGATGCAGCGGCCGGGGGTCAGATGATGCAACAGCCGGGGGTCAGATGATGCAGCAGCCGGGTGTCAGATGATGCAGCAGCCGGGGGTCAGATGATGCAGCAGCCGGGGGTCATATGCAGCTGGGGGGGGGACTAATGCAGCCAGAGGGGACAGATGCCTCCCGGGGGGGTCAAGATGCAGCCCGGGCGACCAGGTGCAACTAGGGGGTCGTATGAAGGAAGGGGTGTCACGTGTATCCACTGGGCACCTGCTCCGTGCAGGTGAGCGAGAGACCTGTCTTGCCTCACTCATCCGCTCCCAACCATCGCCAGATCAGCGGCGGTAGCAGCTCGCTACAGGAGTATCTTCCGTGCGGCCTGTGTTTCCTTCTACCCGGGGCTGGTGGGGGCGGGCGTCGTGGCCTCAGGCGGGTCGCTTCCAGGCAGGATGAGGAGGGCCGCCAGCGGTCCTGCGGGGCTCCATGGACAGCTACTGGGGGCCGCGGTCTAAGCCGGTGGACTGAGCCTCAGCACCCTGCTGTGCCCCAATGGAGGAACGTGGGGCATCTGCAGTCTGATGACCCAAGGCAGGCCCTGGGGTTCGTGCATCGAGCGGCGGCGTAGGAGCCGCGGCTGTGGACGAGAGCAGCTGGGCCAGATCAGTGGGGGCCGTGGGTAGCGACTTCGAGGATGGGGAGGCGATGGCGCTGCACCTCGGCCTCAGCCTCTGATGGCCGGCTGTCTCAGTTCCCCGGTATGGAGTTGTGTGAGGGGCACAGATGGGTTAAATTGGGGTGGATGGGGGTTCTACCAGTCTGGAGCCTCCTCACATACGTCTGTCACCCCGGCGGCCATCTGGCTCCCAGTAACACCTATTCATATCTCGACTCTCAGAAAAAGTGGACCCCTTACTGATGTGCCTGGTTTATGGTCCAAAGGCCTCTCATAAAGTAGTGTGCTCTATCATGTGTTGACTGCTCGCAGTCCACGTGAGTTGCTCTGCTGAAGTCTAAACCAGAGTTAATTTCCTTTGCTTCAGTCAGGGTTAATGCTGAAGCTGCTGCTGCTGTTTATGTGTGGTGTGCTGCAGGTGGAGGTATACGTTTATCAGGTGACCACACCCCTAAGAATTTCAATAGCCTCCCCTTCATCTAGAAGACATCACTGCTAGAGTTTCTCTGCCTTTGACCAAGTAAGCTGAAGACGTCTCTGCACTGCTAAAGATTCTTTGAGCTTTTCATTTTGGAAGTTGCTGTTTACCCCTGTTCATGGTGGGAGGTGAGAGTAAGGGTACCGTTACACGTCGCAACATTGCATGCAATTTCACTGGCAATTTGCTGGTTGCAGTGAAATCATGGACACATTGTTCCATTTGTACATGGCAACAAAATAGAACAATGTGTCCATGATTTCACTGCAACCAGCAAATTGCCAGTGAAATTGCATGCAATGTTGCGACATGTAACGGTACCCTTAGTTGCACAAGGCTGGTTGAGGAGTAGATGGCAAGGGTGGTGGCCCAGACTTCCGCGCCAACTGAGCTACCTCTGGGTACAGGGCTAGAACAGCTGCCCATGTTTCCTTACCCGTTATACTCTCCTGCTTCCTTTCCCTCATCCGCTGCACGCGTGACACTGGCTATCCAGTTTGCATAGGAACAACAGTAAATATAAAAATATTTTTTTGGAAATGAAAAATAAATCCAGCCTAACACTAATATGTTGGTAGCAACAAGGAGCAAATTAATGTTTTATGTGTTTACTGTTTTAATAATATGTAATAATATGAATTCTCACAAAAGTTATACAGTCCTGGCCAATAGTGTTGAAACTCTTGAAATTGTTCCAAAAAAGTATTTCTCCCAGAAAATTATTGCAATTACACATGTTTATTTCCTACTAGTAAAAAGGCCCGATGCAATTGCATCGGGAGCAGGGTGAAATGAATTGTGTGTATACAGGCGGGCCAGTGGGTAGCAGAGTATACAGGGGGCTCTGTGGGTAGCAGAGTATACAGGCGGGTCTGTGGGTAGCAGAGTATACAGACGGCTCTGAGGGTAGGAGATTATACAGGTGACTCTGTGGGTAGTAAAGTATACAGGCGGCTCTGTGGGTAGAAGAGTATACAGGTGGGTCTGTGGGTAGTGGAGTATACAGGCGTGTGTGGTGGTGGTGGCAGAGTATACAGGTGTGTGTGGTGGTGGTGGCAGAGTATACAGGCGTGTGTGGTGGTGGCAGAGTATACAGGCGTCTGTGCTGGTGGCGGCAGAGTATACAGGCGTGTGTGGTGGTGGCAGAGTGTACAGGCGTGTGTGGTGGTGGCAGAGTGTACAGGTGTGTGTGGTGGTGGCAGAGTGTACAGGCGTGTGTGGTGGTGGGAGAGTATACCGGCGTGTGTGGTGGTGGCGGCAGAGTGTACAGGCGTCTGTGCTGGTGGCGGCAGAGTATACAGGCATGTGTGGTGGTGGCAGAGTATACAGGCGTCTGTGCTGGTGGCGGCAGAGTATACAGGCATGTGTGGTGGTGGCAGAGTATACAGGCGTCTGTGCTGGTGGCGGCAGAGTATACAGGCGTCTGTGCTGGTGGCGGCAGAGTATACAGGCGTCTGTGCTGGTGGCGGCAGAGTATACAGGCAGGTGTGGTGGTGGCGGCAGAGTATACAGGCGTCTGTGGTGGTGGCAGAGTGTACAGGTGTGTGTGGGTGGTGGCAGAGTGTACAGGTGTGTGTGTGGTGGTGGCAGAGTGTACAGGCGTGTGTGGTGGTGGCAGAGTGTACAGGCGTGTGTGGTGGTGGCAGAGTGTACAGGCGTGTGTGGTGGTGGCAGAGTGTACAGGCGTGTGTGGTGGCGGCAGAGTGTACAGGCGTGTGTGGTGGCGGCAGAGTGTACAGGCGTGTGTGGTGGCGGCAGAGAGTATACAGGCGTGTGTGGTGGTGGCAGAGTGTACAGGCGTGTGTGGTGGTGGCAGAGTGTACAGGCGTGTGTGGTGGTGGCAGAGTGTACAGGCGTGTGTGGTGGTGGCAGAGTGTACAGGCGTGTGTGGTGGTGGCGGCAGATTATACAGGCATGTGTGGTGGTGGCAGAGTATACAGGCGTCTGTGCTGGTGGCAGAGTGTACAGGCGTGTGTGGTGGTGGCAGAGTATACAGGCGTGTGTGGTGGTGGCGGCAGAGTATACAGGCGTGTGTGGTGGTGGCGGCAGAGTATACAGGCGTGTGTGGTGGTGGCGGCAGAGTATACAGGCGTGTGGTGGTGGTGGCGGCACAGTATACAGGCGGGTGTGGTGGTGGCGGCAGAGTATACAGGCGTCTGTGGTGGTGGCAGAGTATACAGGCATGTGTGGTGGTGGCAGAGTATACAGGCGTCTGTGCTGGTGGCGGCAGAGTATACAGGCGTGTGTGGTGGTGGCAGAGTATACAGGCGTGTGTGGTGGTGGCGGCAGAGTATACAGGCGTGTGTGGTGGTGGCGGCAGAGTATACAGGCGCGTGTGGTGGTGGCGGCACAGTATACAGGCGGGTGTGGTGGTGGCGGCAGAGTGTACAGGCGTGTGTGGTGGTGCGGCGGCAGAGTGTACAGGCGTGTGTGGTGGTGGCGGCAGAGTGTACAGGCGTGTGTGGTGGTGGCGGCAGAGTGTACAGGCGTGTGTTGGTGGTGGCAGAGTGTACAGGCGTGTGTGGTGGTGGCAGAGTGTACAGGCGTGTGTGGTGGTGGCAGAGTGTACAGGCGTGTGTGGTGGTGGCAGAGTGTACAGGCGTGTGTGGTGGTGGCAGAGTATACAGGCGTGTGTGGTGGTGGCGGCAGAGTGTACAGGCGTCTGTGCTGGTGGCAGAGTGTACAGGCGTGTGTGGTGGTGGCGGCAGAGTGTACAGGCGTCTGTGCTGGTGGCGGCAGAGTATACAGGCATGTGTGGTGGTGGCAGAGTATACAGGCGTCTGTGCTGGTGGCGGCAGAGTATACAGGCATGTGTGGTGGTGGCAGAGTATACAGGCGTCTGTGCTGGTGGCGGCAGAGTATACAGGCGTCTGTGCTGGTGGCGGCAGAGTATACAGGCAGGTGTGGTGGTGGCGGCAGAGTATACAGGCGTCTGTGGTGGTGGCAGAGTGTACAGGTGTGTGTGGTGGTGGCAGAGTGTACAGGCGTGTGTGGTGGTGGCAGAGTGTACAGGCGTGTGTGGTGGTGGCAGAGTGTACAGGCGTGTGTGGTGGCGGCAGAGTGTACAGGCGTGTGTGGTGGCGGCAGAGTGTACAGGCGTGTGTGGTGGCGGCAGAGTGTACAGGCGTGTGTGGTGGCGGCAGAGTGTACAGGCGTGTGTGGTGGCGGCAGAGTGTACAGGCGTGTGTGGTGGTGGCAGAGTGTACAGGCGTGTGTGGTGGCAGAGTGTACAGGCGTGTGTGGTGGCAGAGTATACAGGCGTGTGTGGTGGTGGAGTATACAGGCGTCTGTGGTGGTGGCAGAGGTACAGGCGTGTGTGGTGGCAGAGTATACAGGCGTGTGTGGTGGTGGAGTATACAGGCGTCTGTGGTGGTGGCAGAGTGTACAGGCGTGTGTGGTGGTGGAGTATACAGGTGTCTGTGGTGCGCTCGTGCAAGGCAGGGGTTAAAAAAAAATAAAAAAAGATTATGCTCACCTCACCCCGAGCCCCCGCCGTCTTCTGCCGTGTTCCGCCGTCTTCTGCCGTGTTCCGCTAGGCTCCCGGTGGCTGTGCAGGCTCCCGGTGCCTGCAGTGATCTTCTATCTACTGAGAGTGAAGGACCTGTGGTGATGTCAGAGTCACGTGACCCGCGATTTGCCTGGAGTAAGCTGGTGTCACGTGACTCTGACATCACCACAGGTCCTTCACTCTCAGTAGATAGAAGATCACTGCAGGCACCGGGAGCCTGCACAGCCACCGGGAGCCTAGCGGAACACGGCAGAAGACGGCGGGAGACGGCGGGAGACAGCGCGGGCTCGGGTAGAGGTGAGGATTTTTTTTTTTTTTAGAGTAGTGCGGGTCTGCGGCTCGTGATGACGCTGCGCGTCATCACTCGCAGTCCCGCGCAAAGCATGTTGGGATTCGGCTACAACGGCCGAAATCCCAACTGCGGATTATATAAGTAGATGGGTGTATTAGAAAACACAAAAAAAACACAGAGAAAAAAAGGGACATCATTTTACACATAACACCAAAGATTGATCAGCAAAATTGTGGGTAAACAATTGTTTTTCAAGCATTTCAAATGTATGTTTGGTTAGCAACTTGTGTGGGCAATATGAAAATCACACCTGAAAGCAGATAAAAAGGAGAGAAGTTGATTCACTCTTTGTATTGTGTGTCTGTGTGTGCCACACTAAGTATGGAGAACAGAAGAAGGAGAAGAGAACAGTCTGATGAATTGAGAACCAAAATTGGTAAAAGAAAAATAAAACAATCTCAAGATTACAAGTCCATCTCCAGACATTTTCATGTTCCTTTGTCCACGGGATGCCATATAATCAAGAGGTTTACAACCATTGGCATTGTACCTAATCTCCCTGGACGTAGATTGCAACCTTTGATCAAATGTTGTCTGCTATCAAGCATAGTTCTGATGGTGGATAAACAGCCCCAATCAAATTTCAAGGAATTAAAGCTGTGTTGCAGGCTCAAGGTACATTAGTGTTAGCACAAACTATTTATCAACATTTGATTGAAAGGCTATGGCAGGAGACCCAGGAGGACCCCACGGTTGAAACAGAGACATAAAAAAGCTATACTGCAATTTGCAAAAATCTATGTAAGGCTGACTTCACATCACGAGTTTGGAGCATCCGTGTGTATCCATTTCAAAACGATACACACGGATTCGATTTTGTCTCCCATGTATTCCTATGGGCAACGGATGTCCTCGGATGTGTCCCTATTGGCATCCGATATTAGCACCATCCGTTGCTGTCTGATTTAGTCACTGACTAAAATCAGACACTACGGATCCGTGATGGTCTGTAGGAAGTTCAAGGGGAGCCTATGGACATCGGATCTGTGTCTACATCGGATCCGATGTCGGTTCCATGGTTATGTACTGAGCATGCCCAAAAGCAGTGCTCAGTACATAACCCTGTCTCTCCCTGTTCTCCCTGCATCTCCTTCCCCCATCTCCTCTCCCCCTTCTCCTCTATCCTGTCCCCTCTCCTATCCCCTCCTCTTTCCTCCAGTATGTAAAAAATTACAAATCTCCTCCTGCAGGATACTGCACCTTTCCAGCGCCTCCGGGGATGTAACTGACTCACCGAGAGCTGGGTTCTCAGGTCTCAGGCGCTGGCTGTGGTCACGGTTCTGTGCCTGAGGCGGAGGAGGCCCGGTGGTCAATGAAAGGTTAAAGTAAGATGATGAAATCAAGATACGGTTATTGATTCGTGACGCCACCTGTAGGAGTCCGGTGATGGGACCGGCGCTGCTTGGACCTCTGGGGGATGGGCGGCAGCAAGATGATTCCGCTCCCTACAGGATGAGCGGGAGTCCCCGGGGTCAGGAGCTGCAGTTGAGGAATATGGCAGCTCGGTCAACTCTGTAGACAAAAAGGTTAGTAACAGTCCCAAAATAAAGCTCGGACACGTTGCTCCTCTGCACGGGTCTTTACTCAACTCTTTCACAGTGTACAGGTATAACGGTTTCCACTTCTAGGTAACGGACCGGGTGGTCCCTGTGATGAACAGTGTCTCTCCAAGGCTCCACAGTGTCTTTCTTTATACTAACTGTCCCTCTCTCGTCACTGCTTCTAATATACCGGGTCAGGATACAGAAGATCTTCTGTTGGGAACCCGAGCCGTTGGCCTGCGACTCCCGATAGGCCCTTGAACCTCAATAGTGGGTACCCCCCTGGTACAGCTGCGGTGATGGTAAGCTGTGTATTGCGCTCCTGTAGAGCTCTCAATCACTCCGGGTTCTGTGGCGCAGCGGTAAAGCATCTGCACCACCTCGGAGCCGGTACTCCGGGTTTGGACTGGGCTCGGGTCATCTACTTCCCGTTTTCTGGTTCTCTTGGCCCCTTTCACTTCTGGGTCACCAGTGCTCGGTGCCCTCCCTGTTAGCTGTTCTTTCACTACTTGACTTCTTGTTCCTGTCTTCCAACTTTCTAACTCTGTTCTTCTCTTCCCCACTGCTATACACTTAACTCTTCTCCCACCAGGATCGGTTGCCCAGGAAACGGGTATCTAATTGGTCCTCTGCCTCTAAGTGTTGCATGTGGTACATGGAGCCTTGGGATTAACCTATTCATCACTGAGATGGCGAATACAGCACCTTCAGTCAGGGGTGCAGTGCCCTCCTGTGATGCACTCGTTGCAGGGCACCACATGACCGTCTCCACCTGGGTGCAGGACCTCTTGTGACGTCACCGACACGTCAGCTCAAAGCCATGTCATGTCACCACGTCACCCTCAAAGCCTCCCTTTACTTGCAGAATGCCATGAACACAATAAAATACAAAAGAGGTCCACAAAAGGAAAATGATATATATCAAGGATCCACTTTTCACTCTTGCTTGGCTCCTTGATCATGATAATTCACTTCACTTCCTCTATTCTCTAACCTCCAAAATAAGTGAAACACAACCCTGGTGGTTGCTTCCAAATGGTGGCTGGAGAGATGACCATGCCTGTGCAGTGTACTGAAGCAAAAGAAGAACTTTGCTCTGCATAAATATTTTTTTGCTCTCAATTTTAAAGCTTTTAGAGTTTCCACAGCCCAATCCATTAATTCACATTTCCCAAGATATTAAGCCCACAGTCTCCTTCACAAATAAGACTCCATGGAGTTTCATGAAGTCCAGCTGGATGTTAAACAAGAATAGTAGTTAAGGAAGGGGGGGAGGAGTAAATTCTCAGCTCACCAGGATTCAATCACTAGAACCCTGGCTGCAACAGACGGTGCGTGGACACAGCCCTGGCTTCAGACAGAGGTGCAGTCCAACACTTTAAATATAAGATTCCAGCACTCAAGTCTTTTGCTTCTGGTTATTTATTATCAATACAATGCCATCACATCAAGGGCAACCAATGTGGTGAACACATTGGTTACCCTTGATGTGGTGGCATTGTGTTGATAATAAATAATCAGAAGCAAAAGACTTGAGTGCTGGAATCTTATATTTAAAGTGTTAAACAAGAATAGGACAAAGTAAGAAAGGTCCCAGACTCCGACTTGCATAGTTTCCAACCTTAGTTGACTTTTATTTCTGAAGCTTATCAAAATGTCTTGCCAGATGAGACATAGGTGGCCACTGGACGCTGATTAGAAAAAAAAAAAATGGTATTTCATCCATGTACAGCAAGCAATTGAACTCATAGTGGTCTGACCATGGTTCGGGAGGATTCCTCTGATCTCTCCTTTCTTCTGGATATACTCTTCAACGATCCTTATAATATAAGCAAAAAAGAGGTGAAAGAGCATAGTCTTGTCCAAGCTCAGAAATGACAGGAAAAGGGTCAGTCTTTCAGTTGTTCACCTGCACTGTACTCAAGGCTGCTGCTAGGGCTTGACAGATCTTCCTGGTGTAAGGGGCCCGGCCATCATTGGAGGGGGAGTGGCCATTAGAACAGGTTCAGGGGGGCACTGCCATGCCAGCGGGGGAGCGTGGCTGTTTCAAGCGGGCCCCGATCTCCTCTGGGCCCTGCCCCCTCATGTTTGTTGCACGGGTTCCCCTCTCCTGTGATGAATCACCACCGGGTCCTGCCCCCTGACCTCTCTCCTCCTATCCATCACAGGCAGGGCAGCTGCGGCCTGCAAACAGGAAGTCACGCGGGCACCGGCATCAGCAGCAGGGACCACCCCCTCACCTCTTAAGCGGGCCCTCGGCGCTGCCCTGTCTCCTCCTGACAGGAGGCTCCTGTCCATCATAGCTGCCAGTGCAGCCTGCAAACAGGAAGTAAAGCGGTGGGCATTGGCATCGGTGGCAGGATGCAAGTGACTGCTGGAGTCAGGAGGGAGCTGCTGGTGGTGAGTTATATGCTCATCTGTCTCTCTCTCTATCTGTCTGCCTCTCTCTCTGTGTCTGTCTCTCTCTGTCTGTGTGTCACTCTATCTGTCTTTCTGTCTGTCTCTCTCTTTTCTGTCTCTGTCTGTCTGTCTCTCCCTGGTTGGGAAAGCTTTGCACATAAATTGAGGTAATTTTTGGTGCTGTTCTAATTTTGTTTGGGTGGAGGCAGAGCATGGGTGGAGACGGAGCATGCGTGGAGGCTGCGTGGAGTCTCAGGGGGGGCCACAAAATTTTGACAGTAAGGGGCCCCGAAATTCCTAGTGGCAGCCCTGACTGTACTGTAAATATTAATCAGTAGCATACATCAGTCATTGCATGCACGATTTCAGCAACATGTATTTAAATCTGAAATGCTGTGACAATGTTTGCAGACTTGGAGTCACCAATGCTGGACCAGTTGCACTGCAAACTAAGAAGAGGATTGAAAAATGAAGACGAGGGAGAAAATATTCTTGCAACATGTAAACTTTATGCGACTAAGCAGAAAGAAAGAAAAAATATTTTCTGACATCTAATCTTATCTTTAAGGCTGGTTTCATATTAGCGGTCGGGACGCATCCGTCTGTGTGTAGTGAGAGAGATAGAGAGAGAGACTCTGCAGTGTTCAGCCTAGAATGTATGCACCTCCAAGCAGCTCATACAGTCTAGGCTGAATGCTGCAGTGCTTACTGCACACACACACAAGTTCTCCAGAGCCCTGCAGGATCTCAACCCCCCCCATGCGATGTAAATGACACTGGAGGCATCAGTCATTAAAAGAAGAACAGTGATCAGTACGGAGAGGTGGGCAAATTGCCTGAAGAGGTGGGGTGGATGGTGGCACGACAATCAAGTCCATCGAACCCATATCAGGTAATTATAATACATGGTGGGAGACTTTTGTACAGTAGTTAGGCTGCCTTCACATATGCGGACCCCTCTGCAGCGTTCTGTGGATGGGATCCGCAATGTGAGCGCAGCACCGCAAGCCCCTATCTTTATAATGGGAGCGTACGATGCTGCGCTTGACAGCGCATGACCGTGCGCACCCATTCACTGCCATATGTGATCTGTGCGCAGGCGCATGCCTGCGCACAGATCACCCAGTCTCGTCCGCACCACGAACGTGACATGTTGCATTTCTGGTGCAGACGAGACTGGGTGATCTGTGCGCAGATCACATATGGCAGTGAATGGGTGCGCACGGTCATGCGCTGTCAAGCGAAGCACCGTGCGCTCCCATTATAAAGATAGGGGCTTGCAGTGCTGCGCTCACATTGCGGATCCCCTCCGCAGAACGCTGCGGAGGATTCTGCAAATGTGAAGGCAGCCTAAGTCAGTGTACAGGGACAGTGAGGGCATACAAGCCACCTTCTTAGAATGCAGCATAGGTGCTGATGAAGGTGGTGCTTTTAGTTTAAAAGCCAAAAATCTGGTGACAGGTACATTTTCAGTATATAATGTGGAATATCACTTGAAAAAAATGAATTGAGTGAAACAGCTTTTTTGTATGGATCACTTATGTTATATACAAAACAGCAAATGATAAACAACAATTTAAAACACAAAAACAATGGGAGAGAAAAACAAAGAAAACTAAAGCTTGCTGTGACACTGGTATTGACCCCCCCCCTGACATTTAAGTAGTATGGAAACATATTTTGACTCGCTTGTGGTAAATCACAAATGAAAATCACCAGTAATAAATTGGTGGTACCCATGTGACATGAATTAGCCAATGAATGATGACTTCAATGTTGTAAAAAGCCACATGTTAGGCCCTGTTCCTTTGTCACAATGAAGACAAAGGAGCTGTTTGAGGAGATCAGAACCTTTATCAGCAAACACAATGTTTCAAAGGGTAAAAGGCCAACTCCAAAGTCCTTGGTATCCCAATTTCAACACAGCACAATGATATTAAGAAGGGTGCCAAGCATGGGACCATTAAGAACCTCCCAGGATGTGGGGGAAAGAGGACACTTGTCAAGAGATGTCTTCGAATGTTGGTGCGAATGGTGGAAAAATTGTTGTGCTGGCATGGGGCAATATCATTATGCAGGATCCTGCAAGGTTTGCCAGTGACCTTTGTTCACTGGCAACCTATTTTGTGACTATATGGTATTGACCATATTACCCTCAGTATAATTATAATGATAATGCTGTGCATACTTTTATTATTATTGTTTTCTTTTTTTTTTTTTTTTTTTTTTTCTCTCTCCTTCTGATTAAGATAATGGGGAACATATGGGGGCTGTTTATGATACAGACAGTTAGTCTTAACAATTGTTCCAATATTCACCAGTAGGGGGCCAGCGGTCCTGCAGCTTTGCTTATGGGAGCTCAGCCTGCTTGCTATTTGCACAGAGAGATGCACAGGAGGAATTGAGCATTTTTCATGGCAACCAGTATTAAATGCCTTTCTGATCCCTTTTTACTATGTTAGGATCAGTTTTTACTTCTATTGGCTAAAATACTCGTTTGTATGGTTGCTATGGAAATAGCTTCATTACATTGGCTGGGTGATGACCTGTATAGACGTCGCTGAGCTATGACATGGCTGCACATGTGCAGTAGCACTCCCAGAGATCCAAGATGGCTGCACCCATTACAGGGACAGGGTAATGGCTCTGATTTGCAGCATCAGTGCTAATAAGCATTACAGGTGCTATAGATTTATTATAATTATTACTAATGATCTGGGTATATAACAGACTGCACAGGGCACCATTGGCACTTACCTCTCTTTCCCCTGAGGAAGTCCTAGGCGGACGACACGCGTTGGGTCGGGTCCTCGGTTAGCTGGTGGCTGGGTATGTGATCATAGTGATTATATTGTATATACCTGAGGGTTGAGTTGGCTGGCAGATTACTCTGTATCCTTGGCCCTTATGCAGGACATTTTAGAGGGTGTACAAGACCTTACTGGTCTTCCTATATGGTGAAGCTTGGAGGGTTTGGCCCTGACCATAGCTGCAAGGGTGCAGTGTAATTACAGTTAATAGGGCACTATTTGCCATAACTGTAATGTAATTTGATTGCAAATTGACTGCATTTGAGACATTTGTTTAGATCTGCCAGCAAATTACATTGTACTACACTCTGACTCGGTATTATTGCCTATTGCTTAGTAACCTGTACATACCTTTTGCACACCAGCTTTGTAACACCTTTTTTGGTTTTAATTGTTTTTAAATTAAGAGGTGGTCAGTGGTGTTTTGTGGTTTTCTATTGAGTTTTTTATATTAATAAAGATTGATTATAGTGATCATCCCTGCTGCTATGTTCTTTTTCTTTAATTGCTACATGTTTTTGCATAGTGGGATAGATCCTACCTATATGTGATAGTGGTGCCCCCAGACCCCAACTTTGACGAATGGTGGAAAAAAACTCATGTCATGCCATGTCAAAAACTCAAAGACCTGATGACCAACCTGGACAACAGTCTGGGGTTATGGCTTCAACAAGTGCCATATGCCGCACACTTAACCAGATGTTTATATAGGGTGATGAATTTGGTATAAACTCATGCTGCTGCTCACCAGGAACAATATCAGATCAGTCTATATAGATCAAAGTCAAAGCTGGAAGAAGAATAGCGCAATAGGGTCTTATCCGGTTAAACACTGTAAATCAGTTACTCACCTATTAGGGTTGTGTGAGACACAACCACTATGAGAGCATTGGCAGCTGCTGCAAACACGAAAAAGGAAGATTCTTTTTTACAGTTGGAAAAGGGTGTTAATCTGCACTGCCCGCCCGTCAAGAGATGCAACAAGGACATCCGAGGTATAATTTGGATGGATAGATTTTATTTCTCTACATGTTTCGTAGTGTTCACATCACTACCTCAGGAGCACTCTTTGTCCTTTCATATCACTTCCTCAGGAACAATCTTTCTCCTGAGGAAGTGGTGTGAACACCATGAAACGCATAGAGAAATAAAGTCTATCCATCTTAGGGGGCCGTCACACGGAACGATATCTTGCCCGATATCGTTTAAGCGATCTCCTTTTTGATCGCTTAAGCGATATCGGGCAAGATATCGTTGCATGTAAACAAGCGATTCACGATGTGACATCGCTTGATTGTGACATCGCTGATCTGAGGTTCGGTTCTCAGATCTAGCGATGAACGATGCAACGATCTGCATCATCGTGGTGTATGACACCACGATGATCCATCTCCCAGCGACCGCGCCTATGCTGGGAGATGGTAACTATGGTACACGTCGGGTAACTAAGCGACGCGCGGCCCTAGTTACCCGATGTGTACCATAGTAACGAGCGAGATCGCGGCTCCGCATCGCTGGTGAGTCTGTCTGTGTGACATCTCACCAGCGATGTGAGCGATATTGTAAGCGATTGCGCGTGCACGTGATCGCTTACAATATCGCTAAAGATATCTCACCGTGTGACGGCCGCCTAAATTATACCTCGGATGTCCTTGTTTCATCTCTTGACAGGCGGGCAGCACAGATTAACAACCTTTTCCTACTGCAAACATATAGATCAAAGACCATTTATTAAGTCAAGTCATTTCAAAGTCATCACGGGCTTATTCCTCAGGACAAATCATATGAAATGCATTGACTAAATAAATCATCTTTGGTCTATATGGACTGATCTTATATTGTTCATTATGAAGCAGCAGTGTGGGTTTATATCAAGATCTCTTCACGTGGGTCCGCAGCAGCTGTTACATTTACATTTATTATAGTGGTTGAGACTCTCACAACCAAAAAAGGGGAGCCTTTGTGTAGTACTCAGCTATAACAATTAGAATATAGGAATATTTCATAAGCAAAAAGCAGACATGCCTCAACGTGGACTGGGTGGTTTATCGATATGGCAATATTTATAAAGCCAAGTGTCTTCATTTTTTGCTTATGGAATATTCCTATATTCTAATTGTCATAGCAGAGTGCCACTTTTTTACTATTCTTGTATTTTAGCTTGGGTTCACACCCTCTGTAGTGCACCTTCCCCACCCTGGGCCCATTAAGCTACTGTTCTCTGGTATCAGTCTTTTCCAATTGCTTATAAAAGAGTTGGTTTTTAACCCAGATAGAGGCAGAAAATGAAGGTTAGGGACCGGGTCAAGCAGACACGCCTCAATGCAGCGACTGGGTGGTTTAACGACATGGCTATATTTATAAACGAAAGTGTCTCAATTTTTTGCTTATGACATATTCCTATATTCTAATTGTCATAGTAGAGTGCCGCTTATTTTTACTATTGCTAAGATTTATGTTTAGTGTGCACCTGTGCACACAGACAGGATTAAGTGCCGCAGATATTCTTGGATTGTAGTTTGGGTTCACACCCTCTGTAGTGCACCTTCCCCACCCTGGGCCCATTAAGCTAGTGTTCTCTGGTATCAGTCTTTTCCAATTGCCTGTAAAAGAGGAAGTTTTCAACCAAGATAGAGGCTGAAAACGGAGGTTAGGGACCCGGTCAAGCAGACAAGCCTCAACACAGCGACTGTGTGGTTTATCGATATAGCCATATTTATAAATCAAAGTGTCTCAATTTTTTGCTTATGAAATATTCCTATATTCCAATTGTCATAGCAGAGTGTCCCTTTTTTACTATTGCTGAAGGTAAGACATAAAAAGGAATGTACTTAGCCAAAGAGTACCTTGATAAACCACAATCCTTCTGGGAAAATGTTATGTGGACAGATGAAACAAAAATAGACCTTTTTGACAATGTGATGCAACAGGTTTGTTTAAAACTTATAAGAAAAAGAACACCCTACCAACTATTAAGCATGGTGGAGAATCCATAATGCTGTGGGGTTGCTTTGCTGTGTCCGGTACTAGAGGCCTTGACAGTATCACAAGAGCATTGAAATCAGAGAATAAAGGATTTTAGAGCAAAATGTCCTACGCATAAGAAAACTAGTTTTGAGTCGAAGATCATGGGTGCTCCAGCAAGACAATGACCAAAAGCTCACATCCAATAGTACACAGGAATGTTTGAAAAATAAAAAATGAACTGTTTTAAAATGGCCAGCAATGAGCCCAATCCCATTGAAAATCTTTGGGGTGAACTGAAATCTGCCATTGGGAAAAAAGAACCCTGCAAACATTCAAGAGCTTGAACAAACTGCAAAGGAAAAGTGGGAGAAAATAGCAGCTGAGAAGTCCAAGAAGCTTATAGATGGCTAAAAAAATGTTTGGAGCCTTCATCAAGGCCAAAGGGTGAGCAACCAAGTATTAATTAGGGGCCTTTATTGCTGCACCTGCTGTTTATTCTGTTTTTATCTTAGAAATTGCAACATTTAAGCTGACAAACAATGTTTTATTGTTGAATTACTTTGGACATTGATTAAAAAATCCTGAGGATATAATTTTGGTACATTTACATTTATTTCTGAAGATATTGTACAGTATATGAAAAAAAAATGAAGGGGTGCCCATAACGGCAAGCAGCACTGGAAATATGGTAGAGACACATCAAATCATAGTGTACAAAGAAACCATGAATGAAGATGTAATGCAGAATATATTTTAGAAATCCTGCTGAAGGTATTCCCAGCGTGAGTGGATCAACTATGCAAAATAATGCCGGGCTGTGTCACTTGTGGTACACACACCGGAAGCGAAGTGAGCACTGCTTGGCAATTTGAACGACAAGGAAATAACAAAATATTAGAATCTGAGAGTCCTCAGTGGTTGATACCTTTTAATGGCTAACTGAAAAGATGGTAAGCTTAGCAAGCTTTCGGGACACTATGGCCCCTTCATTAGGCTAATAATGACACAAATTCTGAAGACACATACATATATAGAGAAGCAAAAAAAAAAAAAAGCAGGGTTAGATGATGTAGTAAATACGACAGGGGATGTAAAGCAGAGTCAGGCTAGGGAGGGGGGAGAAGCTGGGAAGGTAAGGTAAAGTCAAAGTTCCAAGATAAGAGGAACCAATTGTATTATTGTTCTATATTAGTGGCCTGTGGAGACCTGAAGATTCCTCAGCGAGAGTAGAAAGCTGTAAATCGGTGCGAAAGAGTTCACATAAGAAGTGTCAAAAGTACAATGTCCTCTAAATGGAGTCTGTTGGAAGATGTGATATCCCCAAACGCCATTTCATTTTATGTATATACTAGATGGCGGCCCGATTCTAAAGAATCGGGTATTCTAGACTATGTATGTAGTTTATTTATGAAGATTTAAGAATAATGCAAAGTGAAGCTGGGTTCAAATCCTGTGACAATATCTTTGATTGCTTGCAGGAGGGCACAGCGGGCGGGTGCGGCAGGAGCAAGCTGTGGAAGAGCAGGCGGGTGAGGGCAGGAGGGGTCGGGGAAGAGTGGCTGTGTGCGGGCAGGAGGGGGCCGGGGAAGAGTGGCTGTGTGCGGGCAGGAGGGGGCCGGGGAACAGCAGCCATATTAGGGCAGGAGGGAGACAGGGAACCGCAGTGGGGGGTGGCAAGAGGGGGCCAGACCCCTCTGGTACTATACACACAGGTGACAGTGCTGATGCTGGTGATACTATACACACAGGTGACAGTGCTGATGCTGGTGGTAGTATACACACAGGTGACAGTGCTGTTAGTACAATACACACAGAGGAGACAGTGCTGCTCGTACTATATACACACAGAGGTGACAATGGTGCTGGTACAATACACACAGAGGTGACAATGGTGATGGTACAATACACACAGAGGTGACAATGGTGCTGGTACTCTACACACAGAGGTGACAATGGTGCTGCAGGTACTATAGACACAGAGGTGACAATGGTGCTGCAGGTACTATGCACACAGAGGTGACAATGGTGCTGCAGGTACTATACACACAGAGGTGACAATGGTGCTGCAGGTACTATACACACAGAGGTGACAATGGTGCTGCAAGTAATATACACACAGAGGTGACAATGGTGCTGCAGATACTATACACACAGAGGTGACAATGGTGCTGCAGGTACTATATACACACAGGTGACAATGGTGCTGCAGGTAATATACACACAGAGGTGACAATGGTGCTGCAGGTGCTATACACACAGAGGTGACAATGGCGCTGCAGGTACTATACACACAGAGGTGACAATGGTGCTGCAGGTACTATGCACACAGAGGTGAAAATGGTGCTGCAGGTACTATACGCACAGAGGTGACAATGGTGCTGGTACAATACACACAGAGGTGACAATGGTGCTGCAGGTACTATACACACAGAGGTGACAATGGTGCTGCAGGTACTATACACACAGAGGTGACAATGGTGCTGCAGGTACTATGCACACAGAGGTGACAATGGTGCTGCAGGTACTATACACACACACAGAGGTGACAATGGTGCTGCAGGTACTATACACACAGAGGTGACAATGGTGCTGCAGGTACTATACACACAGAGGTGACAATGGTGCTGCAGGTACTATACACACAGAGGTGACAATGGTGCTGCAGGTACTATACACACAGAAGTTACAATGGCGCTGCAGGTGCTATACACACAGAGGTGACAATGGCGCTGCAGGTGCTATACACACAGAGGTGACAATGGCGCTGCAGGTACTATACACACAGAGGTGACAATGGCGCTGCAGGTGCTATACACACAGAGGTGACAATGGCGCTGCAGGTGCTATACACACAGAAGTGACAATGGCGCTGCAGGTACTATACCCACAGAGGTGACAATGGCACTGCAGGTGCTATACACACAGAGGTGACAATGGCGCTGCAGGTACTATATACACAGAGGTGACAATGGCGCTGCAGGTGCTATACACACAGAGGTGACAATGGCGCTACAGGTACTATACACACAGAGGTGACAATGGCGCTGCAGGTACTATGCACACAGAGGTGACAATGGTGCTGGAGGTACTATACACACAGAGGTGACAATGGCGCTGCAGGTGCTATACACACAGAGGTGACAATGGTGCTGGAGGTACTATACACACAGAGGTAACAATGGTGCTGGAGGTACTATACACACAGAGGTGACAATGGCGCTGCAGGTACTGTAATGTCCACACGATATGAGGCATTCACAAGGGTAAACTTTAACTGTACTTTATTCTTGTCTTCTTTCTTTCTCCATCATATATCAGAACCGTCTTTTCCTGCAGCATGCTCTAAAGTGAAACCAAACTTAACTCTCCACCTCCTTCTCCTTACCCATCATACAACAGACCTAGTTTTCTTAAAGAGGCAGATCTAATTATTGTACATTACATCATCCCCCTTTTTTTTTTTTTTTTTTTTTTTACAACTTAGAAGAAATACACTGACAATATAACAATGACAAGATGTCCAATAGATATATATGTCGGTTTTGGCCTATTTAGTCTATTCAAATTAGGCACCGAAGAGAAACAAAAAAAAATAACACAAACAACAACAAAAAAAAACAACAACTATTAAGAACTCTGCATGTTTTCTGTTCTTTTCTCTTTTATACTTCTTCAATAAGCCGTGATGGAGCCCTCCTTTCTCGTGTTGGATAGCGTCTGGGCTCAGTGAGTGTGTCCATTATTGAAGAATTGTTCACTTCCGGGTGGTCCTCTCCACCGAGCACCAAGTCTTCCACCAGAGGAAGATCATTACCATCATTTTGCGGTATGATTTTAAAATGTGAAGAATTTCGAGTTATGAAGTGTCCATTTCGCTCAGCCGTGACCATGCTGCCTTTCTTATCAGTAACATTGTATTGTGCAGGATTATAAGTAGCTGAGGTCTTGTTGGTTGGTTTTTGACGCACGACGACAACATCCCCTTTTTTGATGGCACTTGGCTGTGCCCTTCGCCTTCTGTCTGCATAACGTTTCATAGCTTGTTTGTTAGCAGAGTCTGCTGATCGCACAGAAGAGTCACTTGGTAAGGGATGACTGGTCACGTCAGGGATACGTATCCGTGGAGTTCTGTTGAACATTAGATGAGCTGGAGCAGCATTAGTAGTAGAATGTGGCGTATTACGATAATTGCGCATGAATTTGTATAATGACTGTTTCAGCGGGGTGTGCTCCAGACTCGCTGCCTTGACTCTTTTCCCCATAGTGCGCATGAAACGTTCTACTATACCATTGGCTTGTGGCCAGCAAGGTGTGATTTTCCTGTGACTGAACCCCAAGTATTCAGAAAATTGTGTAAACACATGTCCATTGAACGGAGGTCCATTGTCTGTTTTAACCACTCTTGGAATGCCATATGCAGAGAATATGTCATCCAGTTCTGGTATGACACTAGTGGCAGATGTTGAAGATATGAAAGAAATGACAGGTATCTAGAATATTCATCAATTGTTACTAGAATGTACTGGCCATTGGGTAATGGTCCATATATGTCGACTGCCACTTCCTCCCAGACAGCAGTGGGTAGTGGAGACATTTGCAGTGGTTCTAAGTTTGATGATGGAGTAATGAATTGACAGGTGGAGCAATGTCTAATCTTCTCTTCCACCAATTGATCCATGTTTGGGAACCACACTTTTTCTCTAAGTAATTTTTTAGTACCAACAATTCCCAGATGACCTTCATGTGCGATCTGTATGACTAAGTTGCGCAAAGTCTTAGGTACAACCAGTTTGGTACCTCGAAGAATGAGGTGTTCTTCAGTGACTGATAATTCATCCCGTACACTTGAGAATAGTTTTAATTCCTTCAGATCAATCTCAGGATCGGGAAATTTTTCTTTTTGAATTTCATGCCACCTTCGATTTTGTATGATTTCTATTAAAGCACATAGCGTCTTGTCACTTGTTGTTGCATTCACAAAGTGATCAATGGAGAGTGCTTTAGGCACTGCATGAGCTGTAATGAAGTTTATGTATTCTTCAATAGAGGATCGCTCAGGTGAGGCATCATTCATAGGATGTCTTGAAAGATAGTCAGCCGGATTGCTGTATTTTCCAGGTTTGTGAACAATTTTGTAGTTATAGTCCTGTAGACGTAGACCCCATCGTTCAATGCGTGCAGGCATTTTAGCTCTGGGATTTCCAAAGATTGTAAGGAGTGCTTGATGGTCAGTGACAATGGTGAAGGGAGCACCATAGAGAAATAAGTGAAAGTGTTCACATCCCCAGACAACTGCCAAGCTTTCTTTTTCAGGTTGTGAATATTTCTTTTCAGTACTTGTTATGCAAGTAAAAGTTTAAGAAATGATGTGAGGATCTTGATTATTATCCTTATATTGTGCTAAGATAGCACCCAGCCCCACGGGACTGGCGTCCACAATTAATTCGGTTTGAAGTGCCGGATCAAAATAAGCCATGGTAGTGGTTGAGCAAAGTTCATTTTTAATTGCTTCAAAAGAGGTCTGACAGTCTTGGGACCATTGAAAAACACAATTTTGCTTTGTAAGTTCTCTTAATGGACTGCTGATAGTTGAAAAATTTGGAATATATCTAGCACAGTAGCTTGCCATTCCAAGAAAAGAGCGTACTTCACTGGCAGTTTGTGGAATTGAGGCTGTCTTGATGGATTCTACTTTCTTAGGGTCAGGTTGTACTCCTTTTTCCGAGAAGATGTGACCATAGAACTCTAATGAACGTCTATCAAATTCGCACTTTTCTTTGTTTAACCCCTTAAGGACCGAGTCACTTTGCAGCTTAATGACCAGACCATTTTTTGTAATTCTGACCACTCTCCCTTTATGAGGTAATATCTCTGGAACGCTTCAACGGATCCTAGCGATTATGAGATTGTTTTTTCGTGACATATTGGGCTTCATGTTAGTATTAAATTTAGGTCGATAATTTTTGCGTTTATTTGTGAAAAAATAAAAAATTTGGCAAAAATTTTGAAAATTTAGCAATTTTCAAATTTTTAATTTTTATTCTGCTAAACCAGAGAGTTATGTGCCACAAAATAGTTAATAAATAACATGTCCCACATGTCTACTTCACATCAGCACAATTTTGGAAGAAAAAAAAAAATTTGTTAGGACGTTATAAGGGTTCAAAGTTCATCAGCAATTATTCATTTTTCCAGCAAAATTTACAAAACCAATTTTTTAGTGACCACATCACATTTGAAGTCCCTTTGAGGGGTGTACATGACAGAAAACACCCAAAAGTGACACCATTCCAAAAACTGCACCCCTCAAGCTACTCAAAACTATATTGAAGAAGATTATTAACCCTTCAGGTGCTTCACAGGAACTAAAATAATGTTGAAGGAAAAAATGGACATTTTAATTTTTGTAACAAAAATGTTCTTTTAGCCTCAATTTTTTCATTTTCACATGGGCAACAGGATAAAATGCATCCTAAAATTTGTTGGGCAATTTCTCCTGAGTACACCGATGCCTCATATGTGGTCATAAACCACTGTTTGGGCGCACGGCAGGGCTCAGAAGGGAAGGAGCGCAATTTGAATTTTAGAGCCAATTTTCCGTTCAAAAAGTGAAATGGCGCTCCTTCACTTCTGAGCCCTGCCGTGCGCCCAAACAGTGGTTTATGACCACATATAAGGTATCGGTGTACTCAGGAGAAATTGCCCAACAAATTTTGGGATGTATTTTATCCCTTTGCCCATGTGAAACTGAAAAAATGTAGGCAAAAAGAATTTTTTTGTGAAAAAAAAGTGTTTTTTTAATTTTTATGAATGAATTTATGAAGCATCTGGGGATTCAAAGTGCTCACTATGCATCTAGATACCTTCCTTAGGGGGTCTAGTTTCCAAAATGGGGTCATTTGTGGGGGAGCTCCAATGTGGAGACACACAGGGACCCTCCATACGCGACATGGTGTCCGCTAACAATTTGAATGGAAAATGAGCTCAAATTGTTAGCGGACACCATGTCGCGTTTGGAGGGTCCCTGTGTATCTCCACATTGGAGCTCCCCCACAAGTGACCCCATTTTGGAAACTAGACCCCCGAAGGAACGTATCTAGATGCATAGTGAGCACTTTGAACCCCCATATGCTTCAGAAATTCATCCGTAAAAATGAAAGAGCACTTTTTTTTCCACTAAAAAATTATTTTTTCATTATTACGGATCAATTTGTGAAGCATCTGGGGGTTCAAAGTGCTCACTATGTACCTAGATATGTTCCTTTGGGGGTCTAGTTTCCAAAATAGGGTCACTTGTGGGGGAGCTCCAATGTGGAGACACACAGGGACCCTCCAAACGCGACATGGTGTCCGCTAACAATTTGAGCTCATTTTCCATTCAAATTGTTAGCGGACACCATGTCGCGTTTGGAGGGTCCCCGTGTGTCTCCACATTGGAGCTCCCCCACAAGTGACCCCATTTTGGAAACTACACCCCCAAAGGAACATATCTAGATGCATAGTGAGCACTTTCTACCCCCAGGTGCTTCACAAATTGATCTGTAAAAATGAAAAAAGAAAATTTGTGTGGAAAAAAAAAGTGCTTTTTCATTTTTATTGATGAATTTGTGAAGCATCTGGGGGTTCAAAGTGCTCACTATGCATCTAGATATGTTCCTTACGGGGTCTAGTTTCCGAAATGGGGTCACCTGTGGGGGAGCTCCAATGTGGAGACACACCGGTGCCCTCCAAACGCGACATGGTGTCCGCTAACAATTTGAATGGAAAATGAGCTCAAATTGTTAGCTGACACCATGTCGCGTATGGAGAGCCCCTGTGTGTCTCCGCATTGGAGCTCCCCCACAAGTGACCCCATTTTGGAAACTAGACCCCAAAGGAACATATCTAGATGCATAGTGAGTACTTTGAACCCCCAGATGCTTCACAAATTGATCCATAATAATGAAAAAATAAATTTTTTGTGGGAAAAAAAAGTGCTTTTTCATTTTTACGGATGAATTTCTGAAGCATATGGGGGTTCAAAGTGCTCACTATGCATCTAGATACGTTCCTTAGGGGGTCTAGTTTCCAAAATTGGGTCACTTGTGGGGGAGCTCCAATGTGGAGACACACGGGGACCCTCCAAACGCGACATGGTGTCCGCTAACAATTTGAATGGAAAATGAGCTCAATTTGTTAGCGGACACCATGTCGCGTTTGGAGGGTCCCCATGTGTCTCCACATTGGAGCTCCCCCACAAGTGACCCCATTTTGGAAACTAGACCCCCAAAGGAACGTATCTAGATGCATAGTGAGCACTTTGAACCCCCAGGTGCTTCAGAAATTCATCCGTAAAAATGAAAAAGCACTTTTTTTCCACAAATAATTTCTTTTTTCATTATTACGGATCAATTTGTGAAGCATCTGGGGGTTCAAAGTGCTCACTATGCATCTAGATATAATCCTTTGGGGGTCTAGTTTCCAAAATGGGGTCACTTGTGGGGGAGCTCCAATGTGGAGACACACAGGGGCTCTCCATACGCGACATGGTGTCCGCTAACAATTGGAATTGTTAGCGGACACCTTGTAGGATATGAAGAGCCCCTATGTGCCTAAACATTGGAGCTCCCCCACAAGTGACCCCATTTTGGAAACTAGACCCCCAAAGGAACGTATCTAGATGCATAGTGAGCACTTTGAACCCCCAGGTGCTTCAGAAATTCATCCGTAAAAATGAAAAAGCACTTTTTTTCCACAAATAATTTCTTTTTTCATTATTACGGATCAATTTGTGAAGCATCTGGGGGTTCAAAGTGCTCACTATGCATCTAGATATAATCCTTTGGGGGTCTAGTTTCCAAAATGGGGTCACTTGTGGGGGAGCTCCAATGTGGAGACACACAGGGGCTCTCCATACGCGACATGGTGTCCGCTAACAATTGGAATTGTTAGCGGACACCTTGTAGGATATGAAGAGCCCCTATGTGCCTAAACATTGGAGCTCCCCCACAAGTGACCCCATTTTGGAAACTAGACCACCCAAGGAACGTATCTAGATGCATAGTGAGCACTTTGAACCCCCAGGTGCTTCACAAATTGATCCGTAAAAATGAAAAAAGAAACTTTTTGTGGAAAAAAAACGTGCTTTTTCATTTTTATTGGATGAATTTGTGAAGCATCTGGGAGTTCAAAGTACTCACTATGCATCTAGATACGTTCCTTCGGGGGTCTAGTTTCCAAAATGGGGTCACTTGTGGGGGAGCTCCAATGTTCAGGCACACAGGGAGGGGCTCTCCATACCCGACATGGTTTCCGCTAACAATTGGAGCTAATTTTCTATTGAAATTGTTAGCGGACACTATGTCGCATATGGAGAACCCGTGTGCCACCAGCACAAGGGCAACTGGTAGACTTGGGGTACAGCACCAGAAAATGCCGCCTCTAATGAATGCGCTATTTTCTTGGGTGGCTGTGGGTTGAAATTTGCAGCGTGGGGGACCCACAACATTTGAGTCTCTCCACGCTGAGGATTCCAGTCAGCCAGCTACCAAGTTGTACATGGCTGGCTACAAATACAGCGAAGGCTTTATTTTATTTCTAGAACTAATTCTAGAAAAAAAAATGACGTAGGGCTCCGCCATATTTTTGGTCCAGCCAGGTACAACTTGGCAGCTACAGACTGCCAGCAACCCCCAGCTGCCTCGCTGTACCTGGCTGCAACCAAAAATACAGCGAAGCCCATTTTTTTTTATTTCTAGAACTAATTCTAGAAAAAAAAATGACGTAGGGCTCCGCCATATTTTTGGTCCAGCCAGGTACAACTTGGCAGCTACAGACTGCCAGCAACCCCCAGCTGCCTCGTTGTACCTGGCTGCAACCAAAAATACAGCAAAGCCCATTTTTTTTTATTTCTAGAACTTATTCTAGAAAAAAAAATGACGTAGGGCTCCGCCATATTTTTGGTCCAGCCAGGTACAACTTGGCAGCTACAGACTGCCAGCAACCCCCAGCTGCCTCGTTGTACCTGGCTGCAACCAAAAATACAGTGAAGCCCATTTTTTTTTCATTTCTAGAACTAATTCTAGAAAAAAAAATGACGTAGGGCTCCGCCATATTTTTGGCCCAGCCAGGTACAACTAGGCAGCTGGGGGCTGGAATCCTCAGCATGGAAAGGCCCAAGCGTTCTGGGCCCCCCATGCTGCGAATTGCAGCCCGCAGCCGCTCCAGAAAATGGCGCATTCATTGAAGCGCCATTTTCTGGCGCTGTACCCATGCTCTTCCAGTTGCCCTGGTGCCGGTGGCGAACTGGGTAATAAAGGGGTTAATGCCAGCTTTTTATTGGCAGCTGGCACTAAGCCCGAGATTCATAATATAGGGCCAATGTTAGACCCGCCATTAGGAATCTCTGGTAAATAGTCAGAAAATACACACATAGAAAAATCTTTTTATTTGAAAAAAAAACACAAACAAAATTCGGACTCCATCTTTATTATGAAGATCCGACGTAGTCCACAACGAAGGTCCCACGACGCTCGATTGCCTCCGACGTAGTCCACAACGAAGGTCCCACGACGCTCGATCGCCTCTGCTCAATCCAGAGACTGCAGCAAGGGATCAAGTGTCCTCTTCCTACAGTCTCAGGGGTCAGAGTTATGGTGCACTGTATGACAATGATCAGTTATACAGTGCACCATGACTATGATCCCAGAGACTATAACAAGAGGACACTTGATCCCTTGTTGCACCCATCCATCCACCTATGCACCCATCATCCACGCACGCACATCCACGTATGCACATCCACGCATGCACACAACCACGCACGCACATCCACGCATGCACACATCCACGCACGCATGCTGACATCCACGTACATCCACACACACATCCACGTACATCCACATCCACGTACGCACACTTCCACGCACGCACATTCACACACGCACATCCACGTACGCACATCCACGCACGCACATCCACGTACGCACATCCACGTACGCACATCCACGTACGCACATCCACGTACGCACATCCACGCATGCACACAACCACGCACACACATCCACACATGCATATCCACGTACGCACATCCACGTACGCACATCCACGTACGCACATCCACGTGCTGACATCCACGCATGCACACAACCACGCACACACATCCACACAAGCACATCCACGCACGCACACATCCATCCATCCATCCACCCATCCATCCATCCATCCACCCACCCATCCATCCATCCATCCATCCATCCATCCATCCACCATCCATCCACCCATCCATCCATCCATCCATCCATCCATTCATTCATTCTTTCATTCTTTCATTCATTCTTTCATTCATTCATACTTACCCAGCGATGAGGAGGAGGAGCCCCTGAGAAGAGGAGGAGCCACACTGCAGAGGAGGCCCGACGGTGCGGGCGGGTGCACCGAGCGTGCAGCCCGCCGGGATCCGGGATAGGTGAGCGGGGCTGGGGACCAGGGATCGGGGGCTGGGGACCGAGTCCCGGGGGCTGGGGACCAGCAGGGAGGAGGAGGGGGCCCTGCAGCTTTGCCGGCGGGCGCAGAAGCCCGCCGGCAAACAAACTGTGCAAGGTGGAGGGCGGGGATGGACGGGAGACAGGGGGGGCTGCACAGGGGACGGGGACAGGACACAGAGGGCTCAGGACACAGGGGGGGGCTACAGGACACAGGGGGCTCTGGACACAGGGGGCGGGGACAGGACACAGGAGGGGCTGCACAGGGGACGGGGACCGGACACAGGAGGGGCTGCACAGGGGACGGGGACAGGACACAGGAGGGGCTGCACAGGGGACGGGGACAGGACACAGGGGGCTCTGGACACAGGGGGGGCTGCAGGACACAGGGGGCTCTGGACACAGGGGGCGGGGACAGGACACAGGAGGGGCTGCACAGGGGACAGGGACCGCACACAGGAGGGGCTGCACAGGGGACGGGGACAGGACACAGGAGGGGCTGCACAGGGGACGGGGACAGGACACAGGGGGCTCAGGACACAGGGGGGGGGCTACAGGACACAGGGGGAGCTGGACACAGGGGGCGGGGACAGGACACAGGGGGAGCTGGAGCATCAGCTCATGGCCGGCGGCTGCGGTGCAACCCGCCCGCAGATAAGAGTGATTGCGGTGGGGGAGGGGGGTGAAGGGGTTAACAGGGGTGCCCACACCTCTGCCCCTAACCCTTGGCTGTCACTGACAGCTTTTAGATTTGAGCTGTCACTGTTCGTTTAGGAGCAGTGACAGTTCAAAGCCATGACGAGTATACTCGTCATGATGCGGGAACTGACATCTTTTCATGACGAGTATACTCGTCATTAGTCGTTAAGGGGTTAAAGTGAGTCCAGCAGAGAGCAGGCATTCGAAGATGTTGTATAGAGCACGATTATGTTCAGCTTGAGTTTTACCAAACACCAGTATGTCATCACTGTAATTAAAGGCATTTGGAACGTGTTGAATGACACTCCTTATCGCATCCTGAAAAATTTCTGCTGCTGAGCAGACTCCAAAAGTCAATCTTTTATATCTTCTGAGGCCCACATGTGTGGAAAATGTTGTTAAGTATCTGGATTCTGGACTCAGTTCTAATTGGTGATAGCCTTTATTGAGGTCGAGCTTTGAAAAGACGGTCGCTCCATTTAATAAATGAATGATGTCATCAATCGTGGGTGAGATATGTCTTTCTCTCTGGATAGCGGTGTTGGGTAGGCGCATGTCAACACACAGTCTCACCTGCTCTGGAGTCTTTGGTTTTGGAACTACCACAAGTGGAGAGACCCACGGAGTGGGACCAGTAACAGTTTCAATGACGTCCTCATCCATGAGGAATTGAAGTTCTTTTTCCACCTTCTTTCTCAGGTGAAAAGGAATGCGTCTATGTGGTTGGGCTACCGGACGAACGCTGTCGTCCACATGAAGATGTATTTGAGAGTCCTTTAATTTCCCCAAACCACTAAATAAGGAGGGAAAACTGTTTACCATGGCCTGTACATCCATATCTGCCGGGTCAGTTATGGTATGAATAATCTGGATGAGACCTAGCTTCAATGCAGTGTGATAGCTGAGAAGACAGCCTCCCGATCCTTGTAATGTGTGAAAAGTGGTTTTATGCCTGTTTTCTTTATAGCTGATTTCCGTGTCAAATTGTCCTCTTGTGGCTAGAGGTGTTGTAGATCCATATGGGAAGATTTTTGTGTTCACTTGCTGTAAAACTGGCTTATTTTTCAATTGTTCATATGCAGTGCTGTCTATAATATCCACTGAAGCACCCGTATCTATTGTAAAGGTGATATTGGTGTTGCAGATTGGGAGTGTGATGCAGGGAGACTGTACGGAGCCTGTGGCAGAAGTGGTGAACACATAGTTTTCCGTCCCAGACATTTCTTCTGTGTCCTGATTTATCATTTTTATATTTGCGGGCTTTGTCAGAGGCAGAGAAGACTTGTGTTGTGCTGACCTGCAGACAGCTGCAAAATGATTCCCTTTTCCACATTTACTGCATGTCTGTCCTATAGCTGGACATTTGTTCAGGTGGTGAGGGAAATCCTGTCCACATCTATAGCATTTCCTCTGTTTTGGGGTTTGCTTGTCTTGGGCATTCTTATGCTTGAGATTATGCACCTGTAAATGATCCCCACTCTCCATTGCAGTAGCCTGATGATCTGCTGTTTCTATAGCGCGGGCCATTTTGAGTAAATCATGTAGAGAGAGATCCTGCTGCAGAGCTTTGCGCCTTATAGTATTGGATGAGCAGGTGACAATTACTTGGGTTAGAATTTCATCATCTACATCTGTGAATGCACATCCATGTGCCAGCTCTCTCAGCCGGGTGACATAGGTGTCTATGGATTCTTCTGGGAGCTGCTTAGCAATTCTGAATTTGTATCTTTCATATCTGATATTTTGTTTGGGATTGAAGTAGTCAGTGAGAGCTTTGGTGCAATTCCTGTATGTGTCTGTCTCGGCTGCAGGTAATGTGCTGTATACATCATAGACTCCTGAGCCTGCACAATGTAAGAGTACAGCCTTCCTTCGTTTCTCCTCTTTTATGTCCACGGCTTCTAGAAAGTTCTCAAATCTGTTTAGCCATTTTCTCCAGTTATGGGAGAGATTAGTAGCATCAGTCATATCAAACTGTGGGAAGCTGTGTAAGTATTCAGCCATGATAGAGTCTCTCAGTGATGCTGGTGTGTGAAGCAGTAAACAGTGATCAGTACTCACAGCAGCCGGTGGTTAGATCATCCCATCCTCGTCGCCAGTTGTAATGTCCACACGATATGAGGCATTCACAAGGGTAAACTTTAACTGTACTTTATTCTTGTCTTCTTTCTTTCTCCATCATATATCAGAACCATCTTTTCCTGCAGCATGCTCTAAAGTGAAACCAAACTTAACTCTCCACCTCCTTCTCCTTACCCATCATACAACAGACCTAGTTTTCTTAAAGAGGCAGATCTAATTATTGTACATTACAGGTACTATACACACAGAGGTGACAATGGTGCTGCAGGTACTATGCACACAGAGGTGACAATGGTGCTGCAGGTACTATATACACAGAGGTGACAATGGCGCTGCAGGTACTATGCACACAGAGGTGACAGTGCTGCTCTCCCCTGTGCAGGCCCCGGTGCTCCCCTCTCCCCCTCCTCTCCTCCGGAGCTGGGAGGAGGAGCGTGATAGTGGGCGGATGTGGCCGGAAGCGGCCGGATCCGGCGAGTACTTTAACCCCCCCTGCAGGCCCGGTGCTCCCCTCTCCCCCTCCTCTCCTGCAGACGGCAGGGGTTAAAAATAGCTCAGCATCTTTTATTCTTACCTTTCCCGGCTCCAGCGGCGCGATCCAGCTCTATCCTCAGATGCTAAGAGGAAGTCTCGCGATGTAAGAGTCACATGACCGCTGATGTGACTCTTACATCGCTAGACTTCCTGTTAGCATCTGAGGATAGAGCTCTATCGCGCCGCTGGAGCCGGGAGAGGTAAGAATAAAAGATGCGGAGCTAGTTTTAACCCCTGCCGTCTGCAGGAGAGGAGGGGGAGAGGGGAGCACCGGGGCCTGCAGGGGGGGTTAAGGTACTCGCCGGATCTGGCCGCATCCGGCCACTATTGCGCTCCTCCTCCCAGCTCCGGAGGAGAGGAGGGGGAGAGGGGAGCACCGGGGCCTGCACCGGGGCCTGCACAGGGGCCTGCACAGGGGCCTGCACAGGGGAGAGCGGGAGAGCGGGAGAGAGATATTGTGCTCCGGCAACGGCTCGCAATGGCCTCGCGGCCATTGCTCGCGCCTGCCAACGACTCGCAATGGCCGCTACGCGGTCAATGCTTCGTGTGTATCGTGGCTGCCTTGCAGCAGCCACGTCCACGATGACGGAAGTAGCGCCGAAAATGACGGAAGTGCGCTAAGGCAATTATATATTAGATATATATAAAGATGCATGAATCTGTGATATTCCCAAATGACCTTTCATTTTATGTAAAAATGCATGAATCTATGTGAGACATTTAATCCTGTTTTGAATGTGTCAAAGGTCGTTATCAATTTGTATTCCCAAATTCTTCTCTCTTTCTGAAATTTGAAGTTGATTTTTAAAATGAGCAGACTAATATCAGTTTCACTGTGATGAGAGCTGCAAAAATGCTTTGCTACAGATAGATTCATACACTTTTCTTTTATTGAGTGGTGATGAAAATTCATTCTTGTTCTCAATTTTTGTCCAGTCTTCCCTACGTACATGCCACCTGTTGGACATTTGGTAAATACACTATGGTTTTAAGTGTCAGAGGATTTTCTTTCTTTTTTTTGTCAATGAACCCATTGATGGTATTGTGTCTCAGGGTTCTTTGGATCACTGAAATCAATCTCAGATACCTGTGATAATTAGTTTGGCAGGTGAGCCCAATAAAAGAAAAACTGGGTGTTCCACAATATTATGCAGGCCACAGTTTTCAAGTAACATGGGAAAGAAAGAGCATCTCTCTGCTGCCGAAAAGCAACAAATGTGCAATGCCTTGGACAAGGGATGAAAACATTAGATATTACATGAAAACTTAAGCGTGATCATCGTACTGTGAAGAGATTTGTGGCTGATTCTGAGCATAGATGTGTTTGTGTAGATAAAGGCAGAATGAGGAAGGTTTCTGTCAGGCAAGTTCATCGGATTAAGAGAGCAGCTGCTAAAAAGGCCTTACAAACCAGCAAATAGATATTTGAAGCTGCTGGTGCATCTGGAGTCCCTCGAAACCTCAAGGTGTAGGATCCTTCAAAGGCTTGCTGTGTTGCATAAACCTACTATTCGGTCACCCCTAAACAGTGCTCACTAGCAGAAATGGTTGCAGTGGGCCGAGACATACATGAAGAATAATTTTCAAACAGTCTTGTTTACTGATAAGTGTCGAGCAACCCTGGATGGTCCAGATGGATGGAGTAGTGGATGGTTGGTGGATGGCCACCATGTCCCAACAAGGCTGCAATGTCAGAAAGCCATGAGGAGTCATGTTTGGGCCGGAATCATTGGGAAACAGCTGGTAGGCCCCTTTAAGGTTCCTGAAGGTGTGAAAATGATCTCTGCAAAGTATATAGAGTTTCTGACTGAGAACTTTCTTCCATGGTACAAAAAGCAAAAACGTCCCTTTAGGAGCAAAATCATCTTCATGCATGACAATGCACCATCTCATGCTGCAAAAAATACCTCTGTGCCATTGGCTGCCATGGGCATCAAAGGAGATAAACTCATGGTGTGGCCACCATCTTCCCCTGACCTCCACCCTATAGAGAACCTCTGGATTATAACCAAGCAAAAGATCTATGAGGGTGGGAGGCAGTTCACATTAAAACAGCAGCTCTGGGAGGCTATTCTGACATCATGCAAAGAAATACAAGCAGAAACTCTCCAGAAACTCACAAGTTCAATGGATGCAAGAATTGTGAACGTGATATCAAAGAAGGGTTCCTATTGTAACACGTAACTTGGCCTGTTAGGATGTTTTGGAGTTAAATAGCTTTTTATCTCAGTGAATATGACCTCCTAATGCTGCAAATTCAACAAATGAGCATTTTCAGTTCTCTTAAACATATCAAATGTTTAGAAAGTCTACTGTGCCTAATAATTTGGAGCAGTGCATTTAGAGATTTTTTTAAATTTTGAAGATTATACTGTTATCAATGGGAGGTTTCTTCAATAAAATTCGATGTATACTCTTAATGGGTGATGACGTTTATTACACTGACTGTCATTTGCACCAACCATTTAGGAAAATCAGGGAAAAATAACATTTGCATAATAATTTGGAGCATGGTGTATAATTAAATACACCACATTGCTTGTGATGCAACTGACGTTACCTGGGATCTTGAAGTTCTGTTCTATCCCAGGAATCTTTATCTTGTCCGTTATCATTATAAATGGACAGGTTTTGCACCTGTTCTGGTTGCAGGGAAAGGTTCCTGTTGCTGTTGGAGAGGACAGGGTGCTTCTGACAATGATGTTTTTTAGATTCGGAGGTTGTCTACAACACAAGAGTGGGGGATCTGGAAATATTGATTTTAGTCGGACATCTTTTTGTAGGAGTGGTTGCAGTTTCTGTGAAGCTCCTCTTAGCACCTCCAGACTTGGATTGTAGGTGACTACGAAAGGAACTCTGGTTACGGTAACTCTGGTAACAGTAGTAGACCAGAGGCCTGATAGGACAAGAGGATAAAAAGTCACCTTCAAGCTTGGCCATGAAAAGATTTGCATATTGTGGTGCCATTTTACTTCCTATTGCTGTGCCAGTCTCCTGTAAATATATGTTGTCGTCAAATGTAAAGTAGTTGTGTGTGAGGATGAATTTTGTAAGCTCCACCACAGAGTCGGCATCAATCCCTGTGTTTTCCAGGAAGGTTTTGCAGGCACTTAATCCATCCTAGTTTGGGATGTTGCTGTATAAAGATTCCACATTGATGGTGGCGAGGATGGTTTTTTCTGATAGAGGACCTATTGCTGACAGTTTTATTCAAAAGGTCAGTTGTGTCCTGAATGTAGCTGGGTGTCTCTTTTACCAGGGGTTTGAGAACACCCTCTACCCACCCAGAAATTTGTTCGGTGAGGGTGCCCACACATGAAATGATTGGTCTTCCTGGATTTCCTGGTTTGTGAATTTTGGGAAGCATGTAGAATGTGCCTGTTCTTGGACTTACTGGTATTAGGTCATCAGCTCTTACGGATATGTCAGGTAGACAAGAAACCAGCCTGTTTAATTTCTTATGATAGTCCTGTGTGGGGTCAGACTGCAATTTCTTGTAGTAGCGTGTGTCCGTCAGTTGTCTGTTTGCTTCCTTCAGGTTGTCAGATTTTTTCATCATGACTATTGCACCACCCTTGTCTACAGGTTTAATGATGATTTCTTTGTTGGTTTTCAAAGACTGTGTGGCCCTTCTCTTCTGGGCATTGATGTTGGATGGTTGACTCTTGTGTGTATCTAAAATAGTGGATTTTACCAAATGTCTGAAAGTGTCTATATATTTTTCCAAATGGGAGTTGCGATCAGATTTAGGTGTCCAGTCTGACCTTCTCTTGGTTGTCAGGATCCCTATTCCTTAAGCCCAGTTGGGTTCGGCGTCCTTTTGTCGCTGTAAAATTCCCTTAGGTGTAGTCTCCTGAAGTAATCCTCCATTTTGTTGCACAGTTCAATTTTATCCAGAGCTTTAGTAGGACAAAATAAGAGTCCCCCAGAAAGCACAGCAAGTTCCACTTTGTTGGGCTTGTAATCTGAAAGGTTGATGACACAATTAGATGCTTTTTGACAGGATTAGTTGTCCAAGTTGTCAGGGTTTGTCTTTGTTTTGTTTGCGCAACAATTCAGGACACAATACAATCTATGTAATTTCTTTTCCTTGTTATGAATCAGACAAGTTTGTAATTTATGGTAATATTGTTGTAATTTCTGTTCCATGGCTTCTGTAAGTGTGTTCAACCATGTTTCCAATTCTCCCTGGATGATATCACATCTTCCAACAGACTCCATTTAGAGGACAATGAACTTTTGACACTTCTTATGTGAACGTCTCACACCGAGTTATGGCTTTCTACTCTCACTGAGGAATCTTCAGGTCTCCACAGGCCACTAATCATAGAACAATAATATAATTGGTTCTTCTTATCTTGGAATTTTGACTTTACCTTACCTTCCCAGCTCCTCTCCCCCTCCCTAGCCTGACTCTGCTTTACGTCACCTGTCGTATTTACTACATCATCTAACCCTGCTTTTTTTTTTGCTTATGTATATATGTATGTGTCTTCAGAATCTGTGTCATTACTAGCCTGACGAAGAGGCTATAGTGTCTCGAAAGCTTGCTATGTTTACCATCTTTTCAGTTAGCCATTAAAAGGTATCAACCACTGAGGACTCTCAGATTCGAATATTTTTCTATCTACTGGCTAACACGGTATAAACATTCTTTACCTTAAGGAAATAACAGGCACTAATTTTTTTATAAAATGGTTCTCCAGTCATTGAACTGATGATATGTAGCCAGAGTCTGAGATGAAACAACCCCTTTCAAACTAACTTTTTAAAAGGGTTTTCCAAAGAATAACGTTCACCCATCTCAGACTACGAATATCCTGGTTTCTTATTTATTTGAATGGGGCTAAGCAGAAGAGAGCTGAAATACTGGGTGTAGCCACATCTAATAGAACAGAGTGGTGCCTGGTGATCAATGATGGAATGCAGACCCTTCAGGCTACTGATCTGTGGGGGTGCCATGACTTCACTGACTCTAACTAAGAAAAGATCATGGACATTATAGTCTGAGAAAACACCCACATTCCAGTTGCGTTCATTTAATCTAAGGGACTGGTTCTGTAGATGCTCATAGACGTGGCAGGATCACTTCAGGACTTTTTATCTCTAGTTGCATCTTATATCCTCATTTATTTGAACTACTGGTCTCCTATGCAGCATCTCCTGAGCTATAATAAGTACCATCCTGTCTGTGAGGAGTTGCAGGATACAAACCATATATCTGGCTTCCTGTCTGTAAGTAAATATTTACAGGGGACTAAATCCATGACACTCTCCTTAAGTTCATATGGTTTTAGGGTTAACATCCTGCAGCCATTTATGGCTCTGGTCTCCTGTGACTAAGGGACAAAAAGTAGGTCACCAGTAGATATGTCCAATACTGCTATTTGAAGTGGAAAAATAATTAGGAGAGAGAAATGTTTCACAGATTCTGCAGAAAAAGAGCATCTAATGTTTAATGTGATCAGTATATAATTTCCATCAGCTCACATTCTACTGTATTGTCTGGAATAGATGAATGTACCTTTTATATGAAAAATGAAACTGTCATTAGTTGTCCACTAATGTTATACTCCTGTTTATTTTAAAGACTCAATTTCCAGGTTGGCACCCTGGAGAATCTTGGCAGAGGTCATCTACATCATTACCTTACCAAAGCCCAGGTTCTGATATGATATTAGAACAGAGCTACTAACATGTCCATAAGCAATTAAAGAGGACCTGTCACCCCCCCCCCCTGCTGCCTGGCAATCTAAATGCAGCACTGAATGCTGCACGTCTGCTGCATTCAGGGAAGAGGTCCCCCATGTGTCTGTGTGCTGTGTATCCCGAGATATAGGATCAGAGAAATTACAGTTAGAAGCCATGGAGATAGTTCCTGTAGCTGGAGTGAGCTCGATTGACTGGGTAGCCATTCCCTCCCCCTCTGGCTTTCTGTGCTGATTCTGTTGTGCAGGCTCTGCCCTCCTCCTCCCCTGCTCTCTGTCACTCAGAGCAGACGTCAGCTCCAGATTCCTGCCCTGGTGTCTGAACAAAGCATAAACAGCACAGCAGGAGGCGGCACAGACAGGCAGAGGGGGGTGACAGGTCTTCTTTAAAGATGTGAAAATTTGCCATTTTGTACTATTATGTTATTTACACTACTCAAAATATAATGTAAGAGAAGAAAAGCTGCATTCACCAGGCTATATGAAAGTAAAAATCTTCTTTATTTATTCATTTAAAAGGGGCGATATACAGGTGGCACGACAGGGGAAGTCATAGCTGGACGAAGGCCATTTTGCACTATTCCAGTGCTTCAATGCATTGAATAGTGCAAAACGGCTGTCACCTGAGGCTCTATCTGTGGTTCCGTGAGCCCCGGAACCACAATTACGGACAGCACTGAAACGGCA
>JARQOC010000008.1:58331402-58424518 GCA_033576535.1 Allobates femoralis | reverse complement strand
GTGAGAATGTACTGTGAAAAGAGCATTTTTACTTTTTCATAGTTCACAAATTCAAATTTCCCGCTGTAAGATGGCCGAGGGGAAATCTTCATTCATAAAATGGCGCTAGACTTCAGCCGCCGTGTGATTGGCCAGCGGAATCTTCATACACATGGCGCCGTGAATCCGGTTGGTCGGCGCTATTGTGTGAAGATGCCGCTGTCCAATCACAACTCAGCGGGGCGGAGCTACAAACTTCCAGCCGGCCGAACGGCATATCCGAAAATCGTACCAGGCGCTCGGCCAGAAAAATTTCGAAGTCCCCGCTGAGCGGCGACCAATCGGAATCAAAGCGCCATAAAGAAGAACCAATCAGAATCGCGGCTTATTTCTCAATGGATGTCTACGGGAAGTCGGCATCCAATGAGAATCGCGGCGGGAATTTTGAAAATGCACGGAACTTTCCTTGCCGAGCCCCTGGAGCGATTTTCGGACACGGCGTTCGGGAGAGTGGAAGTCTATAGCTCCGCCCCGCTGAATTGTGATAGGACAGCGGCATCTTCAGACAATAGCGCCGACCAACCGGATTGACGGCGCCATGTGTATGAAGATTCCGCTGGCCAATCACACGGCGGCTGAAGTCTAGCGCCATTTTATGAATGAAGATTTCGCGTCCGCCATCTTAGAGCGGCGAGTTGTACGGGCGGCGCGTGAATGCATGTTCGGACACAGCGGTCTCATAGACCGCGGAGGCCGCTAGAAGCGCCGAAGTTTGCGCTTGTAGCGCAGAAGTCGGCGCTTTCAGCGGCGAAGTGTCCGAACAGTGGCGGACGCTCCATGCAGCGGCGATTGGCGCTGCATGGCGCAAAATAGTAAAAGAGGTGAAAAAGAAAGATAGTAAAAAAGAGGTGAAAATAAAAGTCAGCATCAGGAATATAGGCTCTGATGTGAAAAGGTAGATTGTCCAAAGGATATCTTAGCTGATCAATCGCAGATCCCGATCCGGCGCTTGCTTCCCGACGTCCCGCACGAAGGATGGATATCTCGGCTCAAATGTAGTCGAACAGACGGTCCAGCGGTGGCTTCTCGTTGTCCTCGAAAGACCCTCAGGAAGGATGGATTTCTCGGCAGAAATATACTCCAACAGATAGTCCAGCGATAGGTTCTCGTTCTCCCACAAAGAGGATTCAAAGAGGTAGAAGATTCAAATTTCGCGCGATAAATAAGCGGGCTTATCTGATTGGAGGGCGGCAACTTCAGAAAGCTGGCGCCATGAATGTGATTGGTCGCTATGTATTTTCAAAAAAGGCGCGGCGATTGTGATTGGACGGCGCCTTCCTATGGAGAGAGATAGAGAAAGGAGGCGATGTTATGGGCGAGCCGCTGGTTGTATTTGCGGGCAGACGACTCGGCTCAGAGCCATAATTCGACGGGGCCGTAAAGTGTCAATCAGCGAATCGCGTTAATAAATACCGTAATAGCAACGACTGTGTGTGTTTTTTTTTTTTTTGTTTTTTTTTTATTTTTTTTTTTTTATTAATTTTTTGGTTTTGTTTGTTATTATTTAATAATATTTTTTTAATAATTTTTTTGATTATTAAAATTTTTATAATTTTTTTTTGATTAGTATGTTTTTTTATTTTTATTATTTTGATATAATTATTTTTAATATTTTTTTTATTTTTTAATTTTTTTTTTTTTTTTTTTTAAATAATTGTTAATAATCGTAAAATTTTTATAATATTTTTTTAATTATTATTTTTAATTTTTTTATTATTATTTGTGTATTATTTTTAAATTATTTAATTAATTATTTGTAATTATTTATTTATTTATTTATTTATTTTTTTTTTTATTTTATTATTAAAATTTAGATAATTTTTGTTAAATTATAATTTTGTTTTTTTTTGTTATGATTATTTTTGTATTATTTTTTAATTATTTTTTAAATTTTTTTTTTATTATTTAATTTTTTTTTTTTTTTTAAGTAAGACGGAGACAAAGTTCTCATTCAGGTCCGCCTTTTTTCAATTTTGTTAAAATTATTTTTATTTAATTATTTATTATTTTTTAAGGATTTATTTATTATTTTTTTATTATTTTTAAATGATTATTTTTATTATTTAATTTATTTATTTTTTTTAAGTTAGACGGAGAGACAGTTCTCATTCAGGTCCGACCTTTTTTTTGTTGTTTTTAATATTATTTTTATTTAATTCTTTATTATTTTTTAAAGATTTATTAATTATTTGTTTATTATTTTTAAATGATTATTTTTATTATTTAATTTATTTTTTTTTTTTAAGTTAGACGGAGAGACAGTTCTCATTCAGGTCCGACCTTTATTTTTTTTTTTAATATTATTTTTATTTAATTATTTATTATTTTTTAATGATTTATTTATTATTTTTTTATTATTTTTAAATGTTTTTTTTTATTATTTAATTTATTTATTTTTTTTAAGTTAGACGGAGACAGAGTTCTCATTCAGGTCCGACTATTTTTTTTTTTTTAATTATTATTTTTATTTAATTATTTATTATTTTTTAATGATTTATTTATTATTTTTTTATTATTTTTAAATGATTTTTTTTATTATTTAATTTATTTATTTTTTTTAAGTTAGACGGAGAGACAGTTCTCATTCAGGTCCGACCTTTTTTTTTTTTTTTTAATATTATTTTTATTTAATTATTTATTATTTTTTAATGATTTATTTATTATTTTTTTATTATTTTTAAATGATTTTTTTTATTATTTAATTTATTTATTTTTTTTAAGTTAGACGGAGAGACAGTTCTCATTCAGGTCCGACCTTTTTTTTTTTTTTTTAATATTATTTTTATTTAATTATTTATTATTTTTAATGATTTATTTATTATTTTTTTATTATTTTTAAATGATTTTTTTTATTATTTAATTTATTTATTTTTTTTAAGTTAGACGGAGAGACAGTTCTCATTCAGGTCCGACCTTTTTTTTTTTTTAATATTATTTTTATTTAATTATTTATTATTTTTTAATGATTTATTTATTATTTTTTTATTATTTTTAAATGATTTTTTTTATTATTAAATTTATTTTTTTTTTTTAAGTTAGACGGAGAGACAGTTCTCATTCAGGTCCGACCTTTTTTTTTTTTTTTAATATTATTTTTATTTAATTATTTATTATTTTTTAATGATTTATTTATTATTTTTTTATTATTTTTAAATGATTTTTTTTATTATTTAATTTATTTGTTTTTTTTAAGTTAGACGGAGAGACAGTTCTCATTCAGGTCCGACCTTTTTTTTTTTTTTTAATATTATTTTTATTTAATTCTTTATTATTTTTTAAAGATTTATTTATTATTTTTTTATTATTTTTAAATGATTATTTTTATTATTTAATTTATTTTTTTTTTTTAAGTTAGACGGAGAGACAGTTCTCATTCAGGTCCGACCTTTTTTTTTTTTTTAATATTATTTTTAATTAATTCTTTATTATTTTTTAAAGATTTATTTATTATTTTTTTATTATTTTTAAATGATTATTTTTATTATTTAATTTATTGATTTATTTTTTTAAGACAGAGTGAGACGCAGTTCTCATTCCGGTCTGCCTTTTTTTTTTCCCCATTGACATACATTACCGGTGTGTCGGCGATTTTATGGCCGGGCACCTGGTTCTATTAGTCGGCCCTAAAATCGCGGACACACCGCTAATGCATGTCTATGGGCAGTGAGCTCGAATTCTGATTGGTCGGCGTTCAATCCGAAATCGGGCTGACTGGCCATAGAGATGCATTAGCGGTGTGTCCTCGATTTTAGGGCCGAGAAATAGAACCAGGTGGGCGGGCATAAAATCGCCGACACACCGGTAATGTATGTCAATGGGGAAAAAAAAGTCGGACCTGAATGAGAACTGCGTGTCAGTTGTGAGGGGCTCTTCTGATTGGCTGAGGGCAGTATACATCGACCAATCAGAAGAGGGCCTCAGATCTGATTGAGATACAATGGGGGATTTTTGTTCCATTGTATGTTAATGAAAACGAAGAGGACGTCGGAGGTGGAAGATCCCCGGGGCCGGACGAAGAGGCGGAGATGGCGGAAAAGAAGACAGAAGACCCCCGGGGCCGGACGAAGAGGCGGAGATGGCGGAAAGAATACAGAAGACCCCCGGGGCCGGAGGAAGAGGACGGCTGGCCGGACGGAGGACTTGTGGATCGGACGGACGATCAGATGACTTGAAGGCATGTAAGTGATCGACGGGGACGTTAGCTAGGGCACGGCGGGGGTTAGAGGTGTAGGAGCTTAGGTGACAGCGGCGTTAGGTTAGGGGCCTGCGGGGGCTTAGGGTGTAGGGCTTTAGCGAGAGGGGCAGGGGAGAGCGGCGGGAGGTCAGGGGCGGCGGTGCCTTAGGGGATAGGCGTCAGGGCTTAGGGGTATCGGCGGGTCGGTGCTTAGGGTGTAGGGGTGCGGCGGTGGTAGCGACAGCGGCGGGCATAGATAGGGCGGGTCGGGGCTTAGGGTATAGGGGTGCGGCGGTGTTAGCGACAGCGGGGGCATAGATGGGGCGGGTCGGGGCTTAGGGTATAGGGGTTCGGCGGTGTTAGCGACAGCGGCGGGCATAGATGGGGCGGGTCGGGGCTTAGGGTATAGGGGTGCGGCGGTGTTAGCGACAGCGGCGGGCATAGATGGGGCGGGTCGGGGCTTAGGGTATAGGGGTGCGGCGGTGTTAGCGACAGCGGCGGGCATAGATGGGGCGGGTCGGGGCTTAGGGTATAGGGGTGCGGCGGTGTTAGCGACAGCGGCGGGCATAGATGGGGCGGGTCGGGGCTTAGGGTATAGGGGTGCGGCGGTGTTAGCGACAGCGGCGGGCATAGATGGGGCGGGTCGGGGCTTAGGGTATAGGGGTGCGGCGGTGTTAGCGACAGCGGCGGGCATAGATGGGGCGGGTCGGGGCTTAGGGTATAGGGGTTGCGGCGGTGTTAGCGACAGCGGCGGGCATAGATGGGGCGGGTCGGGGCTTAGGGTATAGGGGTGCGGCGGTGTTAGCGACAGCGGCGGGCATAGATGGGGCGGGTCGGGGCTTAGGGTATAGGGGTGCGGCGGTGTTAGCGACAGCGGCGGGCATAGATGGGGCGGGTCGGGGCTTACGGTATAGGGGTGCGGCGGTGTTAGCGACAGCGGCGGGCATAGATAGGGCGGGTCGGGGCTTAGGGTATAGGGGTGCGGCGGTGTTAGCGACAGCGGCGGGCATAGATGGGGCGGGTAGGGGCTTAGGGTATAGGGGTGCGGCGGTGTTAGCGACAGCGGCGGGCATAGATGGGGCGGGTCGGGGCTTAGGGTATAGGGGTGCGGCGGTGTTAGCGACAGCGGCGGGCATAGATGAGGCGGGTCGGGGCTTAGGGTATAGGGGTGCGGCGGTGTTAGCGGCGTGCATAGGGGTACGGCGGCGGGGTAGTGTGTAAGAGCGGCAGGAGGCTGTAGTGTACAGCGCGATGGTATACTACAGTCCCATGGCGCTTATGGGCATGGGACTGTAGTATACTATAGCGGTGTACAGTAGAGTAGTAGGGGCTTAGTAGGGGCTTGTGTGTCTTGTAGTAGGGGCTTGTGTGTCTTGGTTGGCGGGGTAGTGTGTAAGAGCGGCAGGAGGCTGTAGTGTACAACGCGATGGTATACTACAGTCCCATGGCGCTTATGGGCATGGGACTGTAGTATACTATAGCGGTGTACAGTAGAGTAGTAGAGGCTTCTGTGTCTTGGTTAGTGGTGGGTGGCAGCGACTCGCAATGCCCGCTTCGCGGGCATTGCTTCGCGAGGCTGCAACGACTCGCAATGCCCGCTTTGCGGGCATTGCTTCGGGAGTCGCCGTGGCCGCTACGCGGCCACGGGGAGAGTCAAGGAGAAGCAGCTCGGACTCGCTAACCAAGCCACCGGAAGCAGCGCCGCTCCGACGGAAGTCGCTACGGCAATTATATAATAGATGTTTAGCATTTCTGATTCACAGAGAGTCCAAGACAAAGTTCCCTGGTGTGTCCCAGTATATATGCAAATCTGTTGGATTGCCTGAGAGTACATTCAGCACATACATTACTATAATCCATTCTGTCTTGCCGCACCCTCAATTACTCCGCTGTTATGCAACAACTAATTGTTCTCAAGGTAAATTTTGAGGTTTAGGCCAAGTACTAAATCCACACCTGGCTGCGAAAAAACGAAACTCTGCCCAATAGCTACATTGTTTGGCTTCAGAATCTTGTAGCCATTGTTGATCACAGTGGAGAGTTCAGATTAAATGCCCGTTACAGGTAGTGATATCGCTAACGATATTGCTGCAACGTCACAGGTTTTGTGACTTTGCGGCCACCTCGCCAGCGATAGCGCTGCGTGTGACACGTAGCAGCGAGCGGCCCCCCATTGTGAGATCGCTAATTGTTAAGGAATGGCCTGGACCATTTTTTCATCGTCGGTCTCCTACTGGGCATGCTGCATCGGTATGTGTGCCAGGGAAAACGACCAACGATCTCCATGCTACACCCGTGACAGTGACAGATCCCAACGACCATCGGGGGTCGCCGAACCGGTGAGTAGATCTGCCTACTAGAAATCCTAGAGGGTTTTCTAGGAGATGCTATACTGGAGTATCTGAATAAAAATAACCTCATGACCCAATATCAACATGAGTTTACGAAGGACTGTTCCTGTCAAACTAATCTGATAAGCTTCTATGAAGCGGTAAGTTCTGGACTGGACTAAAGAAATGCAGTGGATGTGATGTATATGGACTTTTCAAAAGCTTTTGATACGGTGCCACACAAAAGCTTGATACATAAAATGAGGGCAATGGGGATAGGGGAAAATATGTGTAAGTGGGTTAAGAACTGGCTCAGTGATAGGAAACAAAGGGTGGTTATTAATGGAACACACTCAGAATGGGTCACAGTTAACAGTGGGGTACCACAGTGGTCAGTGTTGGGCCCGCTTCTATTTAATATATTTATTAATGACCTTGTAGGGGGCATACAGAGTAGAATCTCAATATTTGCGGATGACGCTAAACTCTGCAGGGTTATCAATACAGAGGAGAATTATATATTACAGGAGGATTTATGTAAACTAGAAGCTTGGTCTGATAAATGACAAATGAGCTTTAATGGGGATAAATGTAAGGCCATGCACTTGGGCAGATTAAATAAAATGCATAATTATGTGCTTAATTGTAAAACACTGGGCAAAACTATCACTGAAAAAGACCTGGGTGTATGGGTAGATGATAAACTCACATTTAGTGGCCAGTGTAAGGCAGCTGCTGCAAAGGCAAATAAAATAATGGGATGTATTAAGAGGCATAGATGCTCATGAGGAGAACATAATTTTACCTCTATACAAGTCACTAGTGCGACCACACTTAGAATACTGTGTACAATTCTGGTCTCCGGTGTATAAGAAAGACATAGCTGAACTAGAGCGGGTCCAGAGAAGAGCGACCAAGGTTATTAGAGGACTGAGGGGTCTGCAATACCAAGACAGGTTATTAAACTTGGGGTTATTTAGTTTGGAAAAACGAAGGCTTAGGGGTGATCTTATAATAATGTATAAATATATGAGGGGACAGTACAGAGACCTTTTTAATGATCTTTTTCCTCTTAGGCTTGAGACGGGGACAAGGGGGCATCCTCTACGTCTGGAGGAAAGAAGGTTTAATCATAATCACAGACGCGGATTCTTTACTGTAAGAGCAGTGAGACTATGGAACTCTCTGCCTCATGATGTTGTAATGAGTGACTCACTACTAACATTTAAGAAGGGCCTGGATGCCTTTCTTGAAAACTATAATATTACCGGTTATATATACTAGATTCTTTGATAGGGCGATGATCCAGGGAATTAGTCTGATTGCCATATCTGGAGTCAGGAAGGAATTTTTTCCCCAATGTGGAGCTTAGTGTTGCCACATGGGTTTTGTTTTTGCCTTCCTCTGGATCAACATGTTAGGCTATGGGTTGAACTAGATGGACTTAAGGTCTTCCTTCAACCTTAAAAACTATGTTACTATGTTACTATGCCTGTGCGGCATCTCACCAGCGACCACTTAGCAACATTACAGCGATCCCTGACAGGTCGTATCGTTGTCGGGATCGCTGGAATGTCACTAGCTGTAACGGGGCCTTAAGGCTACATTCACAGGCTGCGCTATTGGTCCGCTTTGTACGAATACGCTATTTGCAGTGAAATGCAGTGGCATTGGCTGTCCCAGCCAAGTCAATGTATTTCACAATTTGAGACACTGCATTCAGACACTGCACTTTTTATGGACCCGCTTATGGGCTGAAAAGCGGATCTGTAAAAAGAAGTCACATGCCCATTTTGTGGCATTATTTTGCTGCACTATTTACTCACCTCGCCACATTCCCTCAATGATCTCCCCGCATACCGACGCCACAGGACCTGTGGAGGACCTTGGACAGCACCATGTGACCAAGCAACGTCACCTGGTCACATGGCAGGCTGTAGGGTCCTAGAGGCAGGATCACTGTGGCCTTCGGGGATGACTAAACATCGCCAGCAGTCAGCGAGGTGAGTAAAAGCGCAGGCGAAAAGCGCAGCAGCATTCACACACAGAGTGCTGTGCTTTGTGAGGAGCCGTTCTTAGTGCAGTTTTGCACCAAAAACGGATCCTCATAAAACGCAGCAGAAATGCTGTGTGTGAATGTAGCCTTAGGTCAGAGATACACTGAGTGAGATGCATGCGAGAAACTTGAGTCTTGCTTGACTCACCTGGAACGGCCGCAGTCTCTCTGCACATAAGCGTGCCAGCCGCACAGGAACATATGCAGCTGACTTGCTCCCGTCCAGAGAGACGGGGAGTATCTCGCATGAGTCTTGCTTAATGGGTCCCTGGCCTAAGGCTGTGTTTACACACTGCATTTTTGCAACTTTTATGCTAACGTATGCTAATCTAAACCTGCTTTTTTGATTTCCTGCAAAACTCATGTGATTCAGGGAAAATCTGTCCACACACATTGGTTTTATTTCTTTGCAGAAACTGATACCTGTACAGGTTTTCCTGGATTTTGAAAAAAATGAGTATTTCAATTCTTTTCTGCATTTTTGCAGTGGTCTATGGGTAAAAACGTTGAAAAAAACGCAGCAAAAAAGCAACAAAAATACAGTAAAAACGCAGCAAAAATGCTGAAAAAAATGCAGGTTTGCTCCTGCCAAAAAAATCTGCATTTACTAGACACTATTAAGGTTTTGCAGCATTATTGCTACAGCAAAACCTTACATGTGTGAACATAGCCTTATACAGCCAGAGTCTCGCCGTGTGGCTAAGCAGTACTGTACAGCCATATATTGGGTATTGCCACATTCAACAGAAATTGTGTGACAAATTTTGGTGCAATTTTTACTCATTTCTGGTGTGAATATATAAAATTCTGGGCTAAAATATTTTTTTAAGGTGAAAATGTACCCTAATTTTCGCTTTATAAGACGCACCGGATTATAAAAAGCACCCCCAAATTTGGTGCAAAAAAGAAAAAAAAAGATTTTTAATGTTAAATGGTGTACGTATTATCAAGCTATATATGTCCTCCATCCTGGTATGTGGGTATATATGCCAACCCCATCCTGGTGTATATATCCCTCATCCTGGCATATATGTCCCTCATCCTAGTATGCATGTCCCCATCCTGTATGTATGCTCTAATCCTGGTATATATGCAACTTATTTTGGTATATATGTCCCCCATATCCTAGTATATATGTCCCGCATCCTGTGTATATAGTCCCCATCCTGCATACAGTTAGGGCCAGAAATATTTGGACAGTGACACAATTTTCGCGAGTTGGGCTCTGCATGCCACCACATTGGATTTGAAATGAAACCTCTACAACAGAATTCAAGTGCAGATTGTAACGTTTAATTTGAAGGGTTGAACAAAAATATCTGATAGAAAATGTAGGAATTGTACACATTTCTTTACAAACACTCCACATTTTAGGAGGTCAAAAGTAATTGGACAAATAAACATAACCCAAACAAAATATTTTTATTTTCAATATTTTGTTGCGAATCCTTTGGAGGCAATCACTGCCTTAAGTCTGGAACCCATGGACATCACCAAACGCTGGGTTTCCTCCTTCTTAATGCTTTGCCAGACCTTTACAGCCGCAGCCTTCAGGTCTTGCTTGTTTGTGGGTCTTTCCGTCTTAAGTCTGGATTTGAGCAAATGAAATGCATGCTCAATTGGGTTAAGATCTGGTGATTGACTTGGCCATTGCAGAATGTTCCACTTTTTTGCACTCATGAACTCCTGGGTAGCTTTGGCTGTATGCTTGGGGTCATTGTCCATCTGTACTATGAAGCGCCGTCCAATCAACTTTGCAGCATTTGGCTGAATCTGGGCTGAAAGCATATCCCGGTACACTTCAGAATTCATCCGGCTACTCTTGTCTGCTGTTATGTCATCAATAAACACAAGTGACCCAGTGCCATTGAAAGCCATGCATGCCCATGCCATCACGTTGCCTCCACCATGTTTTACAGAGGATGTGGTGTGCCTTGGATCATGTGCCGTTCCCTTTCTTCTCCAAACTTTTTTCTTCCCATCATTCTGGTACAGGTTTATCTTTGTCTCATCTGTCCATAGAATACTTTTCCAGAACTGAGCTGGCTTCTTGAGGTGTTTTTCAGCAAATTTAACTCTGGCCTGTCTATTTTTGGAATTGATGAATGGTTTGCATCTAGATGTGAACCCCTTTGTATTTACTGTCATGGAGTCTTCTCTTTACTGTTGACTTAGAGACAGATACACCTACTTCACTGAGAGTATTCTGGACTTCAGTTGATGTTGTGAACAGGTTCTTCTTCACCAAATAAAGTATGCGGCGATCATCCACCACTGTTGTCATCCGTGGACGCCCAGGCCTTTTAGAGTTCCCAAGCTCACCAGTCAATTCCTTTTTTCTCAGAATGTACCCAACTGTTGATTTTGCTACTCCAAGCATGTCTGCTATCTCTCTGATGGATTTTTTCTTTTTTTTCAGCCTCAGGATGTTCTGCTTCACCTCAATTGAGAGTTCCTTTGACCGCATGTTGTCTGGTCACAGCAACAGCTTCCAAATGCAAAACCACACACTGGAATCCACCCCTGACCTTTTATCTACTTCATTGATTACAGGTTAACGAGGGAGACGCCTTCAGAGTTAATTGCAGCCCTTAGAGTCCATTGTCCAATTACTTTTGGTCCCTTGAAAAAGAGGAGGCTATGCATTACAGAGCTATGATTCCTAAACCCTTTCTCCGATTTGGATGTGGAAACTCTCATATTGCAGCTGGGAGTGTGCACTTTCAGCCCATATTATATATATAATTGTATTTCTGAACATGTTTTTGTAAACAGCTAAAATAACAAAACTTGTGTCACTGTCCAAATATTTCTGACCCTAACTGTATATGACCCCCCATTATGTATATATGGTCCCCATCCTCCTGGACCCCCATGGCTTACCGAAGGGGGCTGCCTTTGTGGAGCGGGGATGCCACAGGCAGGTTTTGGAGGGAGAGGGCACAGCTACTGGACAGGAGCTTCAGGGGAATAGTGGCAGTGGGCGCTGCCATGTTCTGTGACCCGGACTGCATTCATTGACAGTATGCAGCTGGTTGCTAGAGGTTGAGACTGCTACAATATGGCTGCGCATGGAGAACATGGCAGAGCAAAGCGGCGCCCACTGCACAGCCCCACTGCTAATTTCTCGCAGTTCCAATCATGCAGCTGTGTCCCCACCCTCCGAGACCTGCCTACGGCATCCCCGCTTCCTGGCTGCAGCTTCCTGCCCCTCGGTAATATATATATAGATATTTTTTAAATACCGTATATACTCATGTATAAGCCGACCCGTGTATAAGCCGACCCCCTTACTTTTGCCCCCCAAAACTGGGAAAACTTATTGACTCGCGTATAAGCCGAGGGTGGACTCCAGCACAGGTATACAACCCCCAGCAGTGAGGTATACAGCAGCCTCCCCAGTGGTAGTATACAGCAGCAGCCCCAGTGGTAGTATACAGCAGCCCCAGAGGTATATACAGCCCCAGAGGTATATACAGCCCCAGAGGTATATGCAGCCCCATATGCAGCCCCATATGCAGCCCCAGAGGTATATGCAGCCCTATATGCAGCCCCAGAGGTATATGCAGCCCTATATGCAGCCCCAGAGGTATATACAGCCCCAGAGGTATATGCAGCCCCATATGCAGCCCCAGAGGTATATGCAGCCCCATATGCAGCCCCAGAGGTATATGCAGCCCTATATGCAGCCCCAGAGGTATATGCAGCCCTATATGCAGCCCCAGAGGTATATGCAGCCCCAGAGGTATATGCAGCCCCAGAGGTATATGCAGCCCCAGAGGTATATGCAGCCCTATATGCAGCCCCAGAGGTATATGCAGCCCTATATGCAGCCCCAGAGGTATATACAGCCCCAGAGGTATATGCAGCCCTATATGCAGCCCCAGAGGTATATGCAGCCCCATATTGCAGCCCCAGAGGTATATGCAGTCCTATATGCAGCCCCAGAGGTATATGCAGCCCTATATGCAGCCCCAAAGGTATATACAGCCCCAGAGGTATATGCAGCCCTATATGCAGCCCCAGAGGTATATGCAGCCCCATATTGCAGCCCCGGAGGTATATGCAGCCCTATATGCAGCCCCAGAGGTATATACAGCCCCAGAGGTATATGCAGCCCTATATGCAGCCCCAGAGGTATATGCAGCCCCATATTGCAGCCCCAGAGGTATATGCAGCCCTATATGCAGCCCCAGAGGTATAAGCAGCCCCATATGCAGCCCCATATGCAGCCCCATATGTATATACAGCAGCCGCAGCCCCAGGGCTGTATACAGCCGCAGCCCCAGGGCTGTATACAGCCGCAGCCCCAGGGCTGTATACAGCCGCAGCCCCAGGGCTGTATACAGCCGCAGCCCCAGGGCTGTATACAGCCGCAGCCCCGGAGGTATACAGGCCCCCCATCAAGTTCCAGGGCCCCCCCCTTGCGCGCCAGCCTGTAAAGGAGAATCATACTTACCGGTGTCCAGTCGCGCCGCCCGCAGCTGCCGACATGACGATCCCCGGCTCCATTCAGCGTCTTCCCGCGACTTCCTGTGGTCGCGGGCAATGACGTCATTGCCCGCGACTACAGGAAATGCGGAAGACGCTGAATGGAGCCGGGAATCGTCATGTCGGCAGCTGCGGGCGGCGCGACTGGACACCGGTAAGTATGATTCTCCTTTACAGGCTGGCGCGCAAGGGGGGGGGGGGCCCTGGAACTTGATGGGGGGCCTGTATACCTCCGGGGCTGCGGCTGTATTTTTTTTATTTTTTATATACCCGCGTATAAGCCGAGGGGGGACTTTTCAGCCCAAATTTTGGGCTGAAAAACTCGGCTTATACGCGAGTATATACGGTAATATGATTGTAAGACACACTTTCATTCTCCTTCCCCCCAATTTGAGGGAAACAAAAATGCATCTTAAAATCCAAAAAAACACAGTAATTATTTTTTCTTCACTGCCCAATGGTCTAAAAATCTGAGACACATCTGTGGTGTCAATATGATCACTGTGTACCCTTAAGTGAATTCAATAAAAAATAAGGGTGAATTCACCGAGGTTTGTAAAATGTGGTCACTTATGTGTGAAGTTCTCCCCTCAAAGGCTTTGCCAATGTGACATGGTGCCCACAAACCATAACAGCAAAATTTGCACTGTAATATAGTGCTCCTCAACTTCTGAGCTTTATGCTTTACCTCAAGAGTAGTTTTTGACCACGTATGGAGTATCCGTGTATTCAGTAGAAATATCATAACAAACTGTGTCATTCATTTTCTCCTATTACCCCTTTGAAAATAAAGAAACTTGGTGGCAAAGCAACAGTTTGAAGGGAAAAAATGGTAATTTTCATTTACGCAGCCCAATGTTAGGCTAGGGTCACACTTGCATCATGAGCCTAGCCTGACGGAAGCGCTGTAAACTTCGAAATTTTAGCCTCAGCGCGTAGTATTAATGGTAAGTAATGCTATGCGCTGCAAGGCTATTGCGCCCTATGACAACCCACTGTTTACCTTTGGAACCGGCTCCATTTAAAGCTCCCTGATATGCACTCTGTGTACACATGATGGCAACACACAACAGCACATTAACCCTTCATACACCAGCTTTTATTAGCCACATCTGCAGGTTCTGTGCTGACATGCAGCGCATAGCTTGCAGAGGGGGTTAAAATGATGATTAAGCCCTATAACGTTAATCTTTTTTTAACACCAGTTTTTTACAATGATGTGTCTGCGCTGCTGTGACAGTGTACAAACATTATTGATTACTTTACCGGGAAACCGGCAAATTCAAACTTGGCGGCTTTGAGCGCCACTAAGTTTGAAGCGATTTCGACAGCACACTCGTGTGAATATTGCACGATGTGCTGTATGGGTGCGAGTTTGACTCACACCCATATACTTTTAATGGCCACTCGCGCGAGAAAATTGCAATAATTTGACCTGTATCATTTAAAGATACAGGTCCGAGTGCAATGCAATTTTTTCACGCATTACACTCGTGCGAGTCTAACGCCAGTGTGTTTCCAGCCTTAGGCACATCAGGGGCTTTGCAAATGCAACATCCGCCCGCTATCGATTCCAGTTAATTATGCAATCCAAAAGTGAAATTCTACTCCTTCCCTTCTGAGCTCTGCCAAAACAGTAGTTTTCTACTACATTTAGCATATCAGCATATTCAGGAAAAATTGCACAACAAATTGTATGGTGCGTTTTCTCCTGTTACCATTTGTAGTTAAAATGACAAATTTGTTGCTAAAGTACCGTAACATTTTTGTGGGAAAAAGTAAGATTTTCATGTTTCATTCCACATTGCTTTAGTTCTTGTGAAGCACCTGAAGGGTTAATAAACTTCTTGAATGTGGTTTTGAGCTGTTTTCTGCCACATCGACCTCTCAACGTGACTTCAAATGTGATGCGATACCTAAAAAATGGTTTTGTAAAAATTGCTGGAGAAATTAGAAATCGCTTATTCACTTTTAACCCTTCTAACTTCCCAGCAAAAAAAAACAATGATTCAAAAATGGCCCTGACGTAAAGTAGACATTTGGGAAATGTTATATATTAACTATTTTATGAAATAACTCTCTGGTTTAACCCCTTCACCACATCAATTTTCCATTTTTCATTTTTCCTCCCCTTCTTCCAAGAGCCATAACTTAGTTGTACTTTCAGAAGAAATCATTTATTTTACCATGTAGTATACAGGAAAATGGAGTCTGGCTGTATCCTGCCAAGTGCACTAGTTGACAGATTCATGTGGCTATACACGGTATGTTTCTTTGATAATTGTCTTTGTACAATTACACTTTTTTGGGGGGTTTATTCACCAAGTTCACCATTTAGAAAAATGACACGTTAGTATGATGCCTCAGGTCAGTACAAGTTTGTAGATACCAAACATGTATACCTTTACTGTTATATAAGTGGTGAAAAAATTGAGAAGTTTTTAAAGAAACAGAATTGCATTTTCCGAGACCCATAGCGTTCTCCTTTTTCGGGATCTGGGGCTGTGTTACGGCTTATTTTTTGCGTCTTGAGCTGACGTTTCTAATGATACCATTTTGGGTAGACACGCTGTTTTGATAGCCCATTATTGCATTTTATTGCAGTGTTGTGGTGACCAAGAAAAATGTAATATTGGTGTTTGGACTTTTTTCCGTTACGCAGTTTACCAATCTGATTGTTTGATTTAATTTGTTGATCGATCAGGCATTTCTGAACGTGGTGCTACCAAACATGTGTATTTTGCAAAATTTTTTAATAGTTTTAGTTTGAATGATGTAAAAGGGGGGTGATTTGAACTTTTTTCATATTTTTTAAAACTTTTTTTACAGTCCAATCGCTTGTCTTATGTACTGAAGAGCTGCAGCCCGTCAGTACATTTCACAAATGATCACTGTCTGTAGTTGCTGGTGATCTCCATCCACAGGAAGTGACCCCAGATAGCATCCGGGGTCATTACAGGATCCTGGGCTGTGCAGGTGACAGATCAAGATCCCATGATCACTTCACAGGATCTCCAATCACGGCGGGAAACTGTGCGATCCGCACCGCGGGGCTTTGGATAGCGCTATCAATGAATGACAGCATGACTCAAAGGGTTAACATGTGTTAGCTACACATCCCAACTGATGATATCAGCTGAGATGTGCAGGGGATGATGCAGGTTCACAGCAGTTCTGTACATCATAGGCCATGAAGGGGTTAAAAGCATAAAAATTCAAAGTTTGAAAATTGCAAAAGTTTTAACATTTTCACCAAATTTCTGATATCTTCAGAAATAAACAAAAAAATTTGAGCTAAATATATCACTAATATGAAGTACCTTATGACATGAAAATCAGTCTTGGAATCACTGGGATCCGTTGAAGTGTTCCAGGGTTATTATTACTTCATAAAGTGACACATGTCAGAATTAGTGATGAGCAAGCCCTGCCGTGCTTGGTCCTTGAAACAAGCAGTCGGACGGGCTCATCTCATGTACTGAGTATAATGGAAGTCAATGGGAAACTTGAGCATATTTTCAGATCTTCTGTAAAATACTTGAGTTTCCCATTGACTTCCATTTTACTCATTATACACAAGTTGAACCCATCTAAGAGACCAACTGCTCGTTCTGAGCATCGAGCACCCAAGCATGGTAGTGCTCGCCCATCACTAGTCAGAATTTAAAAAATTGGCCAAGTCAGGAAAGTGAAATAGGCTCGAGGGTGAAAGGGTTAATATTTTCTCATAACTAATGGCTCACTGCAGACAATCATCTGTGTTCTGGCCTGGAATTTATGCTGATACATTTCACCTGCATGGATGTATTATATTTCTCACAGATTATAGTCTAGTCTGGGTAATAAATCATCATTTGTGAGAAGTATTTGCTCTGCTCAGCATTTGCAAATAAAAATGTTCTTCTTAATTAAAAAAGGAGATGGACTCATCATGCCAGCACGCTACGATCACACAGCTGAAGATCACTTAGTACGCATTACAATGATAATCTTTGTTGCAGCCTTTATGTGTATCCTGAATTATTCTCTACAGTGACATTGCATTTGGATTCTTGCCTCAGTGTTGTATACACGGGGTGACCAAAATAAAGCCGTGTTTTGACTAAGGAACATTTTTCATGCAACCCCATACTGTCCAGCTACATAGCATTGATCCAGGATTCAGTGTTCAATATCATAAAACAATAAAACAACCAGCTCTCTCCTCACCTACTGTACCCTCACCCATCCCTTGTAGACTGCAAGCCTTCGTGGGCTGGGTCCTCTCTCCTCCCCTACTATATTCTCACCTGTCCCTTGTTTGACATTAATAATAATAATAATTTTTATTTATATAGCGCCAACATATTCCGCAGCGCTTCACAATACAAAGTTCACATTTAAACAATCATAAGAAACAATTAGAAAATACAATACAATGCCAAAAACAATACAATACAAAGCACAATATAATACAATAATTAGAGCAAAAAATGGCTGCCCTGCTCATAAGAGCTTACAATCTAACAATGAGGTGGGGGTGACAAGGTACAGGTGCTTATATATAGAACTTGAGGAGATGGGGAACAGATAGGAGCAGAATAAGTGGCCACAACCCATTATTTGTAATCCACTTGAGACGGCGCGGATATGCTATGTCTAGATGACTGACTAGGGATCATGATAGGCCGCTCTAAAAAGATGTGCTTTTAGGGATCGCCTAAAACTACGGTATCTAAGTTGTAGATACACCTAATTTCTTTGGGTAGAGCATTCCAAAGAATTGGTGTGGCTCGTGAGAAGTCTTGGAGCTGGGAGTGGGTGGTTCGGATTAATGCAGAAGTGAGTCTAAAGTCACTTCCAGAGCGAAGAGAATGGTTGGGGTGATAGACAGAGATGAGGGAGGAGATGTATGGGGGTGCTGCACTGTGAAGAGCTTTGTGGGTGAGAACAAGCAGTTTGAAATGGATCCTATAGTGCAGTGATGGCGAACTCCAGGCCTCGAGTGCCACACACAGTCCAGGTTTTCAGGATTTCCATTGCATTTGACAGTTGGCAATCAAATTACCAACTGTCAAACTTGAAGGAAATCCTGAAAACCTGCACTGTGTGCGGCACTCGAGGCCTGGAGTTCGCCATCACTGCTATAGTGTATAGGCAGCCAGTGTAATGACTGGCATAGAGCAGAAGCATCTGAGTAACGATTAGCTAGATAGGTAATCCTGGCTGCTGCATTAAGGATGGACTGGAGAGGGGACAGTCTAGTGCGGGGGAGGCCAACTAAGAGAGAATTACAATAGTCAAGGCGGGAGTGAATCAGGGCCACAGTGAGGGTTTTTGTGGTTTCCAAGGTGAGAAAGGGAGGAATTCTCGAGATGTTCTTCAGGTGCAAGCGGCAAGAGCGGGCGAGAGATTGTATATATGGGGTGAAGGAAAGATCAGAGTCAAACATAACACCCAGACAGCGAGCCTGCTGATTAGGCACTATTGTGGTGCCGCACATTGAGAGAGAGATGTCATATTTAGGGAGGTTAGTGGGGGGCGGGACCAGAAGTAGTTCAGTTTTGGAAAGATTACGTTTCAGGTAGAGAGCGGACATGATATTGGAAACTGCGGTTAGACAGTCATTGGTGTTCTTTATTAGAGCGGGAGTAAGGTCAGGGGAATAAGTATATAGTTGTGTGTCATCAGCATAAAGATGGTACTGAAAGCCAAATATGCTGATGTTCTGTCCAATCGGGGCTGTGTAGAGTGAGAAGAGGTCCAAGGACTGAATCCTGAGGGACTCCAATAGTGAGAGGAAGAGGAGAGGAAGTGGAGCCAGCAAATGATACACTGAAAGAGTGGTCAGAAAGATAGGCAGAGAACAAGGAGAGAGCCGTGTCCTTGATGCCCTCATGTGCAAGGTCCTCTTTCCTCACCTACTGTATCTTCACCCATCCCTTGCAGACTGTGAGCCCTCGCGGGCAGGGTTCTCACTTACTGCATCCTCACCCATCCTTTGTAGACTGTGAGCCCTTGAGGGCAGGGTTCTCTTTTCTCCTGTACCTGTGTGTGCCTTGCATTGTTCATGAACATTGTGCTTGTCTATGTATGCCCTTTTCACATGTAAAGCGCCATGGAATAAAAGGCACTATAATAATAATAATAAAGATGGATCTATGACAAAAGGAATGTGGTGATATCAATGTTTAAGACTTTACATTACCTTAAAATAAAATAAATAGAAGGCAGAACGATAACCGATACCTCGACGGGGTGAGCTGGTGTGATATTTTTTCTGTGCCTTTGCTCCTAAAAATAATTGCAATGTTTAGAGTGAAGGCTCCAGGATCTGTAATTGATCATTCCTTAACCTCTTTACGACCAATGACGAGTATACTCGTCATGAAAAGATGTCAGTTCCCGCATCATGACGAGTATACTCGTCATGGCTTTGAACTGTCACTGCTCCTAAACGAACAGTGACAGCTCAAATCTAAAAGCTGTCAGTGACAGCCAAGGGTTAGGGGCAGAGGTGTGGGCACCCCTGTTAACCCCTTCACCCCCCTCCCCCACCGCAATCACTCTTATCTGCGGGCGGGTTGCACCGCAGCCGCCGGCCATGAGCTGATGCTCCAGCTCCCCCTGTGTCCTGTCCCAGCCCCCTGTGTCCAGCTTCCCCTGTGTCCTGTAGCCCCCCCCCTGTGTCCTGAGCCCCCTGTGTCCTGTCCCCGTCCCCTGTGCAGCCCCTCCTGTGTCCTGTCCCCGTCCCCTGTGCAGCCCCTCCTGTGTGCGGTCCCCGTCCCCTGTGCAGCCCCTCCTGTGTGCGGTCCCCGCCCCCTGTGTCCAGCTCCCCGTGTCCTGTAGCCCCCCCTCGTGCCCTGAGCCCCCTGTGTCCTGTCCCCGTCCCCTGTGCAGCCCCCCTGTCTCCCGTCCATCCCCGCCCTCCACCCTGCATTGTTTGGCTGCCGGCGGGCTTGTGCGCCCGCCGACGAAGCTGCAGGGCCCCCTCCTCCTCCTCCTCCCTGCTGGTCCCGGTCCCCAGCCCCCGGTCCCCGATCCCCAGCCCCATTCACCTATCCCGGCGGGCTGCACGCTCGGTGCACCCGCCCGCACCGTCGGGCCTCCTCTGCAGTGTGGCTCCTCCTCTTCTCAGGGGCTCCTCCTCCTCATCGCTGGGTAAGTATGAATGAATGAAAGAATGAATGAAAGAATGAAAGAATGAATGAATGGATGGATGGATGGATGGGTGGATGGATGGGTGGATGGATGGATGGATGGGTGGGTGGATGGATGGATGGATGGATGGATGGGTGGGTGGATGGATGGATGGATGGGTGGATGGATGGATGGATGTGTGCGTGCGTGGATGTGCTTGTGTGGATGTGTGTGCGTGGTTGTGTGCATGCGTGGATGTCAGCACGTGGATGTGCGTACGTGGATGTGCGTACGTGGATGTGCGTACGTGGATATGCATGTGTGGATGTGTGTGCGTGGTTGTGTGCATCCGTGGATGTGCGTACGTGGATGTGCGTACGTGGATGTGCGTGCGTGGATGTGCGTACGTGGATGTGCGTGTGTGAATGTGCGTGCGTGGAAGTGTGCGTACGTGGATGTGGATGTACGTGGATGTGTGTGTGGATGTACGTGGATGTCAGCATGCGTGCGTGGATGTGTGCATGCGTGGATGTGCGTGCGTGGTTGTGTGCATGCGTGGATGTGCATACGTGGATGTGCGTGCGTGGATGATGGGTGCATAGGTGGATGGATGGGTGCAACAAGGGATCAAGTGTCCTCTTGTTATAGTCTCTGGGATCATAGTCATGGTGCACTGTATAACTGATCATTGTCATACAGTGCACCATAACTCTGACCCCTGAGACTGTAGGAAGAGGACACTTGATCCCTTGCTGCAGTCTCTGGATTGAGCAGAGGCGATCGAGCGTCGTGGGACCTTCGTTGTGGACTACGTCGGAGGCAATCGAGCGTCGTGGGACCTTCGTTGTGGACTACGTCGGATCTTCATAATAAAGATGGAGTCCGAATTTTGTTTGTGTTTTTTTTTCAAATAAAAAGATTTTTCTATGTGTGTATTTTCTGACTATTTACCAGAGATTCCTAATGGCGGGTCTAACATTGGCCCTATATTATGAATCTCGGGCTTAGTGCCAGCTGCCAATAAAAAGCTGGCATTAACCCCTTTATTACCCAGTTCGCCACCGGCACCAGGGCAACTGGAAGAGCATGGGTACAGCGCCAGAAAATGGCGCTTCAATGAATGCGCCATTTTCTGGAGCGGCTGCGGGCTGCAATTCGCAGCATGGGGGGCCCAGAACGCTTGGGCCTTTCCATGCTGAGGATTCCAGCCCCCAGCTGCCTAGTTGTACCTGGCTGGGCCAAAAATATGGCGGAGCCCTACGTCATTTTTTTTTCTAGAATTAGTTCTAGAAATGAAAAAAAATGGGCTTCACTGTATTTTTGGTTGCAGCCAGGTACAACGAGGCAGCTGGGGGTTGCTGGCAGTCTGTAGCTGCCAAGTTGTACCTGGCTGGACCAAAAATATGGCGGAGCCCTACGTCATTTTTTTTTCTAGAATTAGTTCTAGAAATAAAAAAAAATGGGCTTTGCTGTATTTTTGGTTGCAGCCAGGTACAACGAGGCAGCTGGGGGTTGCTGGCAGTCTGTAGCTGCCAAGTTGTACCTGGCTGGACCAAAAATATGGCGGAGCCCTACGTCATTTTTTTTTTCTAGAATTAGTTCTAGAAATAAAAAAAAATGGGCTTCGCTGTATTTTTGGTTGCAGCCAGGTACAGCGAGGCAGCTGGGGGTTGCTGGCAGTCTGTAGCTGCCAAGTTGTACCTGGCTGGACCAAAAATATGGCGGAGCCCTACGTCATTTTTTTTTCTAGAATTAGTTCTAGAAATAAAATAAAGCCTTCGCTGTATTTGTAGCCAGCCATGTACAACTTGGTAGCTGGCTGACTGGAATCCTCAGCGTGGAGAGACTCAAATGTTGTGGGTCCCCCACGCTGCAAATTTCAACCCACAGCCACCCAAGAAAATAGCGCATTCATTAGAGGCGGCATTTTCTGGTGCTGTACCCCAACTCTACCAGTTGCCCTTGTGCTGGTGGCACACGGGTTCTCCATATGCGACATAGTGTCCGCTAACAATTTCAATAGAAAATTAGCTCCAATTGTTAGCGGAAACCATGTCGGGTATGGAGAGCCCCTCCCTGTGTGCCTGAACATTGGAGCTCCCCCACAAGTGACCCCATTTTGGAAACTAGACCCCCGAAGGAACGTATCTAGATGCATAGTGAGTACTTTGAACTCCCAGATGCTTCACAAATTCATCCATAAAAATGAAAAAGCACGTTTTTTTCCACAAAAAGTTTCTTTTTTCATTTTTACGGATCAATTTGTGAAGCACCTGGGGGTTCAAAGTGCTCACTATGCATCTAGATACGTTCCTTGGGTGGTCTAGTTTCCAAAATGGGGTCACTTGTGGGGGAGCTCCAATGTTTAGGCACATAGGGGCTCTTCATATCCTACAAGGTGTCCGCTAACAATTCCAATTGTTAGCGGACACCATGTCGCGTATGGAGAGCCCCTGTGTGTCTCCACATTGGAGCTCCCCCACAAGTGACCCCATTTTGGAAACTAGACCCCCAAAGGATTATATCTAGATGCATAGTGAGCACTTTGAACCCCCAGATGCTTCACAAATTGATCCGTAATAATGAAAAAAGAAATTATTTGTGGGAAAAAAGTGCTTTTTCATTTTTACGGATGAATTTCTGAAGCACCTGGGGGTTCAAAGTGCTCACTATGCATCTAGATACGTTCCATTGGGGGTCTAGTTTCCAAAATGGGGTCACTTGTGGGGGAGCTCCAATGTTTAGGCACATAGGGGCTCTTCATATCCTACAAGGTGTCCGCTAACAATTCCAATTGTTAGCGGACACCATGTCGCGTATGGAGAGCCCCTGTGTGTCTCCACATTGGAGCTCCCCCACAAGTGACCCCATTTTGGAAACTAGACCCCCAAAGGATTATATCTAGATGCATAGTGAGCACTTTGAACCCCCAGATGCTTCACAAATTGATCCGTAATAATGAAAAAAGAAATTATTTGTGGAAAAAAAGTGCTTTTTCATTTTTACGGATGAATTTCTGAAGCACCTGGGGGTTCAAAGTGCTCACTATGCATCTAGATACGTTCCTTTGGGGGTCTAGTTTCCAAAATGGGGTCACTTGTGGGAGAGCTCCAATGTGGAGACACATGGGGACCCTCCAAACGCGACATGGTGTCCGCTAACAAATTGAGCTCATTTTCCATTCAAATTGTTAGCGGACACCATGTCGCGTTTGGAGGGTCCCCGTGTGTCTCCACATTGGAGCTCCCCCACAAGTGACCCCATTTTGGAAACTAGACCCCTAAGGAACTTATCTAGATGCATAGTGAGCACTTTGAACCCCCATATGCTTCAGAAATTCATCCGTAAAAATGAAAAAGCACTTTTTTTTCCCACAAAAAATTTATTTTTTCATTATTATGGATCAATTTGTGAAGCATCTGGGGGTTCAAAGTACTCACTATGCATCTAGATATGTTCCTTTGGGGGTCTAGTTTCCAAAATGGGGTCACTTGTGGGGGAGCTCCAATGCGGAGACACACAGGGGCTCTCCATACGCGACATGGTGTCAGCTAACAATTTGAGCTCATTTTCCATTCAAATTGTTAGCGGACACCATGTCGCGTTTGGAGGGCCCCGGTGTGTCTCCACATTGGAGCTCCCCCACAGGTGACCCCATTTCGGAAACTAGACCCCCTAAGGAACATATCTAGATGCATAGTGAGCACTTTGAACCCCAGATGCTTCACAAATTCATCAATAAAAATGAAAAAGCACTTTTTTTTTCCACACAAATTTTCTTTTTTCATTTTTACAGATCAATTTGTGAAGCACCTGGGGGTAGAAAGTGCTCACTATGCATCTAGATATGTTCCTTTGGGGGTGTAGTTTCCAAAATGGGGTCACTGGTGGGGGAGCTCCAATGTGGAGACACACGGGGACCCTCCAAACGCGACATGGTGTCCGCTAACAATTTGAATGGAAAATGAGCTCAAATTGTTAGCGGACACCATGTCGCGTTTGGAGGGTCCCTGTGTGTCTCCACATTGGAGCTCCCCACAAGTGACCCTATTTTGGAAACTAGACCCCCAAAGGAACATATCTAGGTACATAGTGAGCACTTTGAACCCCCAGATGCTTCACAAATTGATCTGTAATAATGAAAAAATAATTTTTTAGTGGAAAAAAAAGTGCTTTTTCATTTTTACGGATGAATTTCTGAAGCATATGGGGGTTCAAAGTGCTCACTATGCATCTAGATACGTTCCTTCGGGGGTCTAGTTTCCAAAATGGGGTCACTTGTGGGGGAGCTCCAATGTGGAGATACACAGGGACCCTCCAAACGCGACATGGTGTCCGCTAACAATTTGAGCTCATTTTCCATTCAAATTGTTAGCGGACACCATGTCGCGTATGGAGGGTCCCTGTGTGTCTCCACATTAGAGCTCCCCACAAATGACCCCATTTTGGAAACTAGACCCCTAAGGAAGGTATCTAGATGCATAGTGAGCACTTTGAACCCCCAGATGCTTCACAAATTCATTCATAAAAATTAAAAAAACACTTTTTTTTCACAAAAAAATTATTTTTGCCTACATTTTTTCAGTTTCACATGGGCAAAGGGATAAAATACATCCCAAAATTTGTTGGGCAATTTCTCCTGAGTACACCGATACCTTATATGTGGTCATAAACCACTGTTTGGGCGCACGGCAGGGCTCAGAAGTGAAGGAGCGCCATTTCACTTTTTGAACGGAAAATTGGCTCTAAAATTCAAATTGCGCTCCTTCCCTTCTGAGCCCTGCCGTGCGCCCAAACAGTGGTTTATGACCACATATGAGGCATCGGTGTACTCAGGAGAAATTGCCCAACAAATTTTAGGATGCATTTTATCCTGTTGCCCATGTGAAAATGAAAAAATTGAGGCTAAAAGAACATTTTTGTTACAAAAATTAAAATGTCCATTTTTTCCTTCAACATTATTTTAGTTCCTGTGAAGCACCTGAAGGGTTAATAATCTTCTTCAATATAGTTTTGAGTAGCTTGAGGGGTGCAGTTTTTGGAATGGTGTCACTTTTGGGTGTTTTCTGTCATGTACACCCCTCAAAGGGACTTCAAATGTGATGTGGTCACTAAAAAATTGGTTTTGTAAATTTTGCTGGAAAAATGAATAATTGCTGATGAACTTTGAACCCTTATAACGTCCTAACAAATTTTTTTTTTTCTTCCAAAATTGTGCTGATGTGAAGTAGACATGTGGGACATGTTATTTATTAACTATTTTGTGGCACATAACTCTCTGGTTTAGCAGAATAAAAATTAAAAATTTGAAAATTGCTAAATTTTCAAAATTTTTGCCAAATTTTTTATTTTTTCACAAATAAACGCAAAAATTATCGACCTAAATTTAATACTAACATGAAGCCCAATATGTCACGAAAAAACAATCTCAGAATCACTAGGATCCGTTGAAGCGTTCCAGAGATATTACCTCATAAAGGGAGAGTGGTCAGAATTACAAAAAATGGTCTGGTCATTAAGCTGCAAAGTGACTCGGTCCTTAAGGGGTTAAAGAGGACCTGTCTTCCCTCTGGTGCTTTCAAAAGTTACAACACCACTAAATGTAGCGTGTATGCTGCATTCAGGGAAGCAGTGTACTAAGGCTCTATCCCCCGTGCACACCCAAAAAAACACTTTGCAAACTGTACAGTTAAGAGCTCCTGTGGGTGGGATCTGATTAAGAGATCCTCGCTGCTGGCACAGTCCTCTCGCCTCCTCCTTGTGTGCTCCGCCCCATCTATGTGTCAGCCACCGCCTCCTCTTGTTCTGGGTCTGTCCTCCTTTTCTGCTACTGCTCCTTTTGACATCAAAAAGGTGCACAGCGATTGGGTGACCGGGACCTGGCAGCTGTAAGGCGCAGACTTGACACGGAGCAGGAGCAGAAGAGGAGGGCAGACCCAGAAGAAGAGGCGGCGGCTGACACATAGAGGGGGCAGAACACACAAGGACGAGGCGGGAGGATTGTGCCAACAGTGAGGACCTCTTAATCAAGTCCGACCCACGGGACCTCTTAACTGTAAAGTTTGCAAAGTGTTTTTTTAGGGGTACAGGGGGGCTAGAGCCTTACATACACGCTGCATTCAGTGGTTGCGTCAGTTTTGAAAGCACCGGAGGGTGACAGGTCCTCTTTAATATACTTTACATAACTGTATTTTATCTTTTTTTAAACTCTAGCCCACCTGACCAAACAAAGCCAAAAGAACTGGTAATGATAAACATGAAAACCATGAGAAATGTGACAATAGAGTAAAGTTCATTTGTAGTATGTAAGGGTGAAACAGGCAGTTTAGTCAGTCAAAATCTATGGTCAAATACAGGGATACATAAACATAGTGTGTTTATAACTAGAGTTCTATGGGCTCCAATAGAAAATGTGGATATGAGTTGGTCAGATGTATGGGCTCCTGTAGTATATTAGATATTTTAAAAACATGTATTCGCTCCCCGACTAAAAAATAAACTACAGGTAATATATAAATCTCATAGAACTCATAGCAGTAAGATCATTACTAAGTATTCTCTATTATCCCCTTTACCCCAGGCAGTTTTCCTTTTTTGTTTTTCCTTCCTCTTCTTCCTTAGAAGAAGGGGAGGGAAAAACAAGTAAAAAAGCAATAACTTTTTTATTTTTCCATCAATATAAACATATGAGGTCTTGTTTTTTGCAGTACGAGTTCTACTTTCAGATGAAATAATTTATTTTACCATATAATTACAGGAAAATGGGACAAAATTCCAAATGCAGCGAAATTGCAAAAAAAGTGCAATTACACGTTTGTTTTTTGGGTTTTTTATTCACCATACTATATGGTAAAACTGACATGAAGACATGATGTCTCAGGTCAGTACAAGTTTGTTGACATCTAACATGTATACTTTTACTTTTATCGAAGGGGTGAAAACAAATTCAGAAGTTTTTAAAGAAAAAGAATTGAACTTTTTCGCCATTTTTCGCCATTTTCTGTAACCCGTAGCCTTCTTATTTTTCAGGATCTGGGGCCGCGTGATGGATTATTTTTGTCAATTTAGCTGACATTTCTAATAATACCATATCTCGGTAGCTAGGCTGTTTTGATCACCTGTTACATTTCATTGCAATGTTGAGGCAACCAAAAAACATTATTTTGGTGTTTGGACTTTTTTCCATTACGCAGTTTACAGATCTGATCAATTAATTTTATATTTTCATAGATTGGGCATTTCTGAAGATGGCGATACCAAATATGTGATTTTTTAATAGTTTTATTTTCAATGGGGCAAAAGAGGGGTGGTTTGAAGTTTTGTTTTTTTCATACCTTTAAAAAAAATTTCTTTTTTTTATTTGGCCCACAAGGGGGCCTCAGTGCTCCACTATCTTCTCCTGTGTTCAGAAGGGCTACACCACACCTAAAAAGGAAATGTTCACTCTCTACTGGTGACATCACAGGGACATCGCAGACAGGAAATGATTCTGTACAGCTTCTGTACAGCTTCTGAGGACCCACGGGCTGTGAAAGTAAAGCATGGTGGTCCCATGATCGCAACATGGAACCTCCTATCACAGCAGGGAATGGTGCGATACCTACCATAGGCTTTGGATCATGCTGTCAGAGATTGACATCGTGATCCAAAGGATTAACAATCATTGCACTGGCTGCCCATACATTATAGAATCCAATTTAAATTGCTTATGCCCACCCACAAAGCTCTTCACGGCGCTGCATCACCCTACATCTCCTATCTCTTCTCTGTCTATCACCCTACGCGTTTTCTACGCTCTGCAACCGACCATCGACTAACATCAGCATTAATTTATACCTTCCACTCTTGGCTTCAAGACTTCTCCCGAGCTGCACCAATTCTCTGAAATGCTCTACTCCAAGAAATTAGGACTATCCACAACTAAAGGCCGCTTCACACACTAGGATATCGTTAACGATATCATTGAAACTTCACAGATTTGTGAACGTTCTAACAATATCGTTTGTGCGTCGTTGCGTGTAAACGAACGATATAGGATGGAAAAATTGTTGGATTGTTCATCCAAAAAATGAGATCCGGGACCTCAAATCTATCGTTCGTCATCCAATTAAGGATCTGTGAAGCAGCAACATCTTTCAGTGTGACACCTTTTTGAGCGATGTCGTTCATAATTCTCCTATTCCTGCCGCTATTTAACATCGTTCATACATTCTTCTCTGCATCACTGGCGCGTTGCCAAATTTAGGATAGTTACCGATATCCTTGTGTGTGACAACACACCAACGATGTTGGAAGGATCGCAGTCATGTGCCATAGGTAACTATCTCGTTCATCTATATCCTAGCGTGTGAAGCGGCCTTTTAGACAGTTGCTCCCTAATCAAAGTCATTGATATATAGCCCTTTCTCTATTTCTCTGAAAATAGCTCTCTGTCAAACTCCACCAAACCCAAATTTCTACACAGATAGGCTGGTGATGGCTCATGCAGCTTTTATCTATCCCCCATTTCTTCAAGTTGGCTGGACCTTCAATGTAAATAAGCACCTGTACTTTGTGTCACCCCTACCTCATTGTAGATTGTAAGCTCTTACAAAAAGGGTTGTCTTTGTTTTGCTGTAATTATTGTATACCGTATATACTCGTGTATAAGCCGAGTTTTTCAGCCCAAAATTTGGGCTGAAAAGTCTCCCCCTCGGCTTATACACGAGTCAATACGGGGGGGGGGGCTGTGTCCCGGGGCTGTGGAGGCTGCAGGAGGTGGGAGGGGGGCTGCTGTATGAGCGGCCCCGTCACGTGGGGCCGCTCATTAAATATGCACTGCTTCCCCCTGTCAATCAGCGGCAGGGGGAAGCAGTGCATATAGCCCCCAAATGCTGGCACTCGCCCCCCCTTGTAAGGGCCCCCCCCCCCCCCGATGGTTATATTACCATTCCGGACTTCTGATCCGCGCCGCTCCTCGGTGCTTCATCCTCGCTGCTCTGTCCGTCTTCTACATCCGGGATCTCCGGCCGTCGCAGGCATATGACGTCATCGCGCGGCCGGGGATCCCGGATGTAGAAGACGGACGGACGGAGCAGCAAGGAGCGCCGAGGAGCGGCGCGGATCAGAAGTCCGGAATGGTAAGAGAAGCGGGGGGGGGGGGGGGGCCCTTGCAAGGGGGGGCGAGTGCCAGCATTTGGGGGCTGCTGGGGACCCCCAGGGGGCTGCTGGGGACCCCCTGGGGGCCGCTGTGTACTCCCAGTGGGCCGCTGGGGACCCCCAGGGGGCTGCTGTGTACCCCCTGGGGCTGCTGGGGACCCTCAGGGGGCTGCTGGGGACCCCCAGGGGGCTGCTGTGTACCCCCTGGGGGCTGCTGTGTACCCCCTGGGGGCTGCTGGGGACCCCCAGGGGGCTGCTGTGTACCCCCTGGGGGCTGCTGGGGACCCCCTGGAGGCTGCTGTGTACCCCCAGGGGGCTGCTGGGTACCTCCTGGGGGCTGCTATATGTACCCCTGGGGGCCTGCTGTATACCACTGGGGCTGCTGTATACTACCACTGGGGCTGCTGTATACTACCACTGGGGCTGCTGTATACTACCACTGGGGCTGCTGTATACTACCACTGGGGCTGCTATATACTACCACTGTGGCTGCTGTTTACTACCACTGGGGCTGCTATATACTACCACTGGGGCTGCTGTATACTACCACTGGGGCTGCTATATACTATCACTGGGGCTGCTGTATACTACCACTGGGGCTGCTGTATACTACCACTGGGGCTGCTGTATACTACCACTGGGGCTGCTGTATACTACCACTGGGGCTGCTATATACTACCACTGGGGCTGCTGTTTACTACCACTGGGGCTGCTGTATACTACACTGGGGCTGCTGTATACTACCACTGGGGCTGCTGTATACTACCACTGGGGCTGCTGTATACTACCACTGGGGCTGCTGTATACTACCACTGGGGCTGCTGTATACTACCACTGGGGCTGCTATATACTACCACTGGGGCTGCTGTTTACTACCACTGGGGCTGCTATATACTACCACTGGGGCTGCTGTATACTACCACTGGGGCTGCTGTATACTACACTGGGGCTGCTGTATACTACCACTGGGGCTGCTGTATACTACCACTGGGGCTGCTGTATACTACCACTGGGGCTGCTGTATACTACCACTGGGGCTGCTATATTCTGCCACTGGGGCTGCTGTATACTACCACTGGGGCTGCTGTATACTACCACTGGGGCTGCTGTATACTACCACTGGGGCTGCTGTATACTACCACTGGGGCTGCTATATACTACCACTGGGGAGGCCTGTATACCACTGGGGGGGGCCTGTATACCACACTGCTGGGGGCTGTGTACCTGTGCTGGGGTCCACCCTCGGCTTATACACGAGTCAATAGGTTTTTCCAGATTTTTGGGGCAAAAGTAGGGGGGTCGGCTTATACACGGGTCGGCTTATACACGAGTATATACGGTATTCTATAACTGTCATTTATGACTGTTTGTATATAAACCTCTGAATTGTAAAGCACTGCAAAAATATGTTGGTGCTATATAAATAAAGATTATAATTATTATTAAGTAATACTTCTAAGTAGTAGTCATATATTTACCAAATAACAAATATCACTACACCCGCTATACCAAAATGAATAATACCAATGATGAACTGATAAACCACATAACGTAGTTAAATACTACTACAAGTATACTCATATATTATCTCATTGATTGTAAGCTTGCGAGCAGGACCCTCAATACAGATTAATAATACCACCATACTAATCATTTTCAAAAACAACCTTATGGACACTATCACCACCAGTAACATTATTCACAAGAGCACTGTAAATTAAGTGTATGTAGTACAGGGAAACCAAATGTCTTACCAGAAACATATCCAAATGAAGTTATTCAAGATAGCGTTTTTTCTCCATCTGACAAAGTCTGCAATGACTTTTTCCAGGTATGACTCAACACAGAAATCTATTGGTGATCACTTCTACAAAACGCTTCACACTTTTCCTCCTCTTCTACACCTCTTCAGATGAAGAAATGTGCAATATTACCAACCTGATGCCTTACATTATAAAATTACCTATTTGTTCCTTTATAATTACAGCATCCCCAAAAATAAAATATATTACAGCAGTGATGTCTCATTTTGTGATCCCCCTCACAATAGAAATGTCCCTCTTTGTGACCCCCATACCAGGACATACTGCTGGTGCAGCCGCTGCCATTGCACCAGGACCCCGAGCGGGAGGGGACCCCCTGAGGTAATACACATGGTCAAATCATGGCAGCATCTGTACTAACAGCTCAGCTCAACACATATGATTATGCTGGGCTGAAATGGACCCCTACCTCACCACCAGGAAAAGCTACAGCGCAGCTCATGTCCGCATGACTAATTTTCATGTGATGCAAATTAGCCATTTGGAGGCACAAACAAGTCAGTGGGTCTCAGGGGTGTGGCGCTGGGGTTGGATGTAGCTTGGCGGCGGCGGCAGTGTCTGAGTACTGAGCTGCAGCCAGCATTGATCTGTGCGTGGCTGTGTGCTGTCACTTCTGGGTACCGAGTTCCATGGAGCTTAGAGCAGCTGAGCTCCCCCTGACCTGGAGGTGACAGCACTGACGTGGCAGACCTCATTGAGGCAGATAGATCCTCCAGCTCCAAGTAATTGCCAGAGGGCTGAAGAAAACAGCATGAATTTGGGGGGTCACATGGGGCAAAGCAGCAGCATAAATTGGGGGACCACACGGAAGCACAGCAGCAGCATGAATTGAGAGGGCCACATGGGGTCACATTAGCAGCATAAATTGGGGACTACATGGGGGCACACAGCAGCAGCATGAATTGGTGGAGCTGCATAGGGGCACAGCAGCAGCATGAACTGGGGGGGCTACATGGGGCCCAGTGGCAGCATGAATTGGGGGCACATGGGGGCACAGCAGCAGCATGATTGGGGGGGTGCACAGCAGCAGCATGAATTAGGTGACCACATGGCGGCACAGCAGCAACTTGAATTGGGGGAGCCACATGGCAGCACAGCAGCAGCATGAATTGGGGGGCCACATGTGGAAAGAATCAGAATTGGTGGGGCATGTGGGGAGAGAAGCAGCTTGAATTGGGTGGACCACATGAGGGAGAAGCAATATGGAGAAGGGGGACCACACATGGCGAGACCCGTATGAAATGTGGGAGAGTGGCTGTATTTATTACATTGAGACTGTGCTGGGCTGTATATGTTATTTGTAGGCTGTGCTGGGCTGTATATGTTATTTGAAGGCTGTGCTGGGCTGTATATATTACCTGGAGGCTGTGCTGGGATGTATATGTTATTCGTAGGTTGTGCTGAGCTGTATATGTTATTTGTAGGCTGTGCTGGCTGAATAAATTACACAGAGGCTGTGCTGGGCTATTTATGTTATTTGGAGGTTATGCTGGGCTGTATATATTACCTGGAAGCTATGCTGGGCGGTAGATATTACCTGGAAGCTATGCTGGGCTGTACATATTACCTAGAAGCTATGCTGGACTTATTATATTACCTTGAGGCTGTGTTGGGCTGTATATATTACCTGGAGGATGTGCTGGGCTGTATATATTACATGGAGGCTATTCTGGGTTGTATATATTACCTGGAAGCTATGTTGGGCTGTATATATTACCTGGAAACTATGCTGGGCTGCATATATTACCTGAAAGCTGTGCTTCGATGTATATGCCATCTGGAGGCTATGCTCGGCTGTAGGTGTTATTTGGAGGCTGTGCTGGGCTATATATGTTATTTGGAGGCTGTGGATGCTGCAACCGGCCTCCAAATAATATATACTGTACAGCCCAGCAGTAACCTGCAGATAATATATATAGCCCATTTAGTGTGGAAAAACGCACTGCAAGAATTGACATGCTGCAGATTTTCCTGGACTAAAATATGCACCATAACTGCTGCATATTTTAGTGGCACCATGCAGCCAGGAATTAGCAAAACTGATGGGGGGGGGGGCAGAAAAATTTCTTGCACCAGAGGCCGACTACAGTCTGTGTACTGTCCACCCTTGCCCCATACAGTATTATTGAAAATATCCCATTTTGTGGCTCCCAAAATACTAAGTTTCCTCTTGTTCCCCCAGTAGTAGTGTCTTTCTTTGTACTCAGATATAACAGTAGCACCTCTTCCCCATTGGCAGCAATACAGTAGGAACACACCATGGCCTTCATTCTGTAATAATGCCCCTCATCCTGTAGCAATGTCCTCCATCCTCCTTGTGGTTTCTATAGCAACTGCAAAGCAGGGAGCTGGTGGATCTCTGTTCCGCAATACAATTAAAATGAACGACGAGCCCTGCACTACAACAGACTATTCGGTTGCACTGGGGACCCGCTCTTCCTGTTGAGAGCTGAACCATCATCGTTGTTTCACCCATCATCCCCAGAAGTCCCAACCACAGCTGCGACTATACCGGCCGCATTCAATGGGTAGAGTCACGACACTTTTATTTTTAAACTTTAAATTTATTTTTCTCCATTTTTCCAAACCCCCTTTTTAATTGCTCGCGTGACAAGGGGATCACTGACTTGGTCACGCCACTGTGACATCCCGAAGCTTCAGACGACGATGAGATGGCCTGGTTCAGAGTACCCCATGGTGCCCACCAGGGACGAGTCAGCTTTCTGGCATCACGAAGAGTATCTACCTACTCGGTAAAACAGGGTCTTGTGCGCCTTACAGACTGCGTTTTTGGGCCTTATCAATGACGGCTCTGAAAGACTGAAACCATGTGCTGACAGAGGGGTGTGCCACAGTCCCTCATCGTTGGCCAGGCCAGAACCAGGCGCGAAAAACTGCCCATATACCTTCATTCTCCAATTGGGAGGGCAGGCCAAAATACTCCAAATCCCGCCCAATGGTGTGACTGCTGACAACGATGAAAAACGGAGACACCCACGAAGGGAGGGAGAGGAGAAAGAACAGAACATGAGGAGCAGTAGAGAAAGTGGCAGGAGGTCGAGAGACAGCGAGACGCCGGAGATGGCGGAGCGCAGGGTGGAATGAGCGGACTCCCCCCGTTCCCCAGAGGCCAGCCGAATACTGGAGGTGGATCCTGTCTTTTTGGCGGAGGAGGTTAACTAGCTTGACCGCTAACTAGAACAGGCCCACCTTGTCATCATGGAGCAATGGAGGCAGATGCTGGTAAAAAGAACGGCCAAGCGGTGGATAGCGTCGCGCCCTGCTTCCCCGACCCAGGAGAGGGAGGAGAACGAGAAGGAGCCCGCTCCCGGGACAGGTACGATGACTGCCCCATTGCAGGGATATTCCATGCCAGCCCTGTTTGTGACCAGAGCGAGGCAGGATGTGCTGCTGTGGCAGCAACAGTAAACGCCGGACAATCAAAAGACTTTGTAGACTGTGTATGAGCACTTGCATTGCCTAGTTTCCCCCAGTCTTTCCTAGGAGTGTGTCCCAATTGTTTAATGAACATTTTGACCATGAACGGCGTTTGATCAGGACTGATGATATAAATAGTTAGCTCACTCCGGCGCACTCTCTGTTGGTTTATAGTAAACTTTCATAATGTACATTTGAATTGTTTGCAGTAAAATGGACAATGGCGCTTAAGACCGCAATGCTCAAAAGCCCACTGGCATGGCCGAAGCACCGGTCAGTTTAGTCCCTGTCGCCACACCCAAAGCTTGCTTAAGGGTTTTTCTTGTGGTAGCTTCACTAGGGTGAAGAGACAATCGCTGAACTGTTAGCACGTTTTCTAATTTTCTGCTTTTTCTACTTTTCTATACCTATACCCATACCCTTTTTATATTTATAGACTGGTCCTTGCTATGTAACGATAAAGCCACGAGCCTCCCGTCCCGGGAAGAAGAAACACTTATGCAAATATTTTATTGTTATATGTATTATAAAAAAAATGTTTGAGCTTCTGTGTACTACCTGAACCTGGTCCTAGCACGAGGAAGTGCTATCCTTTGCTCAGGGAAAGTGTGGTACCCCTGTGGACCCGGTCGCCACTAGATGGCACAGCAGCTGGGATTGGTAAATTGGTCACCCCTAAACAGACACCCAACACACTCCAATACCAAGCTTGAAGTGGCCAGGACGCTCTACGCTCCAACCACAAACACCGGCGGGGTGCGGGGTCTTTATGTCCTGTGACCCAACCTCCATCGCAGCGAAAAGAAGGTCGCTGTGCTAGGACTAGGGGACCAGGCAGGTTGCCCACTGAAAGCTCGTGGCAGCTGGATCATAGCTAGTGTGCGGACAGGCCGAAAGGCCCATGAAAGGAAAACGAAAGGGGGTGATTTTGATGAGCCATCCCGGCTGTTTAGATAACACCGGAGCTGCCACTGTACTGTCTGTAAACTAACCATCTGCCGAGAAAGCGAGTAAACAGGTTAAAGCTCAATGGTATGTGAGACTGTGATTACTGCGCTTGAAGAGAGAGAGACTGATTTTATGAACAGGAGGAGACTGCTTGACTGTACCCGTGAACCCGATACCCCCGACAAGCCCTGCACTACAACAGACTATTCGGTTGCCCTGGGGACCCGCTCTTCCCGTTGAGAGCTGAAACATCATTGCTGCTTCACCCATCATCCCCAGAGGTCCCGACCGCAGCTACGACTATACCGGCCGCATTCCACAGGGGGTGTCACGACACTCTTTTATTTTGAAATTTTTATTTTATTTTTCTCCATTTTTCTAAACCCCCTTTTTAACTGTTCGCCCGACGAGGGGATCACGGACCGGGTCACGCCACCAGGACATCCCGCAGCCCCAGACGACGAAAAAAGGCCCGCTTCCGAGTACCCCACAGGTCCCCGCCAGGGGCGAGTCACTCCCACTAAATGTTGATACCACGATTCTAGCAGGGACTCAACATTGAGTAGTGGCCCTAGTATAGAAGTATTCTTTTTTCTTTTCATCTCACTTAGTCCATGAAGAAGTGGTTGGCCACAAACCCTTTAAGTATTAGAATTTTATTTCAACTGTTGGTAAGCATAAGGTAATTAATACCATAATAAAAATAAAAATCTAGTAAAATGTGCTCCTCTTCTGAGCTCTGCCATGCAGGGTCTGCTGTGTGAATAAGCAAATTAATGTAAGAGGACCTCTGTAATCCTAGTCAAGTGAGTAGGTAATAAAGTGTCAACTTTTTGTATCTGCTTTATCTCTTTACACTGCAGCATTTTACCATTGTCAGTTCTAGATGTTAGAAAAAGGTCAGATTGTCACTGTTACAGTATGCAGAATGTAAAAGCTATGTTTATTAGCAAGACATTTTATCTTATTTGTCTCTTTGATGGCAAGTTGAGTAAAGGCCCCATTACTCATCAGACTAACATCAGCCAAACCTGCCAATATCAATGGCCTTGGACAGTGTAATGTGTATGAGGGCTTCCCAGCATGTCCGATTTCAGACTGACAATACATTTGTTCTGGGTAAAATAAGCCATCACCAGAGTAATCTGGCAGCGGCAGACCACAAGAACACTAACAGAGGGAGCACTCCTGTGTATGGGGAGTGGAAAGATTAATTAAACATTAATGAGTGGAAACATTAATGATAAACAAGCAATAAAGTGCTTGGGTGCTTGTTGCTTGAATCGAGCAGATCGTACTCTCTGACAGGGTAGATTTAAGTAACGAGTATAATGGAAGTCAATTAGTGATGGTCAGTTCGGCTCTCGGCCCACATATAGCCAGCCAAAACAGAGCATGTCAAGGGGAGAGGGGAGCATGGGTGTTATTTAGTTTTTTTACATACAGCATCTAGATACATTGTTTTTCCTCCAATGAGAACCATTCAGAGACTGCAAGCATCTCTTATTGTGTACAGCTACACTGCCATTGAAACTCATGCCGAGGGGTTACTGGGGTTCATTTTGGGCAAATATTAATGCCAGAGAAGGTTTGGATATCTACATTATAGTGACAGCAGAGCGTTGGCTCCTCGGCACAAAGCTCAGTAACTTTTCATAGCCTGCTACTTCATGGTTGACTTGATATGGCTTCTTAACACTTTAATGTTTGAATAATACCATCAGCATACAATGATACAATGTCTGAAAACATTTGGTAATGTAGTGTATATGAGGTGAAGTCTCTCAGCCTTTGTTGTAAGGCAAAAAAGCGATTCGGCATGTAAGATATGAAGGAAATATCTGAGATTTTATTAAAGAAAATGAGCCCAAACACTAACAGGAAGGTAGCTGCCACCTACCTGTCTGTTGTGCCCGTCACTGTTCACCCCCAAAAACAAAAAAGAAAGGGGGGGGGGGAACAAGAGGCGCAATAGTGCCCTTATCACTAGACACTGGTTTGTGCAACGGTGAGAAATACAATCCACTCACCTGATCCAGTTGTGAAAACATCGAGTCCTGATGGCTGCTGCTGGACTTCCACCGGCCACCCTCACATGGAGATGCAACAAGAAGCTTGGGATAAAAAGGTGTACAACAGTCCGCGCTGCCAGGATACTATTAATTGCGCCAAAATGCAGAATCCTCCCTGTTTTGATGACGTTTTTGACGTCACATGACTGGGAACACCCACTAATCATTGTAATGAATGTTGCTATATATAAGATCGATTTGGTGGGGTGGAGGTATCCCTGATGAAGGTGCCAGGAGGGCACCGAAACGCGTAGGAGAATAAAGAAGGATTGGATTGAACATCGTTTACTCGTTTTCTTTGATGTGAGGTATCCTGGCAGCACGGACTGTTGTACACCTTTTTACCCCAAGCTACTGTTCACCCCCGGCACAGAGGGGGCACAGATCGTTCCTGCCGGGGACAGCATGGCGGGGTAAATAGAGCAGCGGAGGCTTTTCAGCTCTGCTCTGTGGAAGGGGTGGGACAACTGACGTCATGCTGATTGACAGCTGTCTCCCTGATTGGGGGAGCAGTCTGTCAATCAGTGTGACGTTGGTTCTAAAGGCCATTGACAGAGGGGAAAAGCTGCTCCTCTGTAGATGTGACGTCAGTGGAGACTGAAAAATCGTCAATAAGAGTGGTCTGTGCCCGCTCCGTGTCAGCGCTGAAAGGTAGAGACCGGCGCTGGGCACAACAGGCAGGTGGGTGGCAGCTATCTATCTGTTAGTTCTTAGGCACATTTTATTTCTTTGGCCAAATCTCGAATAAGCTCTTTAACTATGCTTAGTTTTCATTCTTGAAAGATACCTCTTTCCATTGAAATAAAGAGGATTATGGTGAAACATGGGGAAATAGCTATTGGTGAAACGAGTGCTTCAGCCTTATCTCATGCGTTTGGCTTCAGGGATTATATTCACATTGTTGTAATGATTACACTAGATCAAAAAGAATATTTTACAATGCCGCATGTCATAGAAAGCAAAACAATTCTATTAGATTTTGTCAACCTCGTTAATGACGGAGCAATAAACTATAAAATATTATTAGTATATTGTATTATATAATTATTTTAATTATTAGTAAAGGATTAAACTTCTGTATAATGGATATCCTGTTCCCATATAATAACATGTTTCTTCATGCTATTAAATTACTCACTGACATTTTATGAAACCTGGACAGATGCCTAGTTTCTTTTAGGTGTAATCTGCTGCCTTGCATATATTAAAGCTATAATTATATGGCATAAGCTTATTAACTAGGGTCGCTCAATTATCTATGTGCAGCCTGTTTGAGCTGAACACCTTCCAGTATACAGATATGAACTTGTCTCTAGGTTTCTCTTTTCTGTTTTTATAGATTTGGCATTAATAACACCTATGTCTGTTTTTAAGATAAATCAGTAATTATAGAGGTAGACGTTTATCCCAACGTCTTAATGACAAACACTGTAGTCAGACTGAAATACAGAAGCTGCTACCAAGGAGCAGTCGATTGTGTTCAAGGTCACAGCAAAAGCAAATCCAGAATCAACTATTTGAGATTCTCTCCAAGTATGGAAATGTTTATATATACTGGTAGGTTAAGTGGCCTCTATGGAAATATTCCTGTATCTGTGTTTGGAATTGTAAAATATGAAAGGGAGATACTAACCAATGATATATGCATGAATCCATCAAGGGCTATCAGGGTCAGACTAGGGTGTCTACTGCCCACAGGGTGAATTGACTGTAGGGGCCCACACTACAGCTGTATGCAAAAACTTGTTAACCGTTATCCCCATTATAGTGGAGCGCAGGGCCGTAACGATCACCGTCGCAGGGGTCGCAAGTGCCCGGATCTAAAAGGGGCCCGCGCCGCCATTCGCCCTCTGTGCCTGCCAATTCCAGTGCCCACTTCACAATGGATGTTCATCTCCGAGGATGTACATCCGTGTGACCACGTGGCAGCACACGCGGCTTTGGGGTCTGTGTGTCAGGGAGAGGAGGGGAGCCTCCTGCTTCCAACTACTGCCGACCCCGCTCTTCTCCCCTTACTCTTACCACAGCAGTGCTGACATGCATTCCACTGTGGAACGCATATAGCAGTTTGGTACCGCCTTCTCCTCACTAGGAGTAGGTGGTACTTCCTGCTTTATGCATTTCACAGTGGGATATACACCGGCACCGACTCCTCCTGAGTCTTCAGTTTTTGCAAAGGAGACCAGAGCAGTGGGGTGTGATGAACTTGCCACCAAATTTGGCAGCTCTATAGCACCTCTTATTAACATCAGACTAGTCAGGGAACTGCCTGAGGATAAAAGAAGAACTGCAGCTGCCTTGTCAGTGCAGGTTTATCAAGGCACTCCTCAGTGAGAGTGATATATGCCTTCCATTCCGTGACAAGAAGCACATATAATAACCACAACCCCATCACTGATAGAGACCCTGACTAAACAAGCACCAATTGCTGCCACCAGTTTCTCATTTGATATAAGACCTGTACGCGATTGGGCTTACACTGTGTTCCAAATTATTATGCAAATGTTCTTTTTTTCTGATTTTCCTAAATGGTCGGTGCAAATGAAAGTCCGTGTAATAAAAGTCATCACCTGTTAGAGTATACATCGAATTTTATTGAAGAAACCTCCAAATGATAGCAGTATAATCTTCAAAATTGAAAAAAAAACTCTAAATGCACTGTTACAAATTATTAGGCACAGTAGAGTTTCTAAACATTTGATATGTTTGAAAGAACTGAAAATGCTCATTTGTTGAATTTGCAGCATTAACAGGTCACATTCACTGAAATAAAAAGCTATTTAACTCCAAAACATCCTAACAGGCCAAGTTACATGTTAACATAGGAACCCTACTTTGATATTACCTTCACAATTCTAGCATCCATTGATATTGTGAGTTTCTGGAGAGTTTCTGCTTGTATTTCTTTGCATGATGTCAGAATAGCCTCCCAGAGCTGCTGTTTTGATGTGAACTACCTCCCACCCTCATAGATCTTTTGCTTGATTATACTCCTAAGGTTCTCTATAGGGTTGAGGTCAGGGGAAGATGGTGGCCACACCATGAGTTTATCTCCTTTTATGCCCATAGCAGCCAATGGCACAGAGGTATTCTTTGTAGCATGAGATGGTGCATTGTCATGCATGAGGATGATTTTGCTCCTAAAGGCACGTTTTTGCTTTTTGTACCATGGAAGAAAGTTCTCAGTTGGAAACTCTATATATGTTGCAGAGGTTAATTTCTAAAGGTGGTTTCACACTTAAGGTACCATCACACGCGGCAATATAGTTTCCATATTGTCTGCAATTTAATGTGAGCGCACATGTTTCGGGAACATTTTTGCACATCACATTTTGCACATGCGGGTAGCAACAGGTATCCACCGCACGTGCGCGTTTTTAATGATGGATACCGATCCCTGATGCCGCATATACAAGCCGCCACAACGTGCTCCACTGAAGGTATTTGCATTCCCCGGAAGTGCCGACAGCTCCTGCGGCTTACTGCCTGTTGAATACCTTCCCTGGTTTACACGCCACTACCAAACAGGAATATGGGCGTACATATTTCGCGCCTCAAGTACATAGGCGTGACAGAGTTGTATATTACGTGACTCTTGTACGGTGATTGGCCAACGCAATAGCATCATGATTGGCCAGCCTGCGCAGGAAGGCTGGCTAATACTTGACGCCATTGCAATTGTGGACTGTGAATGGATAGCTCTTTAAATATGGCGCCCTGTGAAGGGACAACCAATCGTAACGCAGGAGCCTCCACCAATGATCGCTGGTGGGGCGTGGTATCCATGACGCCGTGGCACGCCCCTGGGATTTTGTAGGCCACGCAAATACCTTGCCTGTGCCCCGATTACACGCCGCCACCATAGGATTGTGCCTTCCTGTTTTTGAGCACGGCTCAGAAACAGGTATCAGAAGGAACTGCGGGACACAGGAAGGAACTTCCCGATTTACACGCCGCCATTTCGTAGTGATTTCATGGAAACAGGCACAATTGTCCCCGATGCCCGGCGGTTTCTTCCTTCCTGTGGCGGCGTGTAAAGGTACCCTTACAGTTTTCTGTCCTCCAGTAGAATCTGGCAGGATTTGGATGCTAACAAATGTAGGCCTCATCCAGTTTGTCTTTATTGAATTTCAATGGGGACTCCAGCACATGTGGTGGCTTGCGGCTGAATCCAGTTTCTGCCAGATGTGGCACAAACTGTTTTTTTTGCAGACCTCCAAAATTGCAATATTTAGTGTTCTTTGGGGTCAGCAAAGAAATGCCACCAACCGGATCCAGAAGATAGATAGATATAGCTCACCAGTCTCCCACTCTCCCTCCACTTGCTTCCAGGGGCCGTCCATTAAACTTCATGAATATTCACTGCACTGAACTGCAATGCCTAACTTTGATTGGCTCTAGCTCTCAGACTACGTTCCCACAATCTGCACCGGTGTCTGAGCTTGGTTGCCATACACATTAGTGTGTAAAATAAATAAATAATAGAAAAAAATATGCACAGAGCTTCATTGTGATTTTCATTCTCAGCACAGATAAAGTGGACAGCTGTGGGCTGCCACCCTCAGCTTCCTAGTTTTGCCTTGGCTGGCAATGAAAAATACAGGGAAGCCCATTTTTTTTTTACTTATTTAAATAAACAATTACAAAAATATGTGAGGACTTCACCCTATTTTTAATTGCCAGCCAAGGTAAAACTAGGTGGGTGATGGTATTCTCAGCATGGTGGGGCCTATAGTTAGCCGCCCCAGAAATGAACACATTCATTAGAAGCTCCAATTCTTGGCGCTTTACACAGCTCTCCAAAATGCCATGCTGCATTGGTATCAAGGTGATAGAAGGGGTTAATGACTGCTGAGTATTGACAGCTTGTCATTAAGCCCTGGATTGGTAATGTCAGGCATCTTCTGATAACCACAGCAGGGCATTGGGAAAAGCCAGGTAAAGCCCCAAGAATTGGTGCTTCTAATGTGCCAATTTCTGGGATGGTTGCAGGCTACTATTTTATAGCATTGGGCCCCACCACATTGAGAATACCAGCCCCCAGCTGCCTAGTTGTAACTTGGCTGGCAATTAGAAATAGGGCAAAGCCAGACCGAAAACAAATAACACTTGTCTGTAAGGCTGCCTTCAGACTTGCAGATGCATCTGCAGCGTTTTGCAGATGCATCTGCAAGCATCTGCATGCAGACCGTGGCCCCTATGTTTATAATGGAGCGCACGGCGGTCTGCAGATGCTTGCAGACCGCCGTGCGCTCTCATTGCCCGCCATTAGTGATCTGTGCGCATGCGGATGCCTGCGCACAAATCACACACTCTCGCCCGCACCAGGGACGCGACATGCTGCGTCCCGGGTGCGGACGCGGGACACCGGAAGGAGCAGATATCGTCCGCATCCGCACCCGAACGCAGCAACCGCTGCCAAACGCAGGCACTATGCGTTCCTATGTTAAACATAGGAACGCAGTGCGCATGCGTTTGAATGCGTATGGGAACGCAGCATAAGCTGCGTTCACATACGCAAATGTGAAGGCAGCCTAACTAGCAACTAGCCTCTTCCTGTCAATGTGGACAATTTATGCAGGTTTATGGACAGATGTTCCTGTAGCTGTAAATATTCGTTTTTCTCTTGTCTGCATAAATATAAATATTTCAGGTCTATGCTTACCCAAGCTGCGCTATCGAATGGAACAAAGACGTTATCATATTATGTGTTTACTGAGTTGTGTTGTCTCTTTAAAAAGCAGAATCCTATGTGACCATGTCGATATTTCAAGCTTTGTCTGTCCTAGTGACCTGATGGCAAACAGGGAGCAGGATGGTGATAAGGAGAACTAGATAATATAGAATGTTATCTCTCTCTCACCTGTCTGTCCTGTTTCATCCCTGACAAACATTTGTCCTGTGCTGTAAACATGTGTAGAGCTAGAAATCACCAAGTATTATGGTACTGATAACAGCCAGTCATAAAGCTAGCTCTGCCTGACAGACAAAGAACAGACCAAGTCCCCTCCGACTGTGAAATATTGATTCATTGGGTCACAAAATACCTTCAGCTTTGGAGTGTATTAGACATCTGGAGTAGGGCTTAATGCACCAGGAACATATCATTGGAATATGCCAGACCATTAAAGTATTTCTAACTTTGCAGACTATATACACAAGCCAATTTTGTAAAGTGAAAGACAGCAACCTGAGACACTCAGCTGTGGAGGTGGGACAGCAACACAAATTCAAACTCCTTTAGAGAGAATATCTAAAACACACCACTAGTTGTCTCATATTTATGTTTGGACTCCATCTGCCAATGTGCTACTTGAAGGGTCAAATTGATTTCTAATAAATGTGCAACAATATAAAAATGACAAGATAGTAAATCCTGTGAGCAGGAGGTCGGGTTTCTTTTGGCCAGAGAACAGATGCTGATATTAAAGTTGAAAATGCTTTTTGAATTTAAAGTCTGTTATTTCCAAATACTTTAGATGTGTTATTGACAAGAGGGACTGGATGCTGAGACCACCACTTATGGCTGAAACCAAGCACTAATTTTCTCCGACAATGAATGTTGCACCCATGTTATTGGCCTAGATAAACATGGCGATGAACATGAAAGTACACACCTGTCAGCTGATCTTGTCTTTCAGCTAGAGAAAACCAAAAGAAATTATAAGTGAGGGACCCTGGACAAAGTTTCAGGCAAAGGGTGTTGAGTGGGGTGCCATTTCTTCACATGTAAGGTACCAACCTCCATGGCAAAGCAGGGACAATATAGGGATATTTCTAGGTTCAGTATTTCCCTTACCTTTCTCCCTGTATATTATTAATGTATAATATTGAAAGTCTCTCTCCAAGGTACAACATGCCTCCTTTTCTGGTCTATTTAGCCCTTTAAAATATCCTGTAATAACTATTGCAGATATCTCAAGAATCTAATAGCATGGGAGCAAAGACATGACTGAGACAAGGTATGTAGGTAAAAAAGTCTGCATTTAAACACACATGGCAAAGTTCAAACGTGAGGTGCAGGAAAATAAGCAAAGTTCATAAATCATGCAATAATAGTCCTTAGTGAAGCCAGACAGAATAGTCTCTGAGAAACAGTTCATCCACAGTGATGCAAATTGGAAAAGTGTCATAGTAACAATTCACACTGGGAGACAATGATTGATGAACAGTCTATAAGTAACAGATCACACTGATAGATGCCAATAGCAGAACAGTCTATAGTAACAGTTCACACCCAGGGAGGCCTGGGAACAGTAAGGCTCTGTGAACAAGTCCAAACCGAGATAGCGTGCAGTGTCACAAAGAAAGTCCCAAGCTGTCCAGATCACTGAAACTGCGACTAACAAACAGAAAAGCCACTGCATAGCTTATGAAAGATAATTGAGCTTACGTGGCGCAAGGCTGGCTGGCTGGAAGAAGCTGAAGCAGGAACACACACAGCACAGGGCAGCGACATTCAGGCGACAAGCTGAAAGCAGGTGTGGTTTGCTGAAATCAGACTGCAGTAGCTTGGTAAGAGCCAAACAGGAATAGCAGTAGGAGGAACAACAATTTGAGATGCATACAGGAGCCAGGAATCCAAGCATAATACTCAAGCAAGGACTGGAAGATGGACTGCAGATAACATACGCAGGAAGGCAGGAGCATATGGACAAGAACAAGGTAGCAAACGCCATTTTGGAAAAGGTCGAGGAGACACGAAGGATAATCAGAAAATCCAGAATCTTGACATTTCCATAATAAAGATTAGACATTTAATGAAATTTTTGACTGCCACATCTTACATCTATCCATAACTTCCTCGTTGTCAGCAGCGCATCTTTCACTGTAAATTGAGGATGATTGATTATAGCTAATGAAGAATTAGAAAAGTCAGCTCCACATTTCTTCTTTTTTCAGATATACCTGATACATGGGACATCAGATAACAGATGAAATGGCGTTATAATGATGCGCACATCTACATGTCTGGGGTCTCATTCTTCCAATTAACAATTATTCACCCCGTACAATGCGCATTGGACCTTGTAAAAGCTTGTTTAAAAAGTGCCAAAATGGGAGCCTCATTCTTGTTTAGTGGGTCTACCTTACTGTATTTCATTATGATTTTCCCAAGTCTACCTTTATTTGGAAGGTTGATCCAGTCCTTGCCACATTTTAGTGAATACAGTGTTTCATACTCTGTTTTAACCACCTATGTCATCAACATTGGAAATACTGTATAACCTGCTCCTCAAAGCAGTCCATCTAAGTATGCAGATGCTCAGAGAGAACGTTTTGAAGGGCTGAGTATACAAATACTTCAAAAAGTTGATTTATAATGTCTAATCCATCCAGCTATTCTTTGGACACTTGTAAATACATTAACCTTGTCTTGTTTTTAACAATCTGACTTGATGTCATAATTTTTTTAATAGGTAACTGTAATGTTGTTATATCTTCTGTAATTTGCTGTTTGCATTTTCTGCCTAGTAACAGTGATGTAAGATAGAGGAGGAGCTGTGGCAGGAAAAGGGGAGCTGGAAAGGGGAAGACGATTCATTAAAGTATGGACGCTTGACTGAGCAGTTCAGCATATCTGTGTGTGCTTCTGGATTCCTCATCATCTGCACTACAACACTACAATTGGCGATGAGGATGGGATTCATTCATCAGCTAAAGGTATTTCAGTGCCACAAGATCATCAGTGCTCACCATGGCCTGTCTACCTGCATTCCCAGCTTTTGATGTGCATCAGTCCCAAGCAAACCTAGCAGCATGTTGCGATAAATGGCTGAAGCGCTTTGAGATATTTTTGCAAGCCATAAACATAGCCGATGATACAAGAAGGAAAGCCATGTTATTACACTATGCAGGGGAGCAAGTCTATGATATCTTCACTACTCTGCCTAACACAGGGGAGGACAAGGACTATGAGCTCAGCAAAGCAGCATTGAGCAAACACTTCTCCCCACACAGAAATGCAGCATTTGAAATCTTCAAATTTAAACAATCAAAGCAATCAGCCACAGAAAGCATTGATGAATATCATGTCCGGCTACGGCACCTTGCAGCTTACTGTGAGTTTACAGACGTAGACAAAGAAATCCAAATGCAGATATTACAAGGATGTGTTTCTTCAAAGTTAAGAAGACAAGCACTCAGAGACCCTACTATGACCCTAGCAAAACTATTAGACACAGCACGTATAAATGATACTGCAGAGAAACAGGCAAAACTCATAGAGAGCAGTGAGCCAGAAGCACCATCTTCTATAGCAAAGCTTACACAGAAACCACAAGTACAGGCGGCAACTTGTTACAACTGCGGTGGGTCGTATCCTCACCAGAATGTTTGTCCAGCAAAGGGTACAACCTGCCATAATTGTGGAAAACGAAACCATTTTGCAAAAGTGTGCAGATCTACACCGCAGCAATCTGCTCGTCCCACAGTACAGCCCAGGTCACAGAAGGTCCAAGCACTGCAGCTTAATGACGAGGCTCAAAGCACTTACTTATTCTCAGTGACTGAGGAAGGATCTCGGGCTGTGCACATGATTAACAATCCAAAACGAGTCATCCTCATAAATGGCAATCCAGTGGAAGCCCTGGTGGACACAGGGGTGTCAGTCAATGTCATCAGTCAAACAATCTATAATCAACTCCTGAACAGACCTACTCTACAAAATACCAGCCTAAAGATTTTCCCTTATGGTTCCACAGCTGCGTTGCCCCTGTGTGGCAAATTTCAGTCAGAACTAACAGCGGAAGGGAAATCCATCACGGACACTTTTTACGTAGTGGAGTGCTCTGCAGATACCCTTCTCAGCTGCAGCAGCGCAGTGTCTCTAGGCCTGGTGAACCTGGTCAACAGCGTTACAGGTCTTCAGTCCCACATATTATGCAGAGGTACCCCAGTCTCTTTAAAGGCCTTGGTAAGTTAAAAGACGTTCAGATAAAGTTACATATTGATCAGTCGATACAGCCCTCCATCCAACCTCACAGGCCATCCCCTTTCATGTCCGCAAACTTGTGGAGCAAGAATTGCAAGACCTGGAGGCATCTGATGTTATTGAACGGGTTGAAGGCCCAACTCCCTGGGTCTCGCCAATCGTTGTTGCGCCTAAACCAAAACAGCCTGGTAAAATACGGCTTTGTGTGGATATGCGGCATACCAATCTAGCTATTCAAAGAGAAAGGCACATCACGCCTACTATTGATGACATTCTCACAGATCTGAATGGTGCAAAGGTGTTTTCAAAAATTGATCTAAAATCCGGCTATCATCAACTTGAGTTGCATCCAGACTCCAGGTACATCACAACTTTTAGTACTCATATGGGCCTGCGTAGGTTCAAGAGGTTGAACTTTGGTATCTCATCAGCTGCAGAAATCTTTCAAAATGTTATCAGTCAGGTTCTGTCTGGAATTGCGGGAGTCCTCAACGCCAGTGATGACATTCTCATATACGGAACAACCCAAGAAGAACATTACAGTCACCTTGAGCAAGTGTTTCAGAGATTGCAAGCCTGCAATCTGTCAATCCATCAAAATGTGAGTTCAACCAAACGTCATTAAATTTTTTTGGATACATCTTTTCAGAACAAGGTGTGTCAGCAGATCCTCAGAAAGTAGCTGCCATCAAGTCTGCTGGTCAACCTCAAAATGTCTCAGAGGTTCGCAGCTTTCTAGGACTGGTCACATACTGTGGACGATTCATACCCGACCTAGCCACTATTTCCGAACCCCTGAGACAACTCACAAAGAAAGATATTCCTTGGTCATGGGGTACAGAGCATCAAGCATCGTTTGACGCATTGAAGTCCAGCCTAACTGGTGACACTGTCATGGCCTACTTTGACCCATTAAAGTCCACAGAACTGATTGTAGACGCTAGCCCGGTAGGCCTGGGTGCAATTCTCACACAAGTGTCCAACAATGGCAACATTTCTACAATTTCCTACGCAAGCAAGACATTAACAGATACAGAACAGCGCTACTCACAAACTGAAAGGGAAGCTTTTGCAGTTGTGTGGGGATGCCTTCACTTTCATCTGTACCTCTTCGGACACAAGTTCACAGTCATAAGTGACCAAAAACCGCTTGTTCCCATTTTCAACAAACACTCTTCCAAACCCCCTCCACGAATTGAACACTGGCTGCTCCGCTTACAGAACTACCACCTTCAACTGAGATATCAGGCAGGAGTTGGAAACCCGGCGGACTATTTCTCCAGACACCCAATACCACAACCTACTAAGGACAACATTCCAGCAACTGTTCTAGCGGAGGAACATGTAAATTTCGTTGCTGCACATTCAGTGCCAAGAGCTATGACTATGGAGGAAATACAACAGGCGGTGGACTCTGATCCCCAACTTCAGTTGGTTATAGACTCTGTTCGGTCTAAGAAATGGAGCTGTTTTCTTGCTGAGGCTCGCCTTCAACCACCAGATCGAGTAGGTTACTTGGAGGCTTTCTTTAATGCACGACATTCACTCTCAGTGTCGGACTCAAATCTGCTGTTGCGTGACAGTCGCCTGGTGATACCTCAGAAATTGGAGGACCGTGTACTTGATCTAGCCCACGAGGCTCATCAAGGGGTAGTAAAAACAAAGCAATTACTTCGAGAAAAAGTATGGTTTCCAGGACTGGACAAAAAAGTAGAGGCATTGATTCAAACATGCATTCCTTGTCAAGCAACTATAGTTGACCATAGGCGTGCGCCTTTACAAATGACACCCCTGCCAAAGAGCCCATGGACTGCTGTCAGTGTTGATTTTTGTGTTTTACCGGACCGCTCCTACCTGTTGGTGGTCATGGATGACTATTTTCGGTTTCCAGTCATTGAACATGTTTCGACTACCTCGGCCAGGGCTGTTATACCAAAAATTAGACAAGATTTTCTCGGCTTATGGCATACCTGAGACAGTGAAGACGGACAATGGACCTCCATTCAATAGCACAGACTTTCAGTCATTGGCAACTTATCTTGGTTTCTCCCACAGGAAAATAACTCTTTATTGGCCTCAAGCCGATGGTGAAGTGGAACGATTCATGCAATCAATCAACAAGACCCTGAGGATTGCTACTATGGAGCACAAGGACTCACAACAAGAATTACATAGATTCCTTAGACAGTACAGAGCCACACCACACTCCACTACTGGGATACCACCAGCAACGGCATTGTTTAGCAGGCCCTTGCGTGTCAAAATCCCATGCATTCCGTCACTTCCGGTCCAAACCCCAATTGCTGTTAATGATTCCGTCTCTAAGGATAAAATGAAGCAGTATGCAGAAAAAAGTAACCGCCGTTACAAGCATCCAGAAATAAAGGTGGGTGATTGGGTTCTTGTAAAGAGACTGAGACCTAGCGACAAGTTTGCATCGCCATACTATCCCAGAGCCCTTTCAGGCCACACAAATCAGAGGCACCATGATTACTGCTAAAAACCAAAATCATCAGGTCACTAGAAATGTGTCCCATTTAAAAAAACTTCGTGGCTACGTCCCAGAGACGACGCATGCAGAGGAAGTAGATAGCGACGACATACTGCCAGAGACAATGACCTTAGCTGCTCCCATAGGAGATACCTCAGAAGACCCCCCGAGTTTATCTGGAAATGAGATGTCTCGACGTTATCCTGGGAGAACAAATCGAGGGCCACCAGTCCACCTGGCGGACTATGTTCTGCAGTAGAGAAAAACAAAAAAAACTTTTCTACAACGCGAACTTTTGAACGGTTAACTATTTACTTTGTTTTTTTTGTAAGATGATAAGAGATCTAATGTTGTTATATCTTCTGTAATTTGCTGTTTGCATTTTCTGCCTAGTAACAGTGATGTAAGATAGAGGAGGAGCTGTGGCAGGAAAAGGGGGAGCTGGAAAGGGGAAGACGATTCATTAAAGTATGGACGCTCGACTGAGCAGTTCAGCATATCTGTGTGTGCTTCTGGATTCCTCATCATCTGCACTACAACACTACAGTAACATTCAGCAAATTTTGTAAAATGCTAGGATTGGGGCTTTTTGGCATTACTGGGCTATGGGTACACTACTGTTCAGAAGTTTGGAGTCACCCACACAATTTTATGTTTTTCATGAAAACTCATCATTTTATTTATCAAATGAGCTGCAAAATGAATAGAAAATATAGTCCAGACATTGACAAGGTTGGAAATAATGATTTTTATTTGAAATAATAACTTTCTCCTTCAAACTTTGCTTTCGTCAAAAAATGCTCCCTTTGCAGCAATTACAGCACTTCAGACCTTTGGCATTCTAGCTGTTAATTTGGTGAGGTAATCTTGAGGAATTTTACCCTCAATGCTTCCTGAAGCCCCTCCCACAAGTTGGATTGGCTTGATGGGAACTTTTTGCTACCATACGGTCAAGCTGCTCCCACAACAGCTCAATGGGGTTGAGATCTGGTGACTGTGCTGGCCACTCCGTTATAGATAGAACTGCCTGCTTCTTCCCTAAATAGTTCATGCATAATTTGGAGGTGTGCTTTGCTTTGGGTTTTTGTCCTGTTGTACGATGAAATTGGCTCCAATCAAGCGCTGTCCACAAGGTATGGCATGACATTGCAAAATGTAGTGATAGCCTTCCTTATTCAAAATCCCTTTTACCTTGTACAAATCTTCTACTTTACCAGCACCAAAACAACCCCAGACCTTCACATTACCACCACCATGCTTGACAGATGACGTCATGCCTCTTTCAGCATCTTTTCAGTTCTTCTGCATCGCACAAATATTCTTCTGTAGGATCCAAACACCTCAAACTTTGATTCGTCTGTTCATACAACTTTTTCCAATCTTTCTCTTTCCATTGTCTGTGTTCTTTTGCCCATCTTAATCTCTTCCTTTCATTAGCCAGTCTCAGATATAACTTTTTCTTTGCCACTCTGCCCTGAAGGCCAGCATCCCGGAGTCGCCTCTTCACTGTAGACATTGACACTGGCGTTTTGAGGGTACTATTTAATGAAGCTGCCAGTTGAGGAGCTGTGAGGCCTCGATTTCTCAAACTAGACAATCTAATGTACTTGTCTTGTTGCTCAATTGTGCAGCAGGGCCTCCCACTTCTCTTTCTACTCCGGTTAGAGCCTGTTTGTGCTCTCCTCTGAAGGGAGCAGGACACACCATTGTAGGAAATTTTCAGTTTCTTGGCAACCTCTAGAATGGAATAGCCTTCATTTCTAAGAACATGAATAGACTGTCAAGATTCACATGAAAGCTCTCTTTTTCTGGCCATTTTGAGAGTTCATAGAACAAACAAATGTAATGCTCCAAATTCTGAACTAGCTCAAAGGAAGGTCAATTTTCTAGCTTCTCTAATCAGCCAAACCATTTTTAGCTGTGCTAACATACTTGTACAAGGGTTTTCCAAACATCCATTAGCCTTCTTATATAGTTAGCAAACACAATGTACCATTAAAACATTGGAGTGGTGGTTGTTGGAAATGGGCCTCTATACACCTATTTAGATATTGCATTAAAAGATGTTTGCAGCTAGAATAGTCATTTACCACATTAACAATGTATAGAATGTATTTCTGTTTCATTTAATGTTACCTTCATTGAAAAAAATGTGCTTTTCTTTCAAAAATAAGGAAATTTCTAAATGACCCCAAACCTTTGTACGGTAGTGTGCATTATGTTCCAGCCTTCCATTTCTAGCTCCATTTGGGGCTTCAGTATAAAGCTATAAAGATTCAAACTAGGGATGGGCGAATCTACTCGCTAGGACTCGTTACTCGGCGAGTAGTAAGGGACTCGCAGGACTCGGTACTCTGCGAGTTTCCCAGTGATTACTCGCACGAGTCCAATGCAAATCAATATCAATCCTAGTTTTGTCAGAAACGCTGACAAAACTAGGATTGCCATTGTTTGCATTAGACTCGGCTACTGTGCCAGTGATAGCAGGGAAACTCGCAAATAACTGCTGTTACATTGGAGCCGAGTCCAGCTGTCTTCTCTGTGCAGCTCCAGGGTCCTAGAGCCCGCCTGCTCACAGACATGATGTAGCAGTGCTGAGATTGTTCTCAGTCTGCTCATTCCCTGTGTACAGACATGAATGTCTGTGCACAGAGATGATGTAGCAGTGCTGAGATTGTTCTCAGTCTGCTCATTCCCTGTGTACAGACATGAATGACTGTGCACAGAGATGATGTAGCAGTGCTGAGATTGTTCTCAGTCTGCTCATTCCCTGTGTACAGACATGAATGTATGTGCACAGAGATGATGTAGCAGAGCTGAGATTGTTCTCAGTCTGCTCATTCCCTGTGTACAGACATGAATGTCTGTGCACAGAGATGATGTAGCAGTGCTGAGATTGTTCTCAGTCTGCTCATTCCCTGTGTACAGACATGAATGTCTGTGCACAGAGATGATGTAGCAGTGCTGAGATTGTTCTCAGTCTGCTCATTCCCTGTGTACAGACATGAATGTATGTGCACAGAGATGATGTAGCAGAGCTGAGATTGTTCTCAGTCTGCTCATTCCCTGTGTACAGACATGAATGTCTGTACACAGAGATGATGTAGCAGTGCTGAGATTGTTCTCAGTCTGCTCATTCCCTGTGTATAGACATGAATGTCTGTGCACAGAGATGATGTAGCAGTGCTGAGATTGTTCTCAGTCTGCTCATTCCCTGTGCATAGAGATCTATATCTATACACAGGGGATGTAGCAGAGAGGACATCGCGTTTTGGACTGCGTCGGACGGAAGAGGATTTTTTTAATTAAAGATGGAGTCCCTAATGGCTTTTTTTTTTATTTCAAATAAAAAATTTTCTCTGTGTTGTGTTTTTTTAACCCTTTACTGGAGATTCTTAGTGGCTGGGTCAAACGTGGCCTGACATTAAGAATCTCGGGCTTAATACCAGCTTGTATAACTAAGCTGGTATTAACCCCTTTATTACCCAGCGTGCTACCGCCACCAGGGCCGCTGGAAGAGCGGGGTTCAGCGCCAGAGGATGGCGCTTCAATGAACGCGCCATCTCCTGGGGGGGCTGCGGGCTGCAATTTGCAGTGGGGGGTGCCCAGAAAGCTTGGGCATCCCTGCGCTCCGGATTCCAGCCCCCAGCTGCTTAGCTGTACCTGGCTAGACATAGAAATTGCGCGGAGCCCCACGCATTTTTTTTTTTATTATTTCATGAATTTCAGAGTCTCAGAGTCAGAGTCTCAGAGTCAGAGTCTCAGAGTCAGAATCTCAGAGTCAGAATTTCAGAATTTCATGAAATAATTTTAAAAAAATGCGTGGGGCTCCGCGCAATTTCTATGTCTAGCCAGGTACAGCTAAGCAGCTGGGGGCTGGAATCCGCAGCGCAGGGATGCCCAAGCTTTCTGGGCACCCCCCGCTGCAAATTGCAGCCCGCAGCCGCCCCAGAAGATGGCGCGTTCATTGAAGCGCCATCCTCTGGCGCTGAACCCCGCTCTTCCAGCAGCCCTGGTAGCGGTGGCACGCTGGGTAATAACGAGGTTAGGGCCAGCTTTGTATTATCAGCTGGCCCTAAGCCCGAAATTTATGGCGGTCACGCCAATATTAGACATGACCGCCATGAATTTCTATTAAATTGTTTTAAAAAAAACACAACACAAAGAAAAATTTTTATTAGAAATAAAAAAAAAAGCCATTAGGGACTCCATCTTTAATTAAAAAAATCCTCTTCCGTCCGACGCAGTCCAAAACGCGATGTCCTCTCTGCTACATCCCCTGTGCATAAATATACATGTCTATGCATAGGGAATAAGCAGACTGAGAACAATCTCAGCTCTGCTACATCATCTCTGTGCACAGACATTCATGTCTGTACACAGGGAATGAGCAGACTGAGAACAATCTCAGCTCTGCTACATCATCTCTGTGCACAGACATTCATGTCTGTACACAGGGAATGAGCAGACTGAGAACAATCTCAGCTCTGCTACATCATCTCTGTGCACAGACATTCATGTCTGTACACAGGGAATGAGCAGACTGAGAACAATCTCAGCACTGCTACATCATCTCTGTGCACAGACATTCATGTCTGTACACAGGGAATGAGCAGACTGAGAACAATCTCAGCACTGCTACATCATCTCTGTGTACAGACATTCATGTCTGTACACAGGGAATGAGCAGACTGAGAACAATCTCAGCTCTGCTACATCATCTCTGTGTACAGACATTCATGTCTGTACACAGGGAATGAGCAGACTGAGAACAATCTCAGCACTGCTACATCAGGCAGCAGGCGGGCTCTAGGACCCTGGAGCTGTGGCAGCCTGTACAGAGGAGAAAGCAGGACTCTTATCTGTGCGAGTTTCCCAGCCAGCGATTACAGTTGCAAAGTAAACTAGTCCAATGCAAATAAATGACAAAACTAGGATTGCTTCAGGCTGAAGCTTCCGACACACATCTGCGATTTGTAAATCTCACACTACTCGCTATTACTCGCTTCCCCATTCATTAACATTGGACTCGCTAGACTCGCAACGAGTAGCGAGTCCTGGGCTCGGACTCGCTAGAGTCAAGCGATTCCGAGTAATTTAGGATTCGCCCATCACTAATTCAAACACAACACCTGAAAAAAACATTTAGCTAAATGATCAATATATAGTAGAAAGTGGGACATCTGCACTTCTCGTTTCATATCCACAGTAAAATGTTCAATATGTGGTATTAAGGTGTCTATGAGGTTTTATTCTCAATGCGTTTTAATGTTAACAAACTTTTACTTCAGGAGAACCTGAAGAACTATTGTGGTCCTATGGCTAGGGTCTCACATGGCAGTCCGTTTTTCTGCCCTTCCAAAAACTAATTCCGTTTTTGGAAAATGCTATGTTTGCATACCCAAAAATGTTATGTATTAATGCATGCTACCTATATGTACCATGTGTTAATGGATGCGTATCCCATAGGGCCCCATGTTATAAAAACACCATTCATTTTTTTACTGCACCCAAAAACGCTGCTAGCAGCGTTTTTGGTGCCTGTTACAAAAACGCATAGCGGTTTTTTAGTGCCCTTTAGACAGTGCATTTTTTGCATTGGAGCCTATGGATCCATTAACGGATCCGTTTTTCATTAAAATCTAAGCTGAAAAACGGATGCTTTTACTGGATTCAGGGCTCATGTATGACCCTAGCCTATGGCTCCAACCTGGTAGGGATGCATCAGCTGGAACATGTCTTTTAAAAAACATAATTATTGTTGTGGTCACACAACGCCACAAAGCCAGCAGCATCACTTTATTATTACTAGTTTATCAGATAAATCCCTTGTGACTTTATTCACCACATGGACAAGAAGAAGAAGAATAGTCAAACATTCAGGTCAGATACCAGGAGATCATTTAGGGACAGAGGGGATAAAAAAAGAGGCATAGTTATGTCCTGGCCCGAAGTCAGTTACCTGGAAAGGAGTGGATCGGAACAGAGGGACAATACAAAAGAATGGTAAAACACAAGCAAAGCCAGGTAGCAAAAGATCAATTCCCAGACCACAGATACAAGAGACCAACCTAATTCCACAGAGCTGAAACTAAGACTGGCAGTGTTCTAGGAGACATTGCAGAGCTAAAAGGCTGAGCAATTAAATGAGACAAGGAGCAGCTACAGATTCTCAGCCCAAGCTAGAAAGAGATTGAGCAACTAAGGGTAGGGACACACTTCAGTTCCTGATCAGTTTTCCTCATCAGTTTTCCTGATCAGTGTTCATCAGTTTGTGTGCCAAAACCAGGAGTGAACCTTACAGAGAAAATGTATAATTGAAAGATTGCCCCCCGTTCTGAGTTTTGGAGACACTCCTGCTTTTGGCACACAAACACTGATGAGCACTGATCAGGAAAACTGATCAGGACCTGAAGTGTGTCCCTACCCTAAGGCTGGTTTCACACTGAATTTTTTTTCCTGATCAGGTTCGATCAAGTTTGTGTGTCAAAACCAGGAGTATCTCCAAAACCCAGAACAGGTGTCAATCTTTCAATGATAGTTTTTCTCTGCAAGTTCCTCTCCTGGTTCCTCTCCTGGTTTTGGCACACAAACCTGATCTAACCTGAGCAGGGAAAAACCGCAGTGTGAAACCAGCCTAAGAAAACCAACAGCCCAGCACATCCCAGCTCCAGATAGGATGACAAAGCTGTCAATTACTTAAGCCCAGCACACCTTGAATGCAGAGCGGAGGAATCATGACAATCCCATTGCATTTGAATTGTCCCCCAATTTCTTCTTCATTCACAAAATGAGGCATATAGTGACACATTTTGCTCTGTCTTCTCTTCCATTAGTTTTGTTTTTTCTTTTTAGGGTATGGACACACATCCGAGTAAAAAACCTGTCCGATTCTCGGATCCGAGAGTTAGACGAGTGTCATCTGACTTTTGGTCAGTGTGGCTTGCGAGTGCTGTCCGAGTGCAATCCATTTTTTTCCTCAGCAGCTATTTACTGTATAATCATTTACAGGTGCATTTTGTACAGTTCTCTGAGCTACAGAATGGTAATGTATCAATTAAAACTCGCATCAGACTCGGATGGCGCGAGTGCAGTCCGAGTACAATCTGAGTTTTTTGTGGGACCCATAGACTTGCATTGGGGAGTCTCATCCGTGACTCGCATAGAATCGCAACATGTTGCGATTGACTCTCAATCCGAGAATCGGATGCAGAAAAAGCGTATGAGACTCGGAAATGTGCTCTCGGACATTAATAACATTGGTCCGAGAGCAATGCGATTTTTTCTCACAGTAAACTCGGACGAGTTTCACTGATGTGTGTCCGAGCCCTTACTCACAAAATCATGGTAAACATCACATTTGTCTTGATCATAAACAAGGCAGACTCTGCAGAATAGAGCATAAAGTAACTCCATCTGCCTCATATATAATTAATGGTTCCATTGAGGATTTTGTCCATATTCTAATTTTCAGGGCCACAAAGAGAAGCCCTGCCGGAGCCACAGATGTGAAGCCTGTATGTGATGGGAACCAAGGCTTAATACTTGAGTCATCAAGCTTTAGATAAGACCTCCATTCATCAGCTGTGGACGGTTTCTTATAAACATACATCACTGGTAACATGTAACATCCATCTTGAAATATAGCTGAACTATAAACAATACATTTCCCTGAATGAACATTTTCCAGGCAGCAGGTATCAAACAGCCAGCAACCTGGATGTGCCCTTCAGATGAACTTTTCCATCTCCAATGTTTGATGAGTATCATGTTAGTAAAGAGTATGTATTACTTTGAATGATTTGAATGAAATTTTGGATGGCAGATAACTTAGGCTAGGGTCACACTTGCATTTGCAATCCACTTACTGGATCCAGTTTTTCATCCTGAAATCTTGATCAGGTACCTGACCCATAGACTCTAATGTTAACAATTGTTTGCCAAAGTGCAATCTGTCTACTGGATCCAGTTATTATTATTATTATTATTATTATTATTTATTTATTTTATAGCGCCATTAGGTTCCATGGCGCTTTACATGAGGATGAGGGAGACAAGAACAAGTACACTAAATCTAGTCGATCAGGACGTACAGGTACAGGAGGGGCAGGGACCCTGTCCACGAGGGCTCACAGTCTGTGAGGGGTGGGTTAGGATACAGTAGGATGGGGGAATGTCAGGTATGGGGCGTTCGCCTGGGTCTCATGGCAGGTTGTAGGCTTGACGGAACAAGTGAGTCTTCAAGTGACACTTGAAGCTACTCAGGGTAGGAGAGTGTCTGACGTGTTCGGGTAGGGAGTTCCAGAGTAAGGCAGATGCCCGGGAGAAGTCCTGGACTCGGTTGTGCGAAGAGGTGATGAGGGGGGAGCAGAGGAGGAGTTCTTGGGAGGAGCGGAGGTTGCGTGAGGGTAGGTATCGGGAGACCGGGTCGGAGATGTATGGTGGAGCCAGGTTGTGTATGGCTTTGTACGCCATGGTTAGTGTTTTGAATTGGGATCTCTTGGAGACGGGGAGCCAATGAAGGGCTTGGCAGAGGGGGGAGACAGGGGAGTAGCGGGAGGACATATAGATGAGTCGGGCAGCGGAGTTGAGGATAGACTGGAGAGGTGTGAGGGAGTTAGCCGGGAGGCCATTGAGAAGGAGGTTGCAGTAGTCAAGGCGGGAGATGATAAGAGCATGGATGAGTGTTTTAGCGGTGTCGTGGGTGAGGAAGGAGCGGATCCGTGAGATGTTCTTGAGCTGGAGCCGGAGGGATGTGGAGAGGGCCTCGATGTGGGGTTTGAAGGATAGGGAGGAGTCAAGGATTACCCCGAGGCATTTGGCTTGGGGGACTGGGGAGAGGGGGCAGTCGTTGACGCAGATGGATAGGTTGGGAGGTGGGGTGGAATTTCTTGGGGGGAAGACTATGAATTCAGTTTTGTCCATGTTGAGTTTAAGGAAGTGAGCAGAGAAGAAGGATGAGATGGCGGAAAGGCATTGAGGGATTTTCGAGAGTAGGGAGGTGATGTCAGGGCCGGACAGGTAGATTTGGGTGTCGTCGGCGTAGAGGTGGTACTGGAGGCCATGGGACTCGATGAGTTGCCCTAGGCCGAGAGTGTAAATGGAGAAAAGTAGGGGTCCCAGGACCGAACCTTGAGGGACTCCGACAGAAAGGGGGTAGGGTGAGGAGGAGGTGTGGGAGTGGGAGACGCTGAAGGTCCGGTCCGCTAGGTATGAGGAGATCCAGGAGAGGGCAAGGTGGGTGATGCTAAGGGATTCCAGGATCCGGAGAAGAAGGGAGTGGTCAACCGTGTCGAAGGCGGCAGACAGGTCAAGGAGTAGCAGGATGGAGTAGTGGTGTTTGTTCTTGGCGGTCAGTAGGTCGTTGGTGACTTTGGTCAGGGCTGTTTCGGTGGAATGGAGTGGTCGGAAGCCGGACTGTAGGCGGTCGAAGTGGGAGCACGAGGAGAGGTGAGAGGACAGTTCGGAGTGGACGTATTGTTCAAGTAGCTTAGAGGCAAATGGGAGAAGAGATATGGGGCGATAGTTAGAGACAGAGGTAGGGTCAAGTGAGTTTTTTTTTAGGATGGGCGTGATTAGGGCGTGTTTGAAGACCGAGGGGAAGGTACCAGTGCTAAGTGAAAGGTTAAAGAGGTGGGTGAGGGCTGGGATGAAAATGGAGGTGTGGTTGGGAATGAGGTGGGATGGGAGCGGGTCGTGGGCGCTGGTGGTGAGGTGTGATTTTGACAGGAGGGAGGAGAGTTGGTCTTCAGTTATGGGGGGGAAGTGGCTGATGGAGGAGGAGGGCAGTGTAGGTGGGAAGGGGAGGTGTGGGGATAGTGGATCGAAGCTGCTTCTGATCTTGTCGATCTCCTTGAAGAAGGTCGCAAAGTCTTCAGCAGAGATGAGGGGAGAAGGGGGAGGAGCAGGTGGGCGAAGTAAGGAGTTGAAAGTTTTGAAGAGCTACTTGGGGTTGCGGGACAGAGAGGTTATAAGGGATGAGAAGAACACTTGCTTGGCGGTAGCGAGTGCCATCTTGAAGTCAGTGATCGATTGCTTGAACAGAGCAAAGTGCTCGGGGGTGTGAGACTTTTTCCATCTCCTCTCGGCGACTCTGGACGCCCGTCTCAGGTTTTTAGTGAGGGTGGTGTGCCAGGGTTGCCTGTTAATGCGTGGAGCATGGAGAGTGAGGGGGGCGGCTAGGTTGAGAGCGTTCATTATGGTGGTGTTGTATAGGCTGGTGGCAATGTCAATGTCGTCAGCGCAGGGTATGTCGGTGAGAGGGAGGAGTGATTCAGAGAATAAAGGAAGATCAAGATCTTTTAGGTTTCGGCGAGGGTGATCAAGCTTGCGGAGAGGGGGTAGTGTGGCAGGGGAGGAGAGGGCGGAGAAGGTCAAGAGATGGTGGTCGGACAGTGTGAGTACCGAGGTTGTGAGGTTAGAGAGGGAGCAAAGGCAGGTAAAGATGAGGTCAAGCGTGTGGCCTTGTTCGTGGGTGGGAGAGGAGGACCATTGGGAGAGCCCTAGGGAGGTGGTCAAGGAAAGAAGGTTGGAGGCGGCTGGGCGGGGAGTGTCAATGGGTATATTGAAGTCGCCCATGATGATGGAGGGGATGTCAGTGGAGAGGGACAGTGACGGATGGGGGCTGGGGGATGGGGCTGAAGGTGCAGGAGTTGGACAGCAGTATGCCGACTCCACCGCCGTGTTTGCCAGAGGGACGGGGGGTGTGGGACAGGCTGAGGCCGCCGTAGGATAGTGCAGCAGGGGAGGCCGTGTCGGAGGGGGTGAGCCAAGTCTCGGTGAGGCCAAGGAATGACAGTTTCCTGGATATAAAGAGATCATGGATGTCGGGGAGTTTGTTGCACACTGAGCGGGCATTCCAGAGTGCGCCGGATAGAGCGGTAGGTGGGGCATGGGTTGGGGGAATGGGTCTGATGTTGGTGGGGCTGCGAGAGCAAGTGGTGGTGAGGTTGCGAGGGTTGGCGGTGGGTCGCGGGATGAAGGTTGTTGTTGGGATGTTGCGGGGGGGGGCCAGGATTGGGGGAGATGTCACCGGCAAGGAGGAGGAGTAGGCCGAGGGTTAGCAGGTGGGAGCATGAGAGCTTGCGAGGCGGGCGTGCTTGTTTGGTGATTGAGGATTGAAAGTGAATGAAAAGGTCGGTGAAGTGGGTGAGGTGGTTCGGCAGGATAGAGGGTGAGAGCAGTATTTTGTTGCTGGGAGGGGGGATAAGTGGGGGTAGTAGGAAGTGGAGAAGGATGGGAGTGAGAGTGAGGAGTAGTGGGAACATTGCATACGGAGAACAGGGAGTGAGTGTGGCAGCAGGGGTCAGAAGCAGAGTGGGGAAAGTTGTGATAGTGGGTGAATGGTCATCAGTGGGGAGTGGTCACGGGATGAGGTGATGACCAGGGGATGAGATGTAAGTTTTTGAGAAGTCAGGTTTTAATAGGGTCTGCAACATGTTTTGGCCTTTTAGCAAAACCTGATCAGTTTTTTAACATGGGACCCTATGGGAACCTGATCCAGTGCCTGATGGTACATATAGGTACCATCAGGTACCTGATCCGGTAAAAATGACTCCAAACAGACAAGGGGAAAAACTGGATCCAGTAATGCAGGCTCCCAAGAGTGACCCTAGCCTTAGACATTATTGTACTATGGCTAGGGTCACACTTAAAACATGAATTGCGTTCACTGCATCCAGATCCGGATGCGGTGAACGCAATTGTCATCATACCTTCAGCAATCTGGGAACCGGATTGCTGAAGCCGCAATCCGGTGACCGGATTGCTCAGGATGTGTAATCCTGAGCAATCCGGTTACCGGTTAGTTTGCACATCCCTGCTGCCGCAGGGATGAGCAAACTGTTCTGTGTATAGTAAATTGATTAATTTAATAAATAAATGATTGATTAATGTCTCTAGGGGGTGTGCAGTCCCCCTAGAGACCTTACACCCGCTCAGGTGGTCTTATCCTGCTATAATCTGTAATGTACAAAAGCGCCGGGCTCCTCAGATCTGCACGCATGACCCCACAAACTGACCACCCCTTGTCGGTAGACCTCTCCGTGCACCCCCTCTTATCTTTTCTAGCTATCCCTTTTGCTGAATAAAACGATGTATTAAAGTAGAGAATACAAGTTATAGTTACGTGTTGTGTCATTTTCAGTTTCTGTTTCCAGGGGTGGTCAGTTTGTGGGGTTATGCGTGCAGATATGAGGAGCCCGGCACTTTTGTACATTACAGATTATAGCAGGATAAGCCCACCTGAGTGGGTGTAAGGTCTCTAGGGGGACTAGGCACCCCCTAGAGACATTAATCAATCATTTATTTATTTAATTAATCGATTTACTATACATAGAACAGTTTGCTCATCCCTGCGGCAGCAGGGATGAGCAAACTATCCGGTAACCAGATTGCTCAGGATTGCACATCCTGAGCAATCCGGTTCCCGCATTGCGGATGCTTAAACCGCTCTGAAAACTGCAGCCTGCATGATTTTCACATCAGGCTGCAGAGCCAGAGACGGAAATCGGATTGCTTGTGAAGCAATCCGGTTTTTAGCATTGGTTCCTATGAGGAGCGTTTCTTGATCCGGTTTTGAGCTTTTTGAAAGCTCAAAACCGGATCAGGTTTAAAAAAAAAAAAACGTAGATGTGACCCTAGCCTATGACATTGGATATTGTCCAACAATTTGTGTAGCTTGGATTTGTAACATCCCAACAATTGTCATCAGTAATAAAACATGGATTTCTGTGTAGAGAAGCAGGTACCGTATATACTCGTGTATAAGCCGACACCCCTACTTTTGCCCCAAAATCTGGGAAAACCTATTGACTCGTGCATAAGCCGAGGGTGGACCCCAGCACAGGTATACAGCCCCCAGCAGTGTGGTATACAGCAGCCTCCCCAGTGGTGTATACAGGCCCCAGCAGTGTTACAGCAGCCTCCCCAGTGGTATATACAGCAGCAGCCCCAGTGGTAGTATGCAGCAGCCCCAGAAGTATATACAGCAGCCCCAGAGGTATATACAGCAGACCCAGTGGTAGTATACAGCAGCCCCAGTGGTAGTATACAGCAGCTCCAGTGGTAGTATACAGCAGCCCCAGTGGTAGTATACAGGAGCCCCAGAGGTATAAACAGCCCCAGTGGTAGTATACAGCAGCCCCAGAGGTATATACAGCAGCCCCAGTGGTAGTATACAGCAGCCCCAGTGGTAGTATACAGCAGCCCCAGTGGTAGTATACAGCAGCCCCAGAGGTATATACAGCCCCAGAGGTAGTATACAGCAGCCCCAGAGGTATATACAGCAGCCCCAGTGGTAGTATACAGCAGCCCCAGAGGTATATACAGCCCCAGTGGTAGTATACAGCAGCCCCAGAGGTATATACAGCCCCAGTGGTAGTATACAGCAGCCCCACAGGTATATACAGCAGCCCCAGTGGTAGTATACAGCAGCCCCAGAGGTATATACAGCCCCAGTGGTAGTATACAGCAGCCCCAGAGGTATATACAGCCCCAGTGGTAGTATACAGCCGCCATCAGTATACAGGCCCCCCCATCAGGATCCAGGGCCCCCCCTCCTTGCTCCACAAAACCTGCAAAGGAAAATCATTATACTTATCACTGTCCTGTCGCCGCAGGACCGCCGCTGCCATCGCGATCCCCGTCTTCTTCCAGCGTCTTCCGGTTTCCTGTGGTCGGCGCAGGCAATGACGTCATTGCCTGCGACCACAGGAAGCTGGAAGAAGATGGGGATCGCGATGGCAGCGGCGGTCCGGCGGCGACAGGACAGTGATAAGTATAATGATTTTCCTTTGCAGGTTTTGCGGAGCAAGGAGGGGGGGCCCTGGATCCTGATGGGGGGGCCTGTATACTGATGGAGGTGGCGGGCGGGCGGCTGTATACTACCACTGGGTATATACTCGCGTATAAACCGAGGGGGGACTTTTCAGCCCAATTTTTGGGCTGAAAAACTTGGCTTATACGCGAGTATATACGGTAAGTGTATTTTAGAGAAATATGTGGAACAACCTCAAAATTTCCTTATAAAAATGTGAAATCCTTCTTTTGAATGTTTTGCAACTTGCAAGTGCACACACCTCAAGATCTATACAAAACTCAAGAAGAGAAAATAAAATACATTTTTACAAATCCATCAGCAAAACCTCACAAAGTGAATTTGGTGACGCTCTGCAGTCTTCTTGTCTTTCTGTGCAATATAACTAGGGGCTAATAAAGGAAAACAGAGTTCATTAGAATAGACCCCTTTAACTGAAGTATCTATAACATAGATGTACGATAAGTGGATACTACTGCTATATGAGGGGCACTACACAATATAAAAAAATACTGTAGGTCCTATAAACCAAGTGGTGGTATGGTTATTGCTTTCTGGAAAGGTACCATTTATATTGAATTTGTGAAGCTGATCAATCAGTCAGGCAGGATCCATGCTGTGGCATCTCAGTATGCTCGGCAGCTTCCCAGAACACCGCACCATTAGGATTTCAGATTTCACAAGTTATAGAGAGATCTTATTGATTTAACTTATCAAACAATTACTTATTGGAAATTGATGCTGTAGACCCCTATCACTGAAAACCGCAACATGTCTGTTGGTGTTCCCCAAGATTTTAGGTCCCCTACTCTTCTCCATCTACACCTTCGGCCTTTGACAGCTCATAGAGTCTCATAGCTTTCAGTATCATCTCTATGCTGTTGACACACAGATCGACCTCTCTAGACCTAACATCACCTCCTTATTAACCAAAATCCCTCAATGTCTGTCTACTATGTCATTTTTCTTTTCTGCTCGCTTTCTAAAAATGAACATGGGCAAAACAGAATTCATCTTTCCCCCATCTTACTCTACCATACCAACAGACCTATCCATCAAAGTAAATGGATTCTCACTTTCCCCAGTCCCGCATACTCGGTGAATCGGGGTAATCTTTGACTCTGCCCTTTCCTTCAAGCCATATATCCAAGACTTGCCACCTCCTGCTGACTCCAACTCAAAAGTATTTCCCAAAGCTGTACATTCCTTGACCAGGTAACTGCAAAAACACTGGTGCTTGCCCTCATCATCTCCTGCCTCGACTACTGCAACCCCCTACTCTCTGGCCTCCCCCTAGCAGTTTTTTACCACTCCAAACTATCCTAAACTCTGTTGCCTGACCAAACCATCTGTCTCCCTGCTATTCCCGAGAGGTGATGGAAAAAATCACGTTCCACTGAGCACTTTGCGCTGTTCAAACAGTCCCTCATCGCCTTCAAGACTGCACTTGCTACCGCCAAAGAAACGTTCTTCTCATCCCTAATGACCTCCTTGTCCTGCAATCCCAAACAACTTTTCAAAACCTTCAATTCCTTACTCCGCCCGCCTGCTCCCCCTCCCTCTCCCCTTATCTCTGCAGAAGACTTCGCCTCCTTCAAAGTAATTGACAGAATAAGAGGCAGCTTTGATCCACTGTTCCCACAGCCTCCCCTTTCACCTATACTGCCCTCTCCTTCCATCAACTGCTTCCCCCCCATAACTAAAGACCAGCTCTCCTTCCTCTTGTCAAAATCACACCTCACCACCAGCGCCCAAGACCCGCAACCATCCCACCTCATTCCCAACCTCACCTCTGTTATCATCCCAGCCCTAACTCATCTTTTCAACCTATCACTTACCACTGACACCTTCCCCTCAGCCTTCAAACACGCCTTGATAACACCCATCCTCAAAAAATCCTCCCTCGACCTCACAACTGTCTCCAACTACCGCTTTCGCCTCTAAACTACTTGAACAGCATGTCCACTCTGAGCTGTCCTCTCACCTCTCCTCCTGCTCCCTCTTTGACCGCCTGCAATCTGGCTTCCGACCCCTCCACTCCACTGAAACAGCCCTGACCAAAGTCACCAATGACCTACTGACTGCCAAAAACAAGCGCCACTACTCTGTCCTCCTCCGCCTTCGACACTGTTGACCACTCACTTCTACTTCAGATCCTGGAATCTCTTGGCATCACGGACCTTGCTCTCTCTTGGATCTTCTCATACTTAACGGACCGGACCTTCAGCGTCACCCACTTCCACACATCCTCCTCGCCCTACCCCTATCTGTCGGGGTCCCCCAGGGCTTGGTTCTTGGACCGTTACTGTTCTCAATCTACACTCTCGGCCTAGAGCAACTCATTGAGTCCCATGGCCTCCAATACCACCTCTACGCCGACGACACCCAAATCTACCTGTCTGGTCCTGACATCGTCTCCCTTCTATCCAAAATTCCACACTGCCTGTCCGCCATCTCATCCTTCTTCTCTGCTCGCTTCCTTAAGCTGAACATGGACAAAACTGAATTCACAGTCTTCCCCCCAAGATGCTCCCCCTCACTACCTGAACTATCCATTGTCATCAACGACTGCTCTCTCTCCCCAGTCCCCCACGCCAAGTGCCACGGGGTTATCCTTGACTCTTCCCTCTACTTCAAGCCCCACATCCAGGCCCTCGCCACCTCCTGCTGAGTCCAGCTCAAAAACATCTATAAGGTCAGCACTTTCCTTGACCATGACACTGCTAAAACCCTTATTCACGCTCTCATCATCTCCCGCCTCGACTACTGCAACCTCCTGCTCACCGGCCTCCCCAATACCTCCCTTGCACCTCTTCAATCTATCCTAAACTCCTCTGCCTGCCTAATCCATCTGTCTCCCTGCTACTCCCCTGTCTCTCCCCTCTGCCAAGCCCTTCACTGGCTCCCTACTTCCCAGAGGTCCCGGTATAAAACATTAACCATGACATACAAAGCCATTCACAACCTGTCCCCTCTATACATCTCTGACATGGTCTCCCGATACCTACCCTCACGCAACCTGCGATCCGCCCAAGAGCTCCTCCTCTACTCACCCCTCATCTCCTCTTCGCACAACCGCATACAGGATTTCTCCTGTGCTTCACCCATACTCTGGAACTCACTGCCCTAACACATCAGACATTCTCCTACCCTGGGAACCTTCAAAAGAAGCCTGAAGACCCACCTCTTCCGCCAAGCCTACCACCTGCAATAAGACCTGTGCCACCAGACAGCCTCACGACTGGAACTTCCCCCTCCCACTGTATCCCCATCCGCTCATCGTAGACTGTGAGCCTCGCGGACAGGATTTCTCCCCTCTTGTATCTGTACGACCGAATTGTCCATATTTACTGTTACTTGTATTGTTACTATGTTACTTGTCCTAGTCTGCCCCTTTTAGCATGTAAAGCGCCATGGAATATAATGGCGCTATATAAGTAAATAATAATAATATTCCCCAGCCTCTCCTCTCTGCCAAACCCTTCACTGACTTCCCATTGTCAAAACCCTAACCATGACATAGAAAGTCATCCACAACCTGTTCCCTCCATACATCTGTGACATAGTCTCAGGGTACTGACCTACATGTAACCTGTGATCTTCTCAAGATCTCCTCTTCTATTTTCCCCTTATCTCGTCTTCCCGCAACCGCATACAAGATTTCTCCTGTGCATCCCCAATACTCTGGAACTCTATGCCGCAATACATCAGACTCTCGCCTACCATCCCATCCGATCCCATCACTCTACCGAAACAGCCCTAAATAAAGTCACCAATGACCTTCTGACTGCCAAGAGCAAGCGACACAACTCCATCCTCCTCCTCCTTGACCTATCCATACCGTAGACCATTCCCTCCTACTACAGACTCTGGAATCTCTTGGCATCACAGACTCAGCCCTCTCCTGGATCTCCTCAAATCTAATGGACCAGACTTTGTGTCAGCCACTCCCACACCTCCTGTTCGCCCTAACCACTATCTGTCGGTGTCCCCCAAGGCTCCGTTCCGGGACCTCTACTCTTCCCCATCTACACTCATGGCCTAGGACAACTCATTGAGTCCCACGGCCTCCAGTATCATCTTTACGCTGACGACACCCAGATCTATCTATCTGGGACTGACATCACCTCCCTACTATCCAAAATTCCACAATGTCTGTCCACCATCTCATCCTTCTCCGCTTGCTTTCTAAAACTGAACATGGACTAAACTGAATTCATCATCTTTTCCCCAAGTCGCTTTCCCCCACTACCAGACCTATCCATCAATTTCAATGACTGCTCCCTCTCCCCAGTCCCCCATGCCAAGTGTCTCAGGGTAATCCTCAACTCTTTCCTCTCCTTCAAACCTCACATCCAAGCCCTCACCAATTCCTGCTGACTTCAGCCTCAAAAACATTTTCCAGATCCACACCTTCCTTGACCATGACACTTCTAAAACACTTGGTCATGCTCTCATCATATCCCGCCTTGACTACTGCAACCTCCTGCTCACTGGCCTCCCCGCTACCTCCCTTGCACCTCTCCAACCTATCCTAAGCTTCACTGTGAGACTAATCCACCTGTCTCCCCACTACTCCCATATCTCTCCCCTCTGCCAAGCCCTTCACTGGTTCCCCACTTCTCAGAGATCCCGGTTCAAAACCCTAACCATGACATACAAAGCCATCCACAATCAGTCCCCTGCATACATTTCTGACATGGTTTTCAGATACCTACCATCATGCAACCTGTAATCCTCTCATGAGCTCCTTCTCTACTCCCCTCTCATTTCTTCCTCTCTCAACCGCATACAAGATTTTCCCCGTGCATCTGCTGTACTCTGGAACTCTCTCCCTCAACACATCAGACAATTGCCTACCCTGGGAACCTTCAAAAGAAACCTGAAAACCCACCTCTTCCAACAAATGTACAACCTACAATGAGACCCGGTCTCAAGATCAGCACTACCCTCTCCTACTGTATTCCTACCCTCCCTCGTAGACTGTGAGCCCTCGCGGACAGGGTTCCTCTCCCCTCCTATACTTCTACATCTTGATCATCCATTCATATTGTGCTTATCCTCATCTGCCCTTTCCATATGTAAAGTGCCATGGAATCTAATGGCGCTATATAAATAAATAATAATAATAATACCATGGAAACCTTCAAAAAGATTCTGAAGACCCACCTTTTCCGACAAGCCTACAACCTGCATCTTCATTCTACTAAACTACTACACAACCAGCCCTACCCTCTCCTAGTGTATCCTCACCCATCCCTTGTAGACTGTAAGCCCTCATGGGCAAGGACATCTCTTCTCCTATACCTGCCTGTGACTTGTATTGATCAGGATTAATGTACTTGTCTATGGATGCCCCTTTTCACATGTAAAGCACCACAGAATAAATAGCGCTATAATAATAAAAAATCATTAAATAATAATAATAATATGTGATACATGTTCTGTGAGATCTTGAATTCTCACTGCAAGTGCTACCATGCATGTGAAGACGTTGAGCTTGCCGAGATGTCTGATCTTACTTGACTCTTGTTTTCTATGCTACCATTCAGTGAAGGAGAGATATTTGTGATGCCTATTTTACACATACTTAATGAAAGTTTCATACAATTGCTGAGCAGTCCTACTTCGTTATTTTTGGACCTCCAATACAAATATACTAATTAAGAGAGAACATTTTGCACACACAGCCACCTCTCTATTTCCAATGGTACATGAATGAACACACATTCTAGGGGGAACCCCATAAATGTTCCAGATGGGACCAATACTTTAAATCTGTCATATATTATCAGAAACGTGAGTCTAAAAATTACATTATAAATGGGCCAAATCTTTTCTGTGAAATGCGATAAAAAGAAATACTAATTTAACTTATTATGTTCTATCTGACAAATATATAATTTCTACATCCATTGCCTGTCGCAATAAAAGTAATATATTAGTTGACCTTTCACACCCAACCTCATCTCTATGATTTTTATTCTCCTCATTCTCAGAACTCATTGTCTTCTATCTTCATATGAAGAAAATAGCAATAATATTAATAATCTTTTTTTTACATGGCACCGACATATTCCATGGCACTTTGCAATTCGGAAGAGAAGAAACAATTCATAAGAAAAATATTTCTTCAAGGAGCCATGAGATTAGTGAATGACTTAATCCTTTTCTTCTTCTTCCTAGCAGATGTATGGCATTTTTTTAATGGTTCTAATTATCAGAGCTAATTACTGTTAATTGCTCCCAGAAGAGCATGTAAGAGATACAAATGGAGCTGTTAGAAGCAAGAGTTTGACATGAAACAGAACATGTTACCAGACAAATGCCCAGAAGCCCCTAATATAAGCCTTATAATATGATGCAAATGGAAAGTCTTTATTGACTATATTTCTTTCTACCTTTCATCTATTAATTGAGAAATCCACAAGTAGATTATAATTATTATAGAGGGCTCTGAAAATGTTACATATCGCTGTCAGGTCATTGATCTACAAAGCTCTTTGTTCCAACTATTATGAAATACGTCACTTGCTTTGACCTGTTGCAGACGTAAGCATTATTATAGTAATATCTATCTGATGTAGTGCTACAAAGGAGCTATTGTACTCATAGCAATTAATATTAATCAATTAATCAATATGAGACACCGAGGTTCAGAAGCAGAAATACTGGATGTAGAGGGATTCCATATTGTGGCCATATTAGTGATAGCGCACCATAAAGGTGAGGATTCTCTTTGAGGAGGTCTAACTAGAAAAGAGTCTTTTTTTACTTGAGAAAAAGTTTGTAAATTAGTTCTGCAATGGACTTATAAGTGACCCATAGGAAGATTTTACCACTGTGGATACAAATATCTGGCAATTGTGGAAACACATTCATTGTCAAAGTGTTCTTATGGAGCATGTGTACCTTCAAACATATAGATCTGCCTCCTAATTCAACAATACCGCATTATACATTAGCTACTTTATGCACCCCCACTAGCTATTCACTGTCTGTCCCTGCAGCTTCATGATACTATTCTAATCATCCCTGTCTGAACTGATAGTGTAATGTTAAAAGTGAAAAAAAGCTTTTAAATACTTACATTTTCTGAGGGAGAGACTACATCTTGAAAGATGGACGTAGTCACTCTTGCAGGTTAATAGTTAACTCACTATTGACTTCTCTGTATAAAGGACCTATGTGATGGAACGATCATGTGGCCATAGCAGGCGGAGCTAAGCAAGCAAAATCATTATGATCTATGAAGCCGTAGCTACGCCTATTATAGTCACATGATCGTGACATCACACCGGCCATGGAGCATCTTATACATTTCAGATGAATTGTTAACTATTAACCTGTCAGAGTGACTGCATCTTCCAAGATGTAGTCACTGCCTCAGAAAATGTAAGTGTATAAATGCTTTTTTTTCACCTATAACATTACAGTATGAGCTCAGACAGGGATGATTAGAATAGTATTATGAAGCTGCAGGAACAGAAAGTGATAGCTGGAGGGGCATAATGTAGCTGACAGGTTCCCTTTAATAAATAAATCTCTTAAATTGTGATGAGCAAGCACTAATATGCTCAGGTGCTCGGTACTCGTAATGAGTATTTTGATGCTCGGACTGTCTCAACTCGTTTACCAAGTATAATGGAAATCAATGGGAAACTCAAGCATTTTTGTAGTAGATTTCCTCAATGACTTCCATTATACTTGGTAAATGAGTTGAGCCCGTCCGAGCATCAAAAAGCTACCAAGTACCCGAGCATGGTATTGCTCGCTCATCACTACTTCTAAACTTAATGAGTTTTTGTTGAAAAAAAACCTATGTATTAAAGTTCCAACAAAAGGTAGAAATCTCATGCACACTATTGTTTTTCTTGTCCTTACTTAATTTGAGAACAGTATTGTTTTTAAAATTTATAGCACATCAATTCTGTCAGTGTTTTGTAGCATTTGTTCACCCATAGGAAGCAATGAGAAAATGCAAAAATTCTGCAATCAACATGTTTTGCTGAGTTTTTGAAGTGTTTTTGGCAGCATTTTGGCAAATAAAACTAAATTTATGAAAAATGTAATAAAGACAAATCACAGCAAAGAAATGCAACAAGTGTTTTCACTGCCAAGAAGGTTTGAGCAGCAAAAAAAGCACCCCAAAGCAACCACAAACCATCTTTTAACCTCCACCATTTCTAACTGTAGGTACTGTGTTCTTTTCTTTGTAGTCCTCATTCCCTTTTCAGTAAATACTAGAATTTTGTGCTTTACCAAAAAGATCTATCTTGGTCTCGTCTGTCTATAATTGTATTGGGACGAAGTGTCTCAGGATCTGCGCTGCTGAATGAATGAAACCAGAAACTGGAACACTGGTTTCAACGGGTATTCTTTATCCCACGCGTTTCAGAGGGATACCGTGCTCATTCCTCAGGGACAAACGTCCCAGGGATGTCATGTGTCTATAAGACACTTTCCTAGAAGGAGTTTGGCTTACTCACATACATTTTGGCAAACTGCAATCTAGCTTTTGTATTTCTCTGTGTCAGCAGTTGGGGTCCTCCGGGTCTCCTGCCATAGTGTTCCATTTCATTGAAATGTCAACGAATAGTTTGTGCTGACACTGATGCACCTTGAACCTGCAGGACAGCTTGAATTTCTTTGGAACATTATTGGAGTTGCTTATCCATTATCCAGAGATGGTTGAAAATTTTTATCTGCCATCTATGTCCAGGGAGATTAGCTACAGTGTTATGGCTTATAAAGTTCTTGATTAGCACCGTGGTCAAAGGAACATCAAGATCTCTGGATTAGGACTTATAACCTTCAGATTATTGATATTTTTTAACAATTTTGGTTCTCAAGGACTCAGATAACTCTCTACTCCGCTTTCTATTCTCCATGTTAGTGTGGCACACACAGACACACAATGCAAAGACTTCTACTTTTTATCTGGTTTCAGGAGTGATTTTCATATTGCCCACACCTGTTACTTGCTACAGGTGAGTTTGAATCAGCATCTATCACACTAGATGTAGGGAGACTCCCAGCGCTGGACGACGACAGGGGGGAAAAGGAGTCCCTGATGCTAAGGGCAAAAAAGGGAGATGGTGATCCCTAGAACAACTAGCGCTGACACCTGTCTCCCCTAACATCCCTATACAGTTTACGCAACTATCGCCACCAGGATACATATTCCCTGACTGTCCCTGGACTATCACTACATGGGGATCAGAGCGGGTGATCACTAGTCAGCCCGGCTAGCAACTAGAGAAACACACAAGGGAAACAAGCAAAGAGGAAAGAGATACACTTAGCTTGAGCAGATCCAAGCAGCAAACCAACAGACTCTAGGAAACACTGTTTTGAGCTAGGATGCAACCAGGAACACCTGAACAGCTATTGCCAGCAGTGCATCCTGGGAGTCAAGGGGAATATATAGGCAGCTCAACATAAGGAATCAGCTGGGTCCTAGTGACCTCCATCTGTAACTAATGGTACCTTTACACGCCGCCACTGCAGGATGGATACCAACGGCTACTTCACGTGCACGAGCACGCCCAAACGGTTACCAACGGGAAACGCACCCTCTTTACACGCCGCCACAAGGTGCGCTACGCTACGCTACATTTACAGCTAGCTACATCGCCGGGTGTCTCAAGTAGCCATCTGTAGCTCAGCGTACCTCATTTACACACCGCTACAACAAGCTAATATGGGCGGACCTGGTGCAGCAGGGACAGCACATAGGCGTGCCACAATTGTGGATTACGAGACGTCCGTACGCTGATAGGACAAAGCAATAATACCATGATTGGGCAGGCATCGCAGGAGGCTGATTAATACTTGACGCTCGAGCAATTGTGTAGTGTGACTGGTCAGCTCCTTAAATATGCCTCCCTATGCAGCGACTACCAATCGTCATGCAGGAGCTTCCACCAATGATCGCAGATGGGGCGCGGTAACACGGAGCCTGGGTGACGCCTTAGCTACATTGCAGCTACATCGCCGGGTGTCCACAGTTCCCTTCTGTGGGTTCTTTACACGCCGATACAGCTCGCTACAATCGGCGATGTAGCCATCTGTTTATGGGCAGTGCACGGATACAGATGTATCTGTAACCGGCTGTGTCGTCCCGTCTTCAGACGCAGCTACTACGGGCGATATTGGCGCGACAAGCTACATTTGTAGCCTGTAGCGGGTTGTATCCATCCTGCAGTGGCGGCGTGTAAAGGTACCTTAAAAGGGGGAAGCCTCTTAACCTTCCTAGCGTTATTCCCGAGCCTGACTCGGGGTTAACATTCACTACCAGAAGCGTTAACCCCGAGTCAGGCTCGGGCTTACCCGCGTTCGCGGCAGATGCGGTAAAAAAACCGCATCTGCCGCACTTGCCGCACTTGCCGCACTTGCGCCGCACTTGCGGCGCGGTTGCGGTAATCTGCAGGGAACCAACCACCTCGGATGACCCTCATACACTGTTAATATGTGCCCCTGCAGCCTAGTAAACCATTAGCAGCACTGTTTTTGTGTGAAAAGTGGCTGCAGTAGAAGTGAGATAATGATTTTATAAACTTACATGCCTGCGTACTTGAGGGCGTCTCCCTGTGTGTGCTGGCACTTGTGGGCTGTGCTCATCATGTCTGCTCTCCCCTCCCTTATGCACGCCCCCTCTCAGCCTGCTATAGTGATGTGAGGCTGATTGCGTCATAAAGGGGGTGGGGCTACCGGGATGCCGCGATTTAGCCCCGCCCCTTTATGATGCAATCAGCCTCACATCACTATAGCAGGCTGAGAGGGGGCGTGCATAAGGGAGGGGAGAGCAGACATGATGAGCACAGCCCACAAGTGCCAGCACACACAGGGAGACGCCCTCAAGTACGCAGGCATGTAAGTTTATAAAATCATTATCTCACTTCTACTGCAGCCACTTTTCACACAAAAACAGTGCTGCTAATGGTTTACTAGGCTGCAGGGGCACATATTAACAGTGTATGAGGGTCATCCGAGGTGGTTGGTTCCCTTTACTATGCAGATTACCGCAACCGCGCCGCAACCGCGCCGCAAGTGCGGCGCAAGTGCGGCAGCTATGCGGCAAGTGCGGCAGATGCGGTTTTTTACCGCATCTGCCGCGAACGCGGGTAAGCCCGCTTTTAGCAAAAAATTCAAGACCTAAACAGACCGCCAGGGAGGTTAAAGCAACAGATAATACAAAAAGAGAGAGAAATGTTCGTGGAAACATGTTGTGGTGAATAAAGAGGATTCTTGATCCATAACTACCTGCCTTATCTGTGCCCTTGCGCTCGCTATAGAATAACCTTTAATTGAACTCTAAAGGGCCTGTCACACGCATCAATATTGCCTGCACGATATCGGCTGCACGTGACGTTGCAGCGATATTGATGCGTGTGACATAGTGAATCAACCAGCGATAAATCGCTGGTTGATGATCGCCAGGTTTTAGAATCAGTCCTAAAACCTGGCGATTGTCGCCCGGTGGACACGCAGCATCGCTGCGTGTGACACCGGGAGTAGCGCTATTCCAGCTCCCAGCGCCTGTCACAAGCGCTGGGAGCTGGTATCCAAGGTAAACTGCGGGTATCTAGGCAGCGCGCGCTGCCTAGATACCCGACGTGTACCTTAGTTACCAGCCTCCTCCGCTCACCGGCTGGTATCTAAGGTACACAGCGGGTAACTAGGGTCCCTAGTTACCCGCTGTGTACCTTAGATACCAGCCGGTGAGCGGAGGAGGCTGGTAACTAAGGTACACGTCGGGTATCTAGGCAGCGCGCACTGCCTAGATACCCGCAGTTTACCTTGGAGACCAGCCTGCTCCCGCTTCCAGCAGGCTGGCAGCGGGAGCAAGACATCATGGAAACGATATTTAAATCGTTTCCATGATGTCTCTGGTCAATTGATCGCTGGTGAGTCTGTCTGTGTGACAGCTCACCAGCAATCAGCCGTCAATGTCGTCAGCGATCATCTCACTGATGACATTGACGCATGTGACAGGCCCTTTAAAGCAACAGAGACATTTTCTTAGGATTTTGACTGTTTGGCCAAATGCTGGGACCTTCTGCGAGTGGCCTCTACAGTCTCATCCATGCCTCCTGATACACCCGTGACAGCATCACATGCTTGAAACAAAGTTGCTTACCTGCAAGTTTGGAAACGTGTCAGCTATTTTGTCTGGCCCATTTTTGGGGGTTTGTGTGAAATTATGTTCTTTTTTCTCAATTTGTTTATATGTTTTTCCAATACACGCAAAGGAAATAAACATGTATGTCAAAATGTGTAATTGGAACAATTTTCTGGGAGAAACACTTTATTTTATAGAACAAGTTCAACGGTGTCCATACTTTCAGCCATGACTGCATCTGTACACAGGAAAATCAAGTTAATAATAATTAGCTTTAATATTTTCATTGCCTTGACAAACCTGTCTGTCTACTATAAGGATCAATAGAACCAACAGATTTAGTGCATTTGAAAGACTTCACTGAAAAAAATCTTCTAATTTACACCTATTTATCTCTTTTGTTGAAGTGATCTTTTCCTTACTCAATCTTTACTGCCCTATTACAGTGCATTGTAGAGTTTTATTGTCTTCTACACTAGCTATATGAACGTAAACTTGTATCAGCTACAGACTGTATTTTATTGTTTTATAGAAATCCAATAATATGCTTGTAAAAGGAAATACACCAGTGTAGATATCGTACACAGTTTATAGCCCCTTCACAACAAAAGCTAAGGGGCTACTAGCTAACACAATAAGAGCATGCTATGTATTGGCCATGTCCCAGACTGCTGATGAATTAGGATTCACAGATTCTCTTATATTGAAGTAAATGTTGATTGGTATCCATATACAAATAATATTGCAAAGTAATGCAGAGCCATTCACTGGTGGTGATGTTGACCATTGATGTATCTTGTAGACTGTGAGTCCTCGTGGGCAGGGTCCTCTCTCCTGTTCATGATTATTGTACTTCTTATTATATATACCCCTTTCAGTTGTAAGGCACCATGGAATATGTGGTGCTATAACAATAAATAATAATAATAATTATAGGAGAGTGTGGGCATCTGCGTTCATATCCTATCAAAAACAAGAGGGGTGGTAGGTGTCACCATAAGCAGGGCTGTGGGAGTCATCACAAGACAGGCTGTGCAGGACATTATTTGGGGCTGTTAAGGATAGCACTTTATATGAGGAGCTGTAGGGAACAGCACATTATATGAGGTGCTGTGTGGGACAGAACATTATATGAGGGGCTGTAGGGGATATTATACTGACTGTGGAGACATCATACTGCATTGGTGACTGTGTGGAACATTATACTAGGGGTTGTGGGGGACATTATACTAGGGGCTGTGATGAACATTCTACTTGAGGCTGGGGGGACATTATACAGGGGGCTGTGATTATCATTATATTTGAGGCTCTGGGGGACATACTGGGGGTTGTGGAGACATCATACTGCATTGGTGACTGTGTGGAACATTATACTAGGGGTTGTGGTGGACATTATACTTGAGGCTGGGGGGACATTATACTGGGTGCTGTGATTAACATTATATTTGAGGCTGTGGGGGACATACTGGGGGCTGTGGAGACATCATACTGTATAGGGGACTGTTATGACCATACTGTATATGGGACTCTGACCTGTTTCAGATGTAAGCATTCTTATAGTAATATCCATCTGATGCCCTTATATTAATAGCCATTAATACTTCATCTATGCGAGACACTGTATATAATGGAGGCTGTGGTAGACATTATACTGTACGGACTGTTGCAGTGTGTGAGGGGGTGTACAGTTTAGAGGTGGCAGTGTGGGGGGCTGGGGTGATGATATTGCATAAAGAGGGGACACAGAATGGATATGGAGAGAGAACAGAATATGGAAAGAATTTAACACAGAAGAGGGACAGTGTGGAGATAAAGAAAATGTAAGAAAAAATATTGGCGAGGGGTCAGCCATGGAATATGCAGTGGTTCATGGGGTCAACAGTGTAGCGGTTATAGCTGATTATAGCAGATAATGAAGGTTGTAGATCATTAGGGCGGACAGAATAGCTCATAATGGCAGACTTTGTAGAAGTCACATACCATAGGAGGCTTATTTAGAGCACAGTAAAGACTCATATTTTTATGCAAAGAGCATTTTAATAACACTCTTTAGTTTTAAGGACACTGTATTGGGTTTTGCTGCAGAAGAACAGACACGAAGAAAGTCTGCAGAAATTAGCTATCGATTTAAAAAGTCAGCAAATGTATATTGGGTTGACTTGACATTACAATTTTTACAAATATATTTTTTTAAATAATTTTTTTATCTTAATTTTTACAACTACAATTTTTGATTGCTGTACTAAGCTTGGTTCTAGTATTCAATCAGGGCTGTATTTCCCACTAGGCACTGGAGGGCATGTGCCTAGGGCGCCGGGCTGCAGGGGACATTTTTATTTTTTATTCTTTTTTAACGTCACCTCCCCTCCATTAGACAATCCAAGAAATCTGTTGTCTTTTTGGAGGGAGAATCAGGAGGGGTCAGGGGCAGTGGGGCACCTCCATGTTCACCTCAGATGCAGTAGCTGACTGACCCAGGAAGTATTGGCACCACAACTTCCAGGTCAGAGAATTTCCTGCATCCGAAGGGAATATGGAGGTGCTGCAGCATCTCTGCTCTGCATGTGAGGAAAAGGAGATCATCTCCCACTGCAGACATGACAGCAGAAGAGGGGGAAGATGACATGAGAGGAAACACAGGAGTGGTGAGGGGTCATAGTGCTGAAGATGGGGGGTGCTATATACTTGTAAAAGGGGAGGTTGGTGACTGGAGGCTGGTGAAAAGAGGAAACTGATGACATAGGAGGCTGGTGAACATAGGAGGCTGATGACAGAGGAGGCAGGTGAACAGAGGTGGCTGGTGAATAGAGGAGACTGGTGACAGAGGAAGCTGGTGAACAGGAGGCTGGTAAACAGAGGAGGCTAGTGACAGAGGAGGCTAGTAACAAAGGAGGATAGTGACAGAAAAGGTTGGTGAACAGAGGAGACTGGTGACAGTGGAAGCTGGTGAACAGAGAAGACTGGTGACAGTGGAAGCTGGTGAACAGAGGAAGCTGGTAACAGAAGAGGTTGGTGAACAGAGGAGGCTGGTGACAGAGAAGGCTGGTGAACAGAGGAGGCTGATGGATAGAGGAGGCTGGTGAACAGAGAAGGCTGTTGCTGTATACTGGTGAACAGAGGAGGCTGTTGAACAGGGGAGGCTGGTGAACAGAGGAGGCTCCTGCTATATACTGGTGAACAGAGGAGGCTGTTGAACAGGGAAGGCTGGTGCTGCTGTATATATTGTTGAACAGGGGAGGCTGTTGCTGCTATATACTGTTGAACAGGGGAGGCTGATGCTGCTATATACTGTTGAACAGGTGAGGCTGGTGCTGCTATATTCTGTTGAACAGGGGAGGCTGGTGCTGCTTTATACTGTTGAACAGGGGAGGCTGGTGCTGATATATACTGTTGAATAGGGGAGGTTGATGCTGCTATATACCGGTGTATAGGGGAAGCTGGTGCTGCTATGTATGGGGGAGGCTGGTGCTGCTGTATACTGGTGAACAGGGGAGGCTGCTGCTATATACTGGTGAACAGGGGATTAGGGGGCATATTACTATAGAATAGTTTTTATTGGAGCTACAATGTAAAATCTTTTCTTTTTAATGTGCAGATGAGGGGCTTCGCAGCCCCCTCATATTTGTATACTAAAACTTGTCTTTATTGTCAGTGCTCCATTAGTAATAGTGAGTGCTGTCTAAAATCAGCTTGCAAGTCTGCGCTTACTCACTAAGGCTGGTTTCACACTTGCATTTTTTTCAAATCAGGCAAAATCACGTTTTTTGGCCAAATCTTGATCCTTTCAGGATCCAGTTTTTTATCCATTCACTTAAAGGGTATCAGGAAGCAAGCTGAAGTAACAGGATTGTACTTGAAGATGGCGGTGATATAGACTAACAAGGCAGGTTGGTGACAGGAGGCTGGTGAACAGAGGAGCCTGGTGACAGAGGAGGCAGGTGAACAAAGGAGGATGGTGACAGAGGAGGCTTGTGAACAGAGGAGGCTGGTAAATAGAGGAGGCTAGTGACAGAGGAGGCTGGTGAACAGAGGAGACTGGTGAACACAGGACACTGGTGACAAGAGGCCAGTGAACAGAGGAGGCTGGTAAACACAGGTGGCTGGTGACCGAGGAGGTTGGTGAATAGAGAAGGCTAGTGAACATAGAAGGCTGATGAACAGAGGAGGATGGTGACAGGAGGCTGGTGAACAGGGGAGGCTGGTGAACAGAGGTGGCTGGTGACAGGAGGCTGATGAACAGAGGAGGCTGGTGACAAAGGAGGCTGGTGAACAGAGGAGGCTGGTGACACTGGAGAAGGCTGGTGAACAAAGGAGGCTAGTGAACAGAGGAGGCTGGTGACAGAGGAGGCTGGTGAACAGAGGAGGCTGTTGAAGAGAGGAGGCTAGTGACAGGAGGCTGGTGAACAGAGAAGGCTGGTGACAAAGGAGGCTGGTGAACAGAGGAGGCTGGTGACACTGGAGAAGGCTGGTGAACAAAGGAGGCTAGTGAACAGAGGAGGCTGGTGACAGAGGAGGCTGGTGAACAGAGGAGGCTGTTGAAGAGAGGAGGCTAGTGACAGGAGGCTGGTGAACAGAGAAGGCTGGTGAACAGAGAAGGCTGGTGAACAGAGAAGGCTGGTGACAGAGGAGGCTGGTTAACAGAGGAGGCTCGTGGACAGAGGAGGCTCATTGACAGAGGAGGCTGGTGACAGAGGAGGCTGGTAAACAGCAGAGGCTGGTGATAGAGGAGAGTGGTGAACAGAGGAGGCTTGTGAATATAGGAGACTGGTGAACAGAGGAGGCTGGTGAACAGGAGACTGGGGAACAGAGGAGGCTGGTGACAGAGGAGGCTGGTGAACAGAGGAGGCTGTTGAAGAGAGGAGGCTAGTGACAGGAGGCTGGTGAACAGAGAAGGCTGGTGAACAGAGAAGGCTGGTGAACAGAGAAGGCTGGTGACAGAGGAGGCTGGTTAACAGAGGAGGCTCGTGGACAGAGGAGGCTCATTGACAGAGGAGGCTGGTGACAGAGGAGGCTGGTAAACAGCAGAGGCTGGTGAGAGAGGAGAGTGGTGAACAGAGGAGGCTTGTGAATATAGGAGACTGGTGAACAGAGGAGGCTGGTGAACAGGAGACTGGGGAACAGAGGAGGCTGGTGACACTGGAGGCTGGTGAACAGAGGAGGCTGCTGCTATATACTGGTGAACCAGAGGCTGGTGAATAGAGGAGGCTGGTGACAGAGGAGGCTGGTGACAGGAGGCTGGTGAACAGAGGAGACTGGTGAACAGAGGAGACTGGTGACACTGGAGGCTGGTGACAGAAGAGGCTGGTGAACAGAGGAGGCTGGTGAACAGAGGAGGCTGGTGAACAGAGGAGGTGTGTGACAAGAGGCTGGTTGACAGAGGAGGTTAGTGAATAGAGGAGGCTGGTGAAAAGAGGAAGCTGGTAATGGAGGCTGGTTGACAGAGGAGGCTGGTGAACATAGAAGACTAGTTGACAGAAGAGGCTTGTGAACAGAGGAGGCAAGTAACAGGAGCATGGTTATCAGAGGAATCTGGTAAACAGATGAGGCTGTTGACAGTATGCTGGTAAACAAAGGAGGCTTGTGAACAAAGGAGACTGGTGAACAGAGGAGGCTGGTGACAGGAAGGTAAGCAGAGGACTCTGTTGAACAGAGGAGACTGGTGAACAGAGAAAGCCAGTGATAGGAGGCTGATGAATAGAGGAGGCTGGTGAACAGAGGAGGCTGGTGACAGAGAAGGATGGTGAACAGAGGAGGTTTGTGACAGAAGGCTGGTTGACAGAGGAGGCTAGTGAATAGAGGAGGCTGGTGAAAAGAGGAAGCTGTTGATGGAGGCTGGTTGACAGAGGAGGCTGGTGAACAGAGAAGGCTGGTTGACAGAAGAGGCTTGTGAACAGAGGAAGCTAGTGAACAGAGGAGGCTGGTAACAGGAGGATGGTTTACAGAGGAAGCTGGTAAACAGATGAGGCTGTTGACAGTACGCTGGTGAACAAAGGAGGCTTTTGAACAGAGGAGGCTGGTGAACAGAGGAGGCTGGTGAACAGAAGATGCTGGTGAACAGAGGAGGCTGGTGAACAAGAGACTGGTGAACAGAGGAGGCTGGTGAACAGAGGAGGCTGGTGAACAGAAGATGCTGGTGAACAGAGGAGGCTGGTGAACAAGAGACTGGTGAACAGAGGAGGCTGGTGATACTGGAGGCTGGTGAACAGAAGAGGCTGGTGGCAGAGAGGGCTGGTGAACATAGGAGGCTGCTGTACAAAGGAGGCTGGTGAACACAGGAGGCTGCTTCTTTATACTAATGAACAGAGGAGGCTGGTGAACAGAGGAGGCTGGTAACAGGAGGCTAGTGAATAGAGGAGGCTGGTGACAGAGGAGGCTGGTGACAAGAGGCTGGGAAACAGAGGAGACTGGTGAAAAGAAGAGGCTGGTGACAGAAGAGGCTGGTGGACAGAAGAGGCTGATGAATAGAGGAGACTGGTGAATAGAGGAGGCAGGTGAAAGAGAAGAATGGTAAACAGAGGAGGTTTGTGACAGGAGGCTGGTGAACAGAGGAGGCTGGTAACAGGAGGATGGTTGACAGAGGAAGCTGGTAAATAGATGAGGCTGTTGACAGTACCTGGTGAACAGAGGAGGCTTGTGAACAGAGGAGACTGGTGAGCAGAGGAGGCTGGTGACAGGAGGCTGGTGAACAGAAGATGCTGATGAATAGAAGAGGTTAGTGAACAGGAGACTGGTGAACAGAAGACTAGTGAATAGAGGAGGCTGGTGACACTGGAGGCTGATGTACTATGATTATGGGCGCACACCTCTAGTGTTGGGTGCTAGCATGAAAATATATAAGAATACTTACTAAAAGGAGATCTGCTGCACACCAGCACTTCATGCCTTTAAAGGAAAAACCAAAATGGCTGACGTGTACTATTTCATTATGTGAACAGGGACCAAGATCATATTGGAAAGCTACTGAAAGCTATCTAGGATAAATGTGAAAAATTGGTTGATGTGATGTCCATGACATCGTAAGCCCAGTAACCGCTGACAAGATTTTTTCACACTACTGGGTCCTATCTAAAACCTCATGTCTGCAGTCTGGATATATGTATGGGTTAATGCTCTGTGTGCAATTAAAATCCTGCTTATAAAGGAAATGTCCAGGACTATGTGTAGGTTCTCACAGCAGCAACTGGGTGGGGGAGGGTGCTGCGACCACAAAAAGTGCCTAGGGCAGCATGAAGGTCAAATAAAGACCTGCTTATAATGATTCTGATGATCTATTTCTTTACTGATGATGGTTCTGGTCATGTGTACTGTTGACGATTCTGGTGATATTTCCATTGACTTAGGATGGTAATAGTGTTTTATTCATGTTCTGATGGTGATTCTGGTGCCATATTTTTGTACTATTGTTGGTATTGTAGTTATGTAATGATGATGATTTTGAATGCATAATCATATACTAATTATGATTCTAGTGATGAATACATCACTAGGACCATCATCACTACATAAATACATCACCAGAACCTTCAAAAGTACATTAATACATCACTAAAGCCACCATTAGCATAGGAATACATCACCAGAACCCAAAATAGTATATGAATACAGTACCAGAACAACCATCACTACTTGAATACATCACGAGAACCACCATCTGAACATGAATATGTCACCAAATTCACCATCAGTACATGAATACAGCCACAAAACCCAAATCAGTACATGAATACGTCACCACAAAAAACATTAGTACATGAATACAGCATTAAAACTCCTATCACTACATGAATACATTACTAGAAACACCATCAGTACAGGATTATGGCACCAGAACTACCATAAGTACAGGAATTCAGCACCAAAACCACAGCCAGTTTTGTTGTAAACTATGTTTGTCGCATGACACATACAAAAACCATCTAACATATCCTATTATCTATAATGGGTCAGTTTAATTTCCATTAGGCTATCCAGAAACCTTAATTAAAGCAAAACAATCCCATTACAGTTAAGCTATATTAGTTTTCATGACTGACCTTGGGTCTAACATTTAACATATATAACTTTAGGGATGAATTTTGCTGTTTGTCCCTAGTAGTAAATGGTCCACAAACAATTAATAATTCTATTCAATGCCTTGCAGGAGTATTCACCCCCCCCCCATGGCATTTTACACATTTTATCACATTACATATTGTGTTTAAATATAAATATTTTTGTAGTCTGATTTGTGAGTGATGCATCAGCACTAAACAGTTTAAGTTGGGGAAGTGAAGTGAGAAAAATATAAGCAAAAATTACATTTATGTGATAAAATAAATAAAAATTGCCTTGTGCACATGTATCTAACCCTTTTGCTAGGAAGCCCCTAAAAAAATGCTAGTGCATGCAATTACCTTTGTATGTCACATTTTTAAGCCCCCGTCACACTAAGCGAGATCGCTAGTGAGATCGCTGCTGAGTCACAAGTTTGGTGACCCAACAGCGACTTCGCCAGCAATCTCGCTATGTTTGACACTTAGCAGCGACCAGGCCCCTGCTGTGAGATCGCTGGTCATGTCAGAGTCGCCTGGACCATTTTTTGATCATTGGGGTCCTGCTGGGCAGCATGCATCGGTGTGTTTGACAGGGACAACGACCTCAATACTACAGGTCTGAGAAACAGGGTCCCAACGACCTCCGTATCATTCCGGATCGTTGATGCATTGCTGGTGTGATCTGACTGTTTGACATCTCACCCGCAACCACATAGCGATCCACTAGCAATCCCTACCGGGTCGTATCGTTGTCGGGATCGCTGGTGCATCGCCAAGTGTGACTGTACCCTAAGGGTACCTTTACACGCCGCTACTGAAGGATGGATACAACCAGCTGCAGGCTACAAATGTAGCTTGTAGCGGCAAAATACCCCGTAGTAGCGGCGTGTGAAGACGGTAGGAGGCACCCGGCCACAGATACATCTGTTTCCGAGCACTGCCCGGAAACAGGTGGCTACACAGGCGATTATATCGAGCTGTATCGGCGTGTAAAGAAACAACAGAAGGGATGTGTCGACACCAGGCAATGTACCTGGTATGTAGCTGGGGCGTGACACAGGCTCCGGGATACCGCCCCCCTTCAGCGATCATTGGTGGAAGCTCCTGCGTTACGATTGGTAGTCGCTGCATAGGGAGGCATATTTAAGGAGCTGACTAGTCACACTACACAATTGCTCGAGCGTCATGTATTAAACAGCCTCCTGCGATGCCTGGCCAATCATGGGTTTCTTGCTTTGTCCTATCAGCGTACGGACGTCTCGGAATCCACAATTGTGGCACGCCTATGTGCTGTCCCTGCTGCAGCAGGTCCGCCCATATTAGCTTGTTGTAGCGGTGTGTAAATGAGGTACGGTGAGCTACAGAAGGTGACTTATGGCACCCGGCGGTGTATCCAGAGATAGATGTAAAGTAGCGTAGCGTAGCTTGTGGCGGCGTGTAAAGATGGTGCGTTGACCGTTTGTAACCGTTTGTGCGTGCTCGTGCACGTGAAGTAGCTGATTGTATCCATCCTCCAGTAGCGGCGTGTAAAGGTACCCTAAGTGTATGGAAGTAAACCTGTTTGCAATCAAAGTGTCACATGACCTGTCAGTATATATGGTACACACCTTTTCTGAAAGGCCACAGTGGGTTCAACACAAATAAGCCAATAGAACCACAAACCACACAACACCACGAAGACCAAAGAGATCTCCAAATGAATCAGATACAAAGTAAATGAAAAGTACAAGTCAGGGTTTGGGTTCTAAAAAATATCCCTAATTTATAATGATCCCATGGATCATCATCCAATCCATTATCATCAAATGGAAAGAACATGGTACCACAACAAACCTGCCAAGAGAGGGTTTTGCCACCAAAAACCTCTCAACCCAGGCAAGGAGGGCATCAATCAGACAGGAAGCACAAAGGCCAAGGGTAATCCTGAAGGAACTGCAGAGTTTCCAAGCAGAGACTTGAGTACCTGTCCATATGACCACAATAACCTGTACACTCCATGGAGCTATACCCCTGTCGGCCAGAGAATACCCTGCAGGATAAACTATCCTAGGCCAAACTATACCAGGGGGATAAACTGACCTAGTCCAAACTATACCCAGGGGTGTAAAGTAGCCTAGGCCAATCTGTACACATCCCAATATACCCCTCTATTTTATGAGCCCTTGTAAATGAGATAACTATTTTTTTACTTGGGCTGATTTCACATTTGCAGCATGGCCAAATCAGGCTCAATATGGGAGCATCTACATCTGGCCATATGTCCGCAAATGCATGCCACTGCAGCTGCCGGATGCCTGATCTGGCCAGGGAGAGGGTGAGAGAAGATGTAATAAAATGTATTGTGTGCATGCTTATAATATGTGGGCACCTGGTGGGGGGCTGCATGAGTGGTGTAAAACCACTACTTTATTGCTATCACTGTTTGAAGTGCCATTAGATTTTACCAGTGCAGCAGGACTTCTACCCTACTTCAAACGCCTGAAGACCTGTCAGAAGTGGTGTAGGAGCAGGAGATACCCCACTTCTGACAGTTCTGTGCGTAGAAATGGCGTAGAAATTCCGGTGCGCCGGCAAAACCCAACGGCACTTCAAACAGTGATGTTTTACACCACTCATGCAGCCCCTCACCCGGTACCCACATAATATAAGCATGCACACAATATGTTTTGTTACATTTTTATCCAAAACCATAGAGCACAAGCCTATTTTCTGAGGCAGGGGTAGATGTATTGTGAGTAGTGATGGGCGAGTCCTAAATTACTCGGAATCGCTTGACTCTAGCGAGTCCGAGCCCGGGACTGGTTGCGAGTCTAGCGAGTCCAATGTTAATGAATGGGGAAGCGAGTAATAGCGAGTAATGTGCGATTTACAAATCGCAGATGTGTCTCGGAAAGCGCTCGCATTGCCGTTTTGGCGGGTTAAGTGTGTGCTAACACTTGGCAGTGAAGCAGCACACTAGTCCCTGCAAAAATTATTAAGTGCGCACAAGTAGTCGCACAAGCAGGTGGCGTACGTGCTATTTGCAGGTAGGAGAGCAGCAACGCACTGGTCTGCCACAGAGAAAATAAAGCTGAAGGGGTTATTATGACCCAAAATCTATCAGGTGCAAAAAAATAAGAAATAGTACCTCAGCTAAGCCTCTGACTTCAGCTATTAGGAAAGCTGAGTGAGAAAGGCTGGGTTCACATTTACGGACCCCTCCGCAGCGTTCTGCAGAGGGGATCCGCAATGTGACCGCAGCGGCCGCCAGCTCCTATCTTTATAATGGGAGCGCACTGTGCTGCGCTTGACAGCACAGGACCGTGCGCACCCATTTACTCCCATATGTGATCTGTGCACAGGCGGATGCCTGCATACAGATCACACAGTTTCGACCACACCAGGGACGCGACATGTTACATTCCTGGTGCGGACGAGACTGTGTGATCTGTACGCAGGCATCCGCCTGCGCACAGATCACATATGGGAGTGAATGGGTGCGCACGATCCTGCGCTCCCATTATAAAGATAGGAGCTGGCGGCCGCTGCGGTCACATTGCGGATCCCCTCTGCAGAACGCTGCGGAGGGGTCCGCAAATGTGAACCCAGCCTAAGCTAAGCTATGAGGTCGGTCCTGTGTGCACTGTAAGGCTGCTTCTCCCTGCCTGCCTACAGTCCTCTACACAGTACTCCTCTGTCCTCCTGGTAGCTCTCAGAAGAGCTGTTTGGGTTAAATATAAGGAATCTTGAAGTTTCCCTACACTGACTGACACTCCCTATGATCTGCTCCAGCATCTACCTCACCCTGCACTAGCTCAGATCGTCACAGGAATGTGGAGGTAATGGCGGTGGCAAGGCTTATATACAGCCTCGCCTCTCATACATGACATAGGCATCACGATGGACAGAAGCCAATCATAGTCCTGCCACAACCAACATGGCTGTGGCATTACTGAATATGATTGGCTAACATGCTTGTCCATCTTCACAAGTTTTCTGACCTAACACGCTAGGCTGTCTCGGAAGCTTTGTCGGAACATAACAGACTCTGTATTCGCGAGTCCCGAATACAGTATACAGGACTCGGATTCGTAGACTGGCTCAGACTCGCTCAGACTCGCTGCTGACAGCGGGTATCCGTGAAGCGGTGCGATTGTTTTAACGATTTGGGGAGATTCAAGCTACATAGCGATGTGATATAGCGAGTCTAGCGAGTGAGAAAAAGTAAACTCTGACAAAACTAGGATTGCCATTGACTTGCATTGGACTCGTTACTGTGCGAGTAATCGCTGGGAAACTCGCCGAGTACAGAGTCCTGCGAGTCCCTTACTACTCGCCGAGTAATGAGTCCTAGCGAGTAGACTCGCCCATCCCTAATTGTGAGGTGTAGGAACTACTCTGGGCATGTCCAGTGTCTTACAACAGATCTGTTGGACAGATCCGCACATTTCTGGATCTGGACTCCATTGAAACACATTAGGCTAGATTCACATCACGTTTTCATTGTGTTTGAACACAATACATTTTTCAGCTGCATTAATGCATAGAAACGCATGCAGAAGCATGTGTTAACGCGCCAATAGACTTGTATGGTAAATGCATTGCAAACGCATTGCAAAATGCAGTTGCGGTTGAAATGCTGCATTTATCCCGAGCGCACAAGAAGCGTTGCGTGCAATGTTCCCTGTGAGCTTAGGATAAATGCAGCATTTAAAACGCAACTGCATTTTCCAATATGTGTGTAATACGTTTGCATTGGGTTTGCAATGCGATTACCATACAAATCTATGGGTGCGTTAACGCAATCAAACGCTGGCATTTTCATTGCCTTAATAAAGCTGAAAAATGCATTGTGTTCAAACGTATTGAAAACGTGATGTGAACCTAGCCTTATATCTGTGGATGTAATGGGACGCATTAGGAGGCATCAGGATTTTTCAGGAGCCCAAAAATTACAACATTTTAAGGCCGGAGAGGAGGTGAAAGGACCCAGTTGTAATGTTCCAAAAAAGTGATGTCACCTGATGTCCCTGTGTCTTCATTCTAAGTATAGGGACACAGGTGGGATCAGGAGGCTTCAGGATTTGGACAGATATGCACACAAGATAAAAAAAATGCACTTGTGAAATGCCCCTTAAACATAGTGGGAATGTAATTGTGTCTGAGATTACACCTTTGTCTATTAAGGCTGGCTTCACACCACGTTCTTTTGGATCCGGGGCTGTCCGGTGTGAACCGGACACCCCCGGATCCGATTCCGGCCCCATATTAATCCAATGGGGCCGGAATACGCCGGATGAATGTATGTTGGCTTCCGGTTTTTGGTTGTCCGGGTGAATCCGGAAGGAATTGGATTTTTGCCCTTCGGTTCTGTGTGCTGATCCGGTCTGGGGCTGTCAGGTTCATCCCTGACAGCCCCGGATCGGATCTTGCCGTGGTGTGAAGCCAGCCAAAGATAAGTGATTTTAATGAATATGCAAATAGAGTCTGTGGAGCCTCGGTTAGGAGTCTCAAGCACAGGACTAGCCAGATATCCCTCCAGGGAAGGACCCAGCTAAGGGGTGGCTCCTTGCGGAGAACACCATAACCACCATATTAAGTGTCCCTTTCAGTCAATATCCAGCTCTTTTGCAAGATTAGAGATATGACAAGGGAATACCAAGGCCAGGTATCCATCCACAGACAGCTGTTTCGGGGTGTTGCCCCTCATCAGGGTGGACTAGGATTCTGGCTAGATGGAAGCAATGCCTAGTAAACCAACATCACAAAGTATTCACTGATCTCAGGGAGACCAGTCCAAGAAAACACTGCGGTCATCTGAATAAAGCGCTCATCACAGTGAATTCCTAGGCGCATTGCCTCCTGGTAATTATGAATATGCGCCTAGGAATTCACTGTGTTGAGCGCTTTATCCAGCTGCACGCAGTGTTTTCTTGGACTGGTCTCCCTGAGATCAGTGAATGCTTTTTGAAGTGCTTTTAATGAGCCCTTATAAATTAGATAGATTTTAGATGCCAGTTTTTAATAACCTAAAGCTGACTTATAAGTAGTGGGAAGATATTTGTGTTATTTACAATACAATGTGTGATATTACACTGTTGTCCATTGTAGCAAGAAAAGATTGATTGCTCTCAGTGAGAGAAACAAAATAATAATCTTGTAGGTGTGACACCTTTTAAAGCTAACAAAAATAATGATGCTACAAAGCAGCAAGCTTTCAAGACTTCTTAGGTCTCTTTATCAGGCATGGTAACAGTGTTACTTTATTTTGTTAACCATTACAACTACAAGATTCTTACTTTTATTCTCCCACTTAAGGTACCATCACACGGCACGATATCGCCCACAACATCGCTGAAAAATCCAGGGTTCAGTGATGTTGCGGCGACATCGCAAGTCCGTTGTGCTGTGTGATAGCACAATGCAACTGTGATAAATCGCTCGTTGCGAGTTGCCAAGTTTTCCAACATGTTGAAAAACCTGGCGATGTCGCACCAGCGATTTGGCTGCATCTTGCTGTGTGACACCGTAATAGCCATGTTGCCTGCGATGCCGCTTTTTTGCAACATTGCAGCGTATCACTCTCTGGGTTGTTCCCAGCGCAGCGGGCGATCACTGCGGCAACATCGCCGCAGCGTCGCAGGCAGCATCACCCCGTGTGACAGCTAAGGCAGTGATGTCGGAAGCGAGCGCGCACTCGCAGATTCACTTCCGACATTGTTGCAATATCGCCCCGTGTAACGGTACCTTTAGAGCAATCAGTCGTTTTTCAAGTAGCTAAGGTCCATTCCACATCAGCGGTAGTTTGAAAATGTGTCAGTCGCGGTAAAAAAAATGCATCTGCTGCATTTACCGCATAATGGCCGCACTTACGGCACACTTGTCGCAAGCCCCATGGGGCTTGCGGTAAGTGTGCTGCAGGTGCGGTTCTGGTAGTTGTGGCAGTTGCGACCGCGAAAAAAACGCGGTCAGCGGCGTTTTTTTTTTTTGCGGCAGCAACCGCCGCAACTACCGGAGCCACACTTGCCGCACCTGCCGCATAATTACTGCAAACCCCATAGACAATGCATGGGGCTTGCGACAAGTGTGCCGCAAGTGTGGACGTTATGCGGTAAATGCGGCAGATGCGGGTTTTTTTTACCACGACTGTCGCATTTTCAAACTACCGCTGATGTGAAAGGGGTCTAACACAGTAAGGGTATGTGCGCACTGGCCGGGTTATGGCCGTTTTATCAGCGGAAACCGCCAGTCGGTTTTCATTAGTTTTATGTAAATTTATGTTAATCCAAACCAGCGTTTGGATTAACATTAAAACCAATGAAAACCGACGCCCGCTGTGCACACTCCGGCGGTTTACACAGGCTCATCTGTTGCTAAACCGCAGGTTTCTCAGCGGTTTAGCAAAGAATGAGCATGTTCTATAAACCGCCGGTTCTTCAGCGGCTGCAAGCAGAATCATGTGCTGCTTCCAGCCGCTGCAGAACCGCCGGCGAGAACACGCTGTGCAACCGCCCGGCTCCCGCCCGTCACCCGCCCGGCTCCCGCCGCATATACTCGCCAGGAAGCCGGTGGATGGCTCCGGAGCTTCCTGGCGGGTCCGCGCTGCTGCCGCCGACAAACCCGCCGGTAAGTGTGCACTTACCCTTACAAACCTTTTTTTCTTTATTGTAGCGAGGACTTACTAATCTTAGCAGTTGAAGTTTCAGGACGTTAAGTCAAATTAGTTGAATATTACGTTACAATTGCATTATAATATTCTAGATATCGGCTGATGTTTTAATGTGTCACTACTGAGAAGTGCGGAAGGATTCCTAACTACATTATATCTCTGTGGAAGTCTAATATTTTTACTGATTGAAGTCTTTCTAGAAATAAGTCTACATGTTGAGAACTTTATGATGTAACATAAACCCCTAATAAGATGTTAAAAAAGTAGGTGATTATTGTGTATATCACTCGACACTGCTGATATCAAGGAGGGGTATAATCTGGTATGCTGGGGTATGAAATGCCCTAGGACAATTTATACAGTACCTCGAAATGTAAATGGGCCTAAGACATAATATAGCTGGAGTATAATCAAGCCTAGGCCACTTTAACCCTGGGTATAGTCTGGGCACAGGATAAACTTGGGCCTGTTACACCGCCACACTGACTGCTCTAACGGATCCTGATTTTGTCCTTTTCCTGACCTCCCGGCTTTGACCCCTGCTTGGCTACTATTCCTGTCTCTGGACTGCAGCACCGTACATAGGCAGAAAACTCCTGGATCCTGTTGTAAATCCAGATCGCTGTATGGGGGTTAAGGGGTGTCAGGGTTTCTCGGAGTTCTGCCTAACGGAGCAGCTCTATGGTCAGCTATAGAGAGGCAACTGTACAGCTTTTTCTGCATATCATAGGTAACTAAAATGATGGATCTAAACTTCAAAACAGAATGTGTTTTTCATTATAATTTGCATCTGTTTTGACATACTTTGGCATGCATTTATCTAGAAGTATAACTTTTTTTTTTACCAGGGGCAAAGAATCAGTTCATTGGTTTTGCCATTGAAAATCCCTTCCAAGGCAAATTGTCTTGTTGGTTTTCCACATGGCACCCATCACCGATGAGACATGACATTCCAGTCTGTGGCTGTGATAGTTTTATTGTTCTTTCTTTACAAATGGATCCTGACAGAGAATAAAGTCAGTGTGAAAGGGATCGTAAAGACAACCTGTCATTGGATCCAATGGATTCTGATTCAGTCACTGGATTCACGCCCTGACTATGCAATTTGAGCCAAGCATGTTTTTCTCTGAAAATAGTTTGATGAGCTAGCGGGAAACTATAGGGAGAGACCCCACTAGTCTGACACTGCCCCAGCTGGCTGCTCTCCACACTGGTTTAGGTGAGTCACAGTGGCGTAACTTCAGGCCCAGGGGCCCCGATTGCGAAAGCTTCAATGCGGCCCCCAATTATTGCAAATCTTTAATAGCATTAGTCTTTTTCTATAGGCCAAAGGGACTTATGGGGCCCCCTAGGCAGCAGGGCCCGGGTGCGATCGCAACCCCTGCACCTGTTGTAGTTACGCCCCTGGTGATTCACATTGTCTCCCTATGTGCACAGATGGA
>JARQOC010000008.1:58114910-58331302 GCA_033576535.1 Allobates femoralis | reverse complement strand
AGGGTTAGATGATGTAGTAAATACGACAGGTGACGTAAAGCAGAGTCAGGCTAGGGAGGGGGAGAGGAGCTGGGAAGGTAAAGTCAAAATTCCAAGATAAGAAGAACCAATTATATTATTGTTCTATGATTAGTGGCCTGTGGAGACCTGAAGATTCCTCAGTGAGAGTAGAAAGCCATAACTCGGTGTGAGACGTTCACATAAGAAGTGTCAAAAGTTCATTGTCCTCTAAATGGAGTCTGTTGGAAGATGTGATATCATCCAGGGAGAATTGGAAACATGGTTGAACACACTTACAGAAGCCATGGAACAGAAATTACAACAATATTACCATAAATTACAAACTTGTCTGGTTCATAACAAGGAAAAGAAATTACATAGATTGTATTGAGTCCTGAATTGTTGCGCAAACAAAACAAAGACAAACCCTGACAACTTGGACAACTAATCCTGTCAAAAAGCATCTAATTGTGTCATCAACCTTTCAGATTACAAGCCCAACAAAGTGGAACTTGCTGTGCTTTCTGGGGGACTCTTATTTTGTCCTACTAAAGCTCTGGATAAAATTGAACTGTGCAACAAAATGGAGGATTACTTCAGGAGACTACACCTAAGGGAATTTTACAGCGACAAAAGGACGCCGAACCCAACTGGGCTTAAGGAATAGGGATCCTGACAACCAAGAGAAGGTCAGACTGGACACCTAAATCTGATCGCAACTCCCATTTGGAAAAATATATAGACACTTTCAGACATTTGGTAAAATCCACTATTTTAGATACACACAAGAGTCAACCATCCAACATCAATGCCCAGAAGAGAAGGGCCACACAGTCTTTGAAAACCAACAAAGAAATCATCATTAAACCTGTAGACAAGGGTGGTGCAATAGTCATGATGAAAAAATCTGACAACCTGAAGGAAGCAAACAGACGACTGACGGACACGCGCTACTACAAGAAATTGCAGTCTGACCCCACACAGGACTATCACAAGAAATTAAACAGGCTGGTTTCTTGTCTACCTGACATATCCGTAAGAGCTGATGACCTAATACCAGTAAGTCCAAGAACAGGCACATTCTACATGCTTCCCAAAATTCACAAATCAGGAAATCCAGGAAGACCAATCATTTCATGTGTGGGCACCCTCACCGAACAAATTTCTGGGTGGGTAGAGGGTGTTCTCAAACCCCTGGTAAAAGAGACACCCAGCTACATTCAGGACACAACTGACCTATTGAATAAACTGTCAGCAATAGGTCCTCTATCAGAAAAAACCATCCTCGCCACCATCAATGTGGAATCTTTATACAGCAACATCCCACACCAGGGTGGATTAAATGCCTGCAAAACCTTCCTGGAAAACACAGGGATTGATGCTGATTCTGTGGTGGAGCTTACAAAATTCATCCTCACACACAACTACTTTACATTTGACGACAACATATATTTACAGGAGACTGGCACAGCAATAGGAAGTAAAATGGCACCACAATATGCAAATCTTTTCATGGCCAAGCTTGAAGGTGACTTTTTATCCTCTTGTCCTATCAGGCCTCTGGTCTACTACTGTTACCAGAGTTACCGTAACCAGAGTTCCTTTCGTAGTCACCTACAATCCAAGTCTGGAGGTGCTAAGAGAAGCTTCACAGAAACTGCAACCACTCCTACAAAAAGATGTCCGACTAAAATCAATATTTCCAGATCCCCCACTCTTGTGTTGTAGACAACCTCCGAATCTAAAAAACATCATTGTCAGAAGCACCCTGTCCTCTCCAGCAGCAACAGGAACCTTTCCCTGCAACCAGAACAGGTGCAAACCTGTCATTTATAATGATAACGGACAAGATAAAGATTCCTGGGATAGAACAGAACTTCAAGATCCCAGGTAACGTCAGTTGCATCACAAGCAACGTGGTGTATTTAATTATACACCATGCTCCAAATGATTATGCAAATGTTATTTTTCCCTGATTTTCCTAAATGGTTGGTGCAAATGACAGTCAGTGTAATAAACGTCATCACCTATTAAGAGTATACATCGAATTTTATTGAAGAATCCTCCCATTGATAACAGTATAATCTTCAAAATTTAAAAAAACTCTAAATGCACTGCTCCAAATTATTAGGCACAGTAGACTTTCTAAACATTTGATATGTTCAGAGAACTGAAAATGCTCATTTGTTGAATTTGCAGCATTAGAAGGTCATATTCACTGAGATAAAAAGCTATTTAACTCCAAAACATCCTAACAGGCCAAGTTACGTGTTACAATAGGAACCCTTCTTTGATATCACGTTCACAATTCTTGCATCCATTGAACTTGTGAGTTTCTGGAGAGTTTCTGCTTGTATTTCTTTGCATGATGTCAGAATAGCCTCCCAGAGCTGCTGTTTTAATGTGAACTGCCTCCCACCCTCATAGATCTTTTGCTTGATTATACTCCAAAGGTTCTCTATAGGGTGGAGGTCAGGGGAAGATGGTGGCCACACCATGAGTTTATCTCCTTTGATGCCCATGGCACCCAATGGCACAGAGGTATTTTTTGCAGCATGAGATGGTGCATTGTCATGCATGAAGATGATTTTGCTCCTGAAGACACGTTTTTGCTTTTTGTACCATGGAAGAAAGTTCTCAGTCAGAAACTCTATATACTTTGCAGAGGTCATTTTCACACCTTCAGGAAGCATAAAGGGGCCTACCAGCTGTTTCCCAATGATTCCGGCCCAAACATTACTCCTCATGGCTTTCTGACATTGCAGCCTTGTTGGGACATGGTGGCCATCCACCAACCATCCACTACTCCATCCATCTGGACCATCCAGGGTTGCTCGACACTTATCAGTAAACAAGACTTTTTGAAAATTAGTCTTCATGTATGTCTCGGCCCACTGCAACCATTTCTGCTAGTGAGCACTGTTTAGGGGTGACAGAATAGTAGGTTTATGCAACACAGCAAGCCTTTGAAGGATCCTACACCTTGAGGTTTCGAGGGACTCCAGATGCACCAGCAGCTTCAAATATCTATTTGCTGATTTGTAAAGCCTTTTTAGCAGCTGCTCTCTTAATCCGATGAACTTGCCTGACAGAAACCTTCCTCATTCTGCCTTTATCTACACAAACACGTCTATGCTCAGAATCAGCCACAAATCTCTTCACAGTACGATGATCACGCTTAAGTTTTCATGTAATATCTAATGTTTTCATCCCTTGTCCAAGGCATTGCACTATTTGTTGCTTTTCGGCAGCAGAGAGATGCTCTTTCTTTCCCATGTTACTTGAAAACTGTGGCCTGCATAATATTGTGGAACACCCAATTTTTCTTTTATTGGGCTCTCCTGCCAAACTAATTATCACAGGTATCTGAGATTGATTTCAGTGATCCAAAGAACCCCGAGACACAATACCATCAATGGGTTTCATTGACAAAAAAAAGAAAGAAAATCCTCTGACACTTAAAACCAATTTGCATAATAATTTGGGACATAGTGTATTTACCAAATGTCCAACAGGTGGCATGTACGTAGGGAAGACCGGACAAAAATTGAGAACAAGAATGAATTTTCATCACCACTCAATAAAAGAAAAGCGTATGGATCTACCTGTAGCAAAGCATTTTTGCAGCTCTGATCACAGTGAAACCGATATTAGTCTGCTCATTTTAAAAATCAACTTCAAATTTCAGAAAGAGAGAAGAATTTGGGAATAATTGATAACGACCTTTGACACATTCAAAACAGGATTAAATGTCTCACATGGATTCATGCATTTTTACATAAAATGAAAGGTCATTTGGGAATATCACAGATTCATGCATCTTTATATATATATTTATATAAAATGAAATGGCGTTTGGGGATATCACATCTTCCAACAGACTCCATTTAGAGCACATTGTACTTTTGACACTTCGTATGTGAACTATTTCGCACCGATTTACAGCTTTCTACTCTCGCTGAGGAATCTTTAGGTCTCCACAGGCCACTAATATAGAACAATAATACAATTGGTTCCTCTTATCTTGGAATTTTGACTTTACCTTACCTTCCCAGCTTCTCCCCCCTCCCTAGCCTGACTCTGCTTTACATCCCCTGTCGTATTTACTACATCATCTAACCCTGCTTTTTTTTTTTTTTTGCTTCTCTATATATGTATGTGTCTTCAGAATTTGTGTCATTATTAGCCTGATGAAGGGGCCATAGTGTCCCGAAAGCTTGCTAAGCTTACCATCTTTTCAGTTAGCCATTAAAAGGTATCAACCACTGAGGACTCTCAGATTCTAATATTTTATTATTTCCTTGTCGTTCAAATTGCCAAGCAGTGCTCACTTCGCTTCCGGTGTGTGCACCACAAGTGACACAGCCCGGCATTATTTTGCAAAGTTGATCCACTCACGCTGGGAATACCTTCAGCTGGATTTCTAAGATATATTCTGCATAACATCTTCATTCATGGTTTCTTTGTACACTATGATTTGATGTGTCTCTACCATATTTCCTGTAGTTACTGTGCTGCTTACCGTTATGGGCACCGATTAATTTTTTTTCATATACTGTACAATATCTTCAGAAATAAATGTAAATGTACCAAAATTATATCCTCAGGATTTTTTAATCAATATCCAAAGTAATTCAACAATAAAACATTGTTTGTCAGCTTAAATGTTGCAATTTCTAAGATAAAAACAGAATAAACAGCAGGTGCAGCAATAAAGGCCCCTAATTAATACTTGGTTGCACACCCTTTGGCCTTGATGAAGGCTCCAAACATTTTTTTAGCCATCTATAAGCTTCTTGCACTTCTCAGCTGCTATTTTCTCCCACTTTTCCTTTGCAGTTTGTTCAAGCTCTTGAATGTTTGCAGGGTTCTTTTTTCCCAATGGCAGATTTCAGTTCACCCCAAAGATTTTCAATGGGACTGGGCTCATTGCTAGCCATTTTAAAACAGTTCATTTTTTATTTTTCAAACATTCCTGTGTACTATTGGATGTGAGCTTTTGGTCATTGTCTTGCTGGAGCACCCATGATCTTCGACTCAAAACTAGTTTTCTTATGCGTAGGACATTTTGCTCTAAAATCCTTTATTCTCTGATTTCAATGCTCTTGTGATACTGTCAAGGCCTCCAGTACCGGACACAGCAAAGCAACCCCACAGCATTATGGATTCTCCACCATGCTTAATAGTTGGTAGGGTGTTCTTTTTCTTATAAGTTTTAAACAAACCTGTTGCATCACATTGTCAAAAAGGTCTATTTTTGTTTCATCTGTCCACATAACATTTTCCCAGAAGGATTGTGGTTTATCAAGGTACTCTTTGGCTAAGTACATTCCTTTTTATGTCTTACCTTCAGCAATAGTAAAAAAGGGACACTCTGCTATGACAATTGGAATTTAGGAATATTTCATAAGCAAAAAATTGAGACACTTTGATTTATAAATATGGCTATATCGATAAACCACACAGTCGCTGTGTTGAGGCTTGTCTGCTTGACCGGGTCCCTAACCTCCGTTTTCAGCCTCTATCTTGGTTGAAAACTTCCTCTTTTACAGGCAATTGGAAAAGACTGATACCAGAGAACACTAGCTTAATGGGCCCAGGGTGGGGAAGGTGCACTACAGAGGGTGTGAACCCAAACTACAATCCAAGAATATCTGCGGCACTTAATCCTGTCTGTGTGCACAGGTGCACACTAAACATAAATCTTAGCAATAGTAAAAATAAGCGGCACTCTACTATGACAATTAGAATATAGGAATATGTCATAAGCAAAAAATTGAGAAACTTTCGTTTATAAATATAGCCATGTCGTTAAACCACCCAGTCGCTGCATTGAGGCGTGTCTGCTTGACTCGGTCCCTAACCTTCATTTTCTGCCTCTATCTGGGTTAAAAACCAACTCTTTTATAAGCAATTGGAAAAGACTGATACCAGAGAACAGTAGCTTAATGGGCCCAGGGTGGGGAAGGTGCACTACAGAGGGTGTGAACCCAAGCTAAAATACAAGAATAGTAAAAAAGTGGCACTCTGCTATGACAATTAGAATATAGGAATATTCCATAAGCAAAAAATGAAGACACTTGGCTTTATAAATATTGCCATATCGATAAACCACCCAGTCCACGTTGAGGCATGTCTGCTTTTTGCTTATGAAATATTCCTATATTCTAATTGTTATAGCTGAGTACTACACAAAGGCTCCCCTTTTTTGGTTGTGAGAGTCTCAACCACTATAATAAATGTAAATGTAACAGCTGCTGCGGACCCACGTGAAGAGATCTTGATATAAACCCACACTGCTGCTTCATAATGAACAATATAAGATCAGTCCATATAGACCAAAGATGATTTATTTAGTCAATGCATTTCATATGATTTGTCCTGAGGAATAAGCCCGTGATGACTTTGAAATGGCTTGACTTAATAAATGGTCTTTGATCTATATGTTTGCAGTAGGAAAAGGTTGTTAATCTGTGCTGCCCGCCTGTCAAGAGATGAAACAAGGACATCCGAGGTATAATTTAGGCGGCCGTCACACGGTGAGATATCTTTAGCGATATTGTAAGCGATCACGTGCACGCGCAATCGCTTACAATATCGCTCACATCGCTGGTGAGATGTCACACAGACAGACTCACCAGCGATGCGGAGCCGCGATCTCGCTCGTTACTATGGTACACATCGGGTAACTAGGGCCGCGCGTCGCTTAGTTACCCGACGTGTACCATAGTTACCATCTCCCAGCATAGGCGCGGTCGCTGGGAGATGGATCATCGTGGTGTCACACACCACGATGATGCAGATCGTTGCATCGTTCATCGCTAGATCTGAGAACCGAACCTCAGATCAGCGATGTCACGATCAAGCGATGTCACATCGTGAATCGCTTGTTTACATGCAACGATATCTTGCCCGATACCGCTTAAGCGATCAAAAAGGAGATCGCTTAAACGATATCGGGCAAGATATCGTTCCGTGTGACGGCCCCCTAAGATGGATAGACTTTATTTCTCTATGCGTTTCATGGTGTTCACACCACTTCCTCAGGAGAAAGATTGTTCCTGAGGAAGTGATATGAAAGGACAAAGAGTGCTCCTGAGGTAGTGATGTGAACACTACGAAACATGTAGAGAAATAAAATCTATCCATCCAAATTATACCTCGGATGTCCTTGTTGCATCTCTTGACGGGCGGGCAGTGCAGATTAACACCCTTTTCCAACTGTAAAAAAGAATCTTCCTTTTTCGTGTTTGCAGCAGCTGCCAATGCTCTCATAGTGGTTGTGTCTCACACAACCCTAATAGGTGAGTAACTGATTTACAGTGTTTAACCGGATAAGACCCTATTGCGCTATTCTTCTTCCAGCTTTGACTTTGATCTATATAGACTGATCTGATATTGTTCCTGGTGAGCAGCAGCATGAGTTTATACCAAATTCATCACCCTATATAAACATCTGGTTAAGTGTGCGGCATATGGCACTTGTTGAAGCCATAACCCCAGACTGTTGTCCAGGTTGGTCATCAGGTCTTTGATTTTTTGACATGGCATGACATGAGTTTTTTTCCACCATTCGCACCAACATTCGAAGACATCTCTTGACAAGTGTCCTCTTTCCCCCACATCCTGGGAGGTTCTTAATGGTCCCATGCTTGGCACCCTTCTTAATATCATTGTGCTCTGTTGAAATTGGGATACCAAGGACTTTGGAGTTGGCCTTTTACCCTTTGAAACATTGTGTTTGCTGATAAAGGTTCTGATCTCCTCAAACAGCTCCTTTGTCTTCATTGTGACAAAGGAACAGGGCCTAACATGTGGCTTTTTACAACATTGAAGTCATCATTCATTGGCTAATTCATGTCACATGGGTACCACCAATTTATTACTGGTGATTTTCATTTGTGATTTACCACAAGCGAGTCAAAATATGTTTCCATACTACTTAAATGTCAGGGGGGGGGTCAATACCAGTGTCACAGCAAGCTTTAGTTTTCTTTGTTTTTCTCTCCCATTGTTTTTGTGTTTTAAATTGTTGTTTATCATTTGCTGTTTTGTATATAACATAAGTGATCCATACAAAAAAGCTGTTTCACTCAATTCATTTTTTTCAAGTGATATTCCACATTATATACTGAAAATGTACCTGTCACCAGATTTTTGGCTTTTAAACTAAAAGCACCACCTTCATCAGCACCTATGCTGCATTCTAAGAAGGTGGCTTGTATGCCCTCACTGTCCCTGTACACTGACTTAGGCTGCCTTCACATTTGCAGAATCCTCCGCAGCGTTCTGCGGAGGGGATCCGCAATGTGAGCGCAGCACTGCAAGCCCCTATCTTTATAATGGGAGCGCACGGTGCTTCGCTTGACAGCGCATGACCGTGCGCACCCATTCACTGCCATATGTGATCTGTGCGCAGGCGGATGCCTGCGCACAGATCACCCAGTCTCGTCTGCACCAGAAATGCAACATGTCACGTTCGTGGTGCGGACGAGACTGGGTGATCTGTGCGCAGGCATGCGCCTGCGCACAGATCACATATGGCAGTGAATGGGTGCGCACGGTCATGCGCTGTCAAGCGCAGCATCGTACGCTCCCATTATAAAGATAGGGGCTTGCGGTGCTGCGCTCACATTGCGGATCCCATCCACAGAACGCTGCAGAGGGGTCCGCATATGTGAAGGCAGCCTAACTACTGTACAAAAGTCTCCCACCATGTATTATAATTACCTGATATGGGTTCGATGGACTTGATTGTCGTGCCACCATCCACCCCACCTCTTCAGGCAATTTGCCCACCTCTCCGTACTGATCACTGTTCTTCTTTTAATGACTGATGCCTCCAGTGTCATTTACATCGCATGGGGGGGGGTTGAGATCCTGCAGGGCTCTGGAGAACTTGTGTGTGTGTGCAGTAAGCACTGCAGCATTCAGCCTAGACTGTATGAGCTCCTTGGAGGTGCATACATTCTAGGCTGAACACTGCAGAGTCTCTCTCTCTATCTCTCTCACTACACACAGACGGATGCGTCCCGACCGCTAATATGAAACCAGCCTTAAAGATAAGATTAGATGTCAGAAAATATTTTTTCTTTCTTTCTGCTTAGTCGCATATAGTTTACATGTTGCAAGAATATTTTCTCCCTCGTCTTCATTTTTCAATCCTCTTCTTAGTTTGCAGTGCAACTGGTCCAGCATTGGTGACTCCAAGTCTGCAAACATTGTCACAGCATTTCAGATTTAAATACATGTTGCTGAAATCGTGCATGCAATGACTGATGTATGCTACTGATTAATATTTACAGTACAGTCAGGGATGCCACTAGGAATTTCGGGGCCCCTTACTGTCAAAATTTTGTGGCCCCCCCTGAGACTCCACGCAGCCTCCACGCATGCTCCGTCTCCACCCATGCTCTGCCTCCACCCAAACAAAATTAGAACAGCACCAAAAATTACCTCAATTTATGTGCAAAGCTTTCCCAACCAGGGAGAGACAGACAGACAGAGACAGAAAAGAGAGAGACAGACAGAAAGACAGATAGAGTGACACACAGACAGAGAGAGACAGACACAGAGAGAGAGGCAGACAGATAGAGAGAGAGACAGATGAGCATATAACTCACCACCAGCAGCTCCCTCCTGACTCCAGCAGTCACTTGCATCCTGCCACCGATGCCAATGCCCACCGCTTTACTTCCTGTTTGCAGGCTGCACTGGCAGCTATGATGGACAGGAGCCTCCTGTCAGGAGGAGACAGGGCAGCGCCGAGGGCCCGCTTAAGAGGTGAGGGGGTGGTCCCTGCTGCTGATGCCGGTGCCCGCGTGACTTCCTGTTTGCAGGCCGAAGCTGCCCTGCCTGTGATGGATAGGAGGAGAGAGGTCAGGGGCAGGACCCGGTGGTGATTCATCACAGGAGAGGGGAACCCGTGCAACAAACATGAGGGGGCAGGGCCCAGAGGAGATCGGGGCCCGCTTGAAACAGCCACGCTCCCCCGCTGGCATGGCAGTGCCCCCCTGAACCTGTTCTAATGGCCACTCCCCCTCCAATGATGGCCGGGCCCCTTACACCAGGAAGATCTGTCAAGCCCTAGCAGCAGCCTTGAGTACAGTGCAGGTGAACAACTGAAAGACTGACCCTTTTCCTGTCATTTCTGAGGTTGGACAAGACTATGCTCTTTCACCTCTTTTTTGCTTATATTATAAGGATCGTTGAAGAGTATATCCAGAAGAAAGGAGAGATCAGAGGAATCCTCTCAAACCATGGTCAGACCACTATGAGTTCAATTACTTGCTGTACATGGATGACATAACCATTTTTTTTTCTAATCAGCGTCCAGTGGCCACCTATGTCTCATCTGGCAAGACATTTTGATAAGCTTCAGAAATAAAAGTCAACTAAGGTTGGAAACTATGCAAGTCGGAGTCTGGGACCTTTCTTACTTTGTCCTATTCTTGTTTAACACTTTAAATATAATATTCCAGCACTCAAGTCTTTTGCTTCTGGTTATTTATTGAGTGCTGGAATCTTATATTTAAAGTGTTGGACTGCGCCTCTGTCTGAAGCCAGGGCTGTGTCCACGCACCCTCTGTTGCAGCCAGGGTTCTAGTGATTGAATCCTGGTGAGCTGAGAATTTACTCCTCCCCCCCTTCCCTAACTACTATTCTTGTTTAACATAAAGCTGGACTTCATAAAACTCCATGGAGTCTTATTTGTGAAGGAGACTGTGGGCTTAATATTTTGGGAAATGTGAATTAATGGATTGGGCTGTGGAAACTCGAAAAGCTTTCCAATTGAGAGCAAAAAATTATTTATGCAGAGCAAAGTTCTTCTTTTGCTTCAGTACACTACACAGGCATGGTCATCTCTCCAGCCACCATTTGGAAGCAACCACCAGGGTTGTGTTTCACTTATTTTGGAGGTTAGAGAATAGAGGAAGTAAAGTGAAGTATAATGATCAAGGAGGCAAGCAAGAGTGAAAAGTGGATCCTTGATATCATTTTCCTTTTGTGGACCTCTTTTGTATTTTATTGTGTTCATGGCATTCTGCAAGTAAAGAGAGGCTTTGAGGGTGACATGGTGACATGACATGGCTTTGAGCTGACGTGTCGGTGACGTCACAAGAGGTCCTGCACCCAGGTGGAGACGGTCATGTGGTGCCCTACAACGAGTGCATCACAGGAGGGCACTGCACCCCTGACTGAAGGTGCTGTATTCTCCATCTCAGTGATGAATAGGTTAATCCCAAGGCTCCATGTACCACATGCAACACTTAGAGGCAGAGGACCAATTAGATACCCGTTTCCTGGGCAACCGATCCTGGTGGGAGGAGAGTTAGGTGTATAGCAGTGGGGAAGAGAAGAACAGAGTTAGAAAGTTGGAGAGACAGGAACAAGAAGTCAAGTAGTGACAGAACAGCTAACAGGGAGGGCACCGAGCACTGGTGACCCAGAAGTGAAAGGGGCCAAGAGAATCAGAAAACGGGAAGTAGACGACCCGAGCCCAGTCCAAACCCGGAGTAACGGCTCCGAGGTGGTGCAGATGCTTTACCGCTGCGCCACAGAACCCGGAGTGATTGAGAGCTCTACAGGAGCGCAATACACAGCTTACCATCACCGCAGCTGTACCAGGGGGGTACCCACCATTGAGGTTCAGGGGCCTATCGGGAGTCGCAGGCCAACGGCTCGGGTTCCCAACAGAAGATCCTCTGTATCCTGACCCGGTATATTAGAAGCAGCGACGAGAGAGGGACAGTTAGTATAAAGAAAGACACTGTGGAACCTTGGAGAGACACTGTTCATCACAGGGACCACCCGGTCCGTTACCTAGAAGTGGAAACCGTTATACCTGTACACTGTGAAAGAGTTGAGTAAAGACCCGTGCAGAGGAGCAACGTGTCCGAGCTTTATTTTGGGACTGTTACTAACCTCTTTGTCTACAGAGTTGACCGAGCTGCCATATTCCTCAACTGCAGCTCCTGACCCCGGGGACTCCCGCTCATCATGTAGGGAGCGGAACCATCTGGCTGCCACCCATCCCCCAGAGGTCCAAGCAGCGCCGGTCCCATCACCGGACTCCTACAGGTGGCGTCACGAATCAATAACCGTATCTTGATTTCATCATCTTACTTTAACCTTTCATTGACCACCGGGCCTCCTCCGCCTCAGGCACAGAACCGTGACCACAGCCAGCGCCTGAGACCTGAGAACCCAGCTCTCGGTGAGTCAGTTACATCCCCGGAGGCGCTGGAAAGGTGCAGTATCCTCCAGGAGGAGATTTATTATTTTTTACATACTGGAGGAAAGAGGAGGGGATAGGAGAGGGGACAGGATAGAGGAGAAGGGGGAGAGGAGATGGGGGAAGGAGATGCAGGGAGAACAGGGAGAGACAGGGTTATGTACTGAGCACTGCTTCTGGGCATGCTCAGTACATAACCATGGAACCGACATCGGATCCGATGTAGACACAGATCCGATGTCCATAGGCTCCCCTTGAACTTCCTACAGACCATCACGGATCCGTAGTGTCTGATTTTAGTCAGTGACTAAATCAGACAGCAACGGATGGTGCTAATATCGGATGCCAATAGGGACACATCTGAGGACATCCGTTGCCCATAGGAATACATGGGAGACAAAATCGAATCCGTGTGTATCGTTTTGAAATGGATACACACGGATGCTCCAAACTCGTGATGTGAAGTCAGCCTTACATAGATTTTTGCAAATTGCAGTATAGCTTTTTTATGTCTCTGTTTCAACAGTGGGGTCCTCCTGGGTCTCCTGCCATAGCCTTTCAATCAAATGTTGATGAATAGTTTGTGCTAACACTAATGTACCTTGAGCCTGCAACACAGCTTTAATTCCTTGAAATTTGATTGGGGCTGTTTATCCACCATCAGAACTATCCTTGATTGCAACCTTTGATCAAATTTTGTCTGCTATCTACGTCCAGGGAGATTAGGTACAATGCCAATGGTTGTAAACCTCTTGATTATATGGCATCCCGTGGACAAAGGAACATGAAAATGTCTGGAGATGGACTTGTAATCTTGAGATTGTTTTATTTTTCTTTTACCAATTTTGGTTCTCAATTCATCAGACTGTTCTCTTCTCCTTCTTCTGTTCTCCGTACTTAGTGTGGCACACACAGACACACAATACAAAGAGTGAATCAACTTCTCTCCTTTTTATCTGCTTTCAGGTGTGATTTTCATATTGCCCACACAAGTTGCTAACCAAACATACATTTGAAATGCTTGTAAAACAATTGTTTACCCACAATTTTGCTGATCAATCTTTGGTGTTATGTGTAAAATTATGTCCCTTTTTTCTCTGTGTTTTTTTTTGTGTTTTTCTAATACACCCATAGGAAATAAACATGTGTAATTGCAATAATTTTCTGGGAGAAATACTTTATTTTTTGGAACAATTTCAAGAGTTTCAACACTATTGGCCAGGACTGTATAACTTTTGTGAGAATTCATATTATTACATATTATTAAAACAGTAAACACATAAAACATTAATTTGCCCCTTGTTGCTACCAACATATTAGTGTTAGGCTGGATTTATTTTTCATTTCCAAAAAAAAATATTTTTTATATTTACTGTTGTTCCTATGCAAACTGGATAGCCAGTGTCACGCGTGCAGCAGATGAGGGAAAGGAAGCAGGAGAGTATAACGGGCAAGGAAACATGGGTAGCTGTTCTGGCCCTGTACCCAGAGGTAGCTCAGATGGCGCGGAAGTCTGGGCCACCACCCTTGCCATCTACTCCTCAACCAGCCTTGTGCAACTAAGGGTACCGTTACATGTCGCAACATTGCATGCAATTTCACTGGCAATTTGCTGGTTGCAGTGAAATCATGGACACATTGTTCTATTTTGTTGCCATGTACAAATGGAACAATGTGTCCATGATTTCACTGCAACCAGCAAATTGCCAGTGAAATTGCATGCAATGTTGCGACGTGTAACGGTACCCTTGCTCTCAGTTCCCACCATGAACAGGGGTAAACAGCAACTTCCAAAATGAAAAGCTCAAAGAATCTTTAGCAGTGCAGAGACATCTTCAGCTTACTTGGTCAAAGGCAGAGAAACTCTAGCAGTGATGTCTTCTAGATGAAGGGGAGGCTATTGAAATGCTTAGGGGTGTGGTCACCTGATAAACGTATACCTCCACCTGCAGCACACCACACATAAACAGCAGCAGCAGCTTCAGCATTAACCCTGACTGAAGCAAAGGAAATTAACTCTGGTTTAGACTTCAGCAGAGCAACTCACGTGGACTGCGAGCAGTCAACACATGATAGAGCACACTACTTTATGAGAGGCCTTTGGACCATAAACCAGGCACATCAGTAAGGGGTCCACTTTTTCTGAGAGTCGAGATATGAATAGGTGTTACTGGGAGCCAGATGGCCGCCGGGGTGACAGACGTGTGTGAGGAGGCTCCAGACTGGTAGAACCCCCATCCACCCCAATTTAACCCATCTGTGCCCCTCACACAACTCCATACCGGGGAACTGAGACAGCCGGCCATCAGAGGCTGAGGCCAAGGTGCAGCGCCATCACCTCCCCATCCTCGAAGTCGCTACCCACGGCCCCCACTGATCTGGCCCAGCTGCTCTCGTCCACAGCCGCGGCTCCTACGCCGCCGCTCGATGCACGAACCCCAGGGCCTGCCTTGGGTCATCAGACAACAGATGCCCCACGGTCCTCCATTGGGGCACAGCAGGGTGCTGAGGCCCAGTCCACCGGCTCAGACCGCGGCCCCCAGTAGCTGTACATGGAGCCCCGCCGCCCCGCAGGACTGCTGGCGGCCCAACGCTGGAACCAGATGGCCCGCTGAAGCTCCAAATCACCCGCACCCTCCTCATCCTGCCTGGAAGCGACCCGCCTGAGGCCACGACGCCCGCCCCCACCAGCCAAGTGAGGCGCTATTCTCATTGGTCTCCGGCAGCACACAGCGACCAATGAGAATAGCGCCTCACTTACAGCGGTAAATGTGAAATTCAAAATATTCCATGTATTTGAAGTATGGCGCCATACAGCGCGGCGCTCTTCTGATTGGTCGCCGCCTTCAGCGCGCCGAACAATCGGAATAGCGGCGGCCGCTATGCCGCCATATTTGAAATATACTGAGTAAACTATACACAGATTCTAGAATCCCGATGCAATCGCATCGGGCTCACAGCTAGTATTATTATATGCATGTCTGAATAAGTCCTTAAAATTATTATTATAGGAACCTATCATCAAGCAGATGTCAGAAGTCATCAGGGCAGACATAGGCTGGGGTCACACTTGTCAAGGCAATTGCGGTTGCCGCCTCCAGATCAGGAGGCGGTAACCACAATTGCCTTCACACAGATTTTTTAGGAAAAATGTGTGCAAGAAACCGCAATCAGGTAACCGGAGCAATGTGGTTACCGTATACTTTGCTGCCGCAGGGATAAGCAAAGTGTGAAATGTGTATTAACGCATTAAATATGAATATTAACTGTGGGCAACATGTCTCTAGGGGGTGCCCACCCCCCTAGAGACATGCGGTCCACTCCACTCAGCATATTAGGGGTTAATAAGCCATTTACAGTAAGCCGGCTATTGTCGGCTTTGTACTAATTTATGAATGAAACTGCTGCTCCTCCCAGTACAGGAGATACTGTACGTAATGTACATATAGTATCTTCCGCTGTCCGAGGTCCTGTAACCATTAACATTAGGTCTATGGCAGCGCACCCCCATAGACCTTATGTAACTGCTTACAAGACCAAGGACAGCGGCAGATACTATATGTACATTACGAATAGTATCTGCTCTACTGTCAGGGAAGCCGCGGATTCATTCATACATTTCTACAAAGCTGACAATAGTCGGCTTACTGTAAATGCCTTATTAACCCACAACATGCTGAGAGGAGTGGACAGCATGTCTATACGGGGGTGGGCACCCCCTATAGATATGTTGCCCACAGCTAATATTCATATTTAATGTGTTAATACACAATTAACACTTTGCTCATCCCTGCAGCAGCAAAGTATACGGTAACCACATTGCTCAGTATTGCACATCCTGAGCAATCCGGTTACCGCATTGCAATTGCCAGAACCGCTCCGAAAACTGCAGTTTGCATGATTATTAGCACAGGCTGCAGATCCAGAGCCGGTAACCGGATTGTATGTAGTGCAATCCGGTTACCATAATGGGCTCCTAAGGTGAGCGTTTCCTGATCCGGTTTTGAGCTTTTTGAAAGCTCAAAACTGGATCGGGATTTTAAAATCCTGCCACATGTGTTACCCTAGCCTTAGTATCACAGTAGTAGGAACTAAATTGCTGGTATAGGTTTTACCATATGTTTATTTTGTCAAGGGATTTACAATCTAAGCTGAGGAATTTTACACCCCTCATTTCCCAATAATGGCGTTCTAATGGTGCAAAGACAGAAAGACTATCTGGACAAACAATACATGCTGAATGTATAGATCCTAGGCACAATGGCTCCTATGGCTTAACCTTATCGTAACATTTTTTCATATCTTTCTTTTTGCTGTTTTCAATAAGGCTGGGTTCACATTTGCATTTGTAACGCAACGTAACAGAACGCAGCCAAACGCATGCGCACTGTGTTCTTATGTTTAACATGGGAACACATAGTAGCTGTGTTTGGCTGCAATCGGTTGCGGTTGCATTTGGATGCGCATAATTTGTGCACCCACCTCTGCCCTCCAAACGCAACATGTTGCATTTTTTGTGCTTTCACGGGCGCTTGTTTTATAAGCACAAAAAATGCATGGATCTCGATGGATCCGCAGTGTCTTCTGCATGACAGTGCAAGAGAACGCTTCGGATCTCATTGAAATCACTCCCAGTGGCCAATCAGCAATCTCGGCGGCGGCGAGGAGGAGGAGATCTCTGCCGCTGATCTCCGCCACCCTCCCGCCGCCGAGATCGCAGATTGGCTGGCCGGGCACCATACTGATGTGAACGCATGCAGACACAAACGCAAATGTGAAGGCAGCATAACTTTAGAATGGGCAACCCGCAAAATCGACTAGGGTGCGGGTTTCGTGGGTAAATGCCCACCTGTATCTCCTCTGAGGGTAATTTTGGAAGATTTTTGGTATCTGGTTATATGTATAGCTTGAGAAAGGACCTCCTGTCCGAAACGTCGCCACGCCATTGGCAATAAAGGTTCACTTGATATCTATTGGTGCTGCTTTTTCCTTTTATGGATTGTTTACATGGACACTTAACCGGTGTTGAGAAAGCGCTGCACAAGTCTGGTAATATCTGGTGCTGTTCCGTTTTTTTCATATTGGTTATATGTTGGATATCTCATTTTATTTCTGTTAACCTCTGAGATGTCCTCAGGGATAAAGCTCTCTGAATGTTTACTGAGAGCGTAACAAAAGAATCCAGGCAAGCTATGAGTGGACTCCTGGATTGCTGTGTTTTATGTGACAGCACTCTGATTGGCTGTCAGGTTTTGAGCGGGAACCCGCAAGATTTAAACTCCCAGCTGACTGTCAGTCAGCTGTCCAGCTCATGAGTAGAAGTCACCATGGACGCGCTTCTCGCAGGTTTTAAGGACAGATTGAACGCAGATGGAGGCCTTGAATGGCTGAAACATGCCTGGCCACTACCCCACCAGTTAATTCTGAGCCTGCAGTTTCTGCAGCCACTCTTACCGGCGATGCACTTTCGGGACTGGATATATCTGCAGGGCAGTTGGTGGATACTGGCAGTGTCGCCGCAGCAGAAGAAGAATTCTGGCATTAGGAAGAACAGGCATCCCTATGACATGCAAGAGCTGACGACAGCTCCTCCACATCCCGGTGGGTCGGGAAAGATCGCCGGGGATTCTAGTTTTTTGGGGTCTTTACCTCAGCCCCACTTTAGTAGTGGGTACTTCACAGGGGCAGTTGAGCCTGGTTCTAGGGCTTTTAATAGGCCCTCACCTATCGCTCAGAACACAGTAGTAGCTACTCCCCAATTTTTGGATGCAGCACATGCTGCCAGAGTATGAGATTTAGCCCCCCAGTCATCAGATGACGAAGGGGGGTTATCCCCTGGAACAAAATCTCTGCGCAGCCAACACAACTCTGTGGTTAATGAACCACAGGATTTATTTGGTATTCACAGTTTGCAAGCGTCTGGAGGTTTGCCAGTTTCTGGCGACCATAGCACTACGATGATTCATGATTTTATGAAACGAGCTGTGGCTGAAGCTTTGGCTGGTACAGGCAAAGTGCACCGTTTGGCATCACAGTTTTCAAATACTACTAAAACAGCAAAAATTGCTGAGTCCCTAATGAAATAGGCGATGACATGCCATATGTCTCCTTTGGGATTTCACTTACCGGTTGCTGTCAAAAATAAAATTTGGCAGCATGAATATGTCGATTTATTTACCCTTCTTCCTTCTGTGAGAACAGGGTCATCTACTATTGATAAAAAAGATGAGAAAGTGGAGAGTGAGGGGGATAAAAAGTGTCCTTATAAATTATTTCAAATTTGGCTGCAGGCATTTGCAATTTATGCAGCAGTCTTAGGTGAACGGGAGCCTGTTTTATGTTCTGGGTTGTTCCAACACCTTCACATAATTTTAGAAGCTTACAGGAATTTTGGTGACTCTGCGTGGTTGCTATATGACGAGGCTTTCCGCCAAAAATTATCAGTGGATTCTAACATGCACTGGGGTAATAAAGATGTTGGTCTATGGGTGAGCTTAATGCTACCTCAGAGATCATCTGTTCCTAAACCAGCTTCTAATCAGTTGCCTAAAAAGGGTTTTTGTTTTGCGTACAACGATCTATCATGCAAATGGCCTAATACTTGTCGTTTTCGTAAAAAATGCTCACATTGCGGCGACGGGCACCCAGCAGCCAAATGCTACAATAAGCAAGATTTTACATATGGAACTTCAAGCTCTAAAGAATCAGGGCAAAAAGGGGTTGACACCAGTGAGGCTGGACATAATGCGTCCACTGCTAGATCTGTTTCCAGACCGGGTGAAAGCGCAAATGCTCATTGATGGTTTTTCCGTTCCCATTTTTCATGGTGTAGGTTGCGCTATCGTTAAAAATTTAGGTTCTGTTGCCTTGCATTCTGATTCTATAGTAGATTATATCGCTAAGGAATTGAGATTGGGTCGGATTTCAGGTCCGTTTGAGCACCGTTTTACAAATTTTGGTATATCACCGTTAGGGGTATTACCCAAAAAAGAGCCTGGTGCATTTAGGGTTATCCACCATCTATCATACCCTCACGGTTATTCCTTAAATAACGAGGTGGCTTCTGAATTGCCTACAGTACATTATACTTCTTTTGACGTGGCCATTTTACACTTACAGAGTTATGGTCATGGTTCTGTACTATCAAAAGTTGACATTAAATCTGCTTTCCGCTTATTACCCGTTTCTCCCTTGGGTTTCAACTCTTTAGGTTTTTATTTCAATGGCTCTTTTTCCTTTGATCGTTGTCTCCCGATGGGCTTCTCATTATCGTGCTATTATTTTGAAGCATTCTCTTCTTTTTTAGAATGGGCCACGATCCATACGATATCTCGAGGTAAAGTCTTGATTTTTTATTTTTAGGCCCACCCGAGTCTAGTGATTGTTATGATGTATTAAAGGCTTTTTACGATCTTTTGGATGCTTTTGGAATTCCGTTAGCTTCTGACAAAACGGTAATGCCTTGCTGCGGATTAGAATTTTTAGGAATTCATATTGACTCAGTTTTTATGGAATTGAGACTTCCTTGGGAGAAAAGGAACAATATTTGTTTTACAATTATTGAGTTATTAGATCAGGAGAAAGTTACATTGAAACAGCTGCAATCTTTGTTGGGCAGCTTAAATTTTGCCCTTCGGATAATGCAGATGGGTAGAGCATTCTGTAGGCGTCTTTATGAAGGTACCCATGGTATAACTTCGCCAGGTGCTCACATTAGAATAACTAGAGAGTTGAGAGATGATCTTATGGTGTGGTAGCATTTTCTAAAAAAGTTTAATGGTTGCTGCTGCGTTGAGGATATTTTTGTTCGATCGTTGGAGTTACGTTTTTTCATTGATAAGACAGACTGCGATGTTCTCTCATTTGGTTCACATTGGTTGTTGACCCCCTGGCCGGTCTGGTGGAATAGATGTTCACCAAGTTTTAGTTTATCTGTTTGTAGAGGACTTGCTGTCTTAGTAGCCCTATCATTATGGGGCTCAGAGTTTTCGGATAAGCGAATTTTGATCCAATCTCCGGAAAAAGGGCTTGTAATGGTCTTTAATACATTGTCGTCAAAAAATAAATAAATTAATTCGCTCATGCGACATGTAGTTTTTGAATGTTTCTTTTAATATTTGGATTAAAGGTCATAACGAACCTGACACCAATGCTTTTTATTCTGCTTCTGTTTGTCAGAACCCTCTGGACAGAATTGGTTGTCTTTCCGGAATAGACGAGGATTGTACTGTTTTCCCCAGTCACCTTTGGACTCTTTTGCAAGCTTGACTGTAGAACATATCAGATCTTCTATTGCTTCCTCTACATCAGGGGTGGGCAGCTCCAGGCCTCGAGGGCCGCACACAGTCCAGGTTTTCTGGATATCCTTAGCATTTGACAGTTGGAATCGTCACCTGTGCAGGAGATTAAAATACCAACTGTCAAATGCTAAGGATATCCAGAAGACCTGGACTGTGTGCGGCCCTCGAGGCCTGGAGCTGCCCACCCTGCTCTACATGGTCCGCTAATGCAGCCACATGGGAAACTTGGTGTGATTTTTGTAATGATGGACAGGTGGATTCCATGTCACCTGACGTGCAGCAAGTATTGAGGTTTATTCATAAGCTAGTGTCACAAGGCTTTGGTTATTCCCGCATTCATAAAACAATTTCAGGTATTTCGTTATTTTTTAAATTGGGTGGGAAATTGTCTTTATTTTCCTTTTTCCCAATTAAACAGTTTTTCAAAGGTTTTAAGAAAACACATTGTAGGCCTGACAAGCGTAAAGCCATTTCAGTGTCTTTATTATTTAAGTTATGGTCGATCCTACCGATGGTTTGCTTTAATGGTTTTGAAGTCCTGTTATTTAGGGCATGTTTTTGCCTGGCGTTTTTCGGCGCTTTCCGTATTAGTGAATTAGTCAGCCGCAATAAGAATGAATTTTCAGGTTTATTTTTCAGTGACGTTCGGTTACATGATTCTTTTTTGGGAATCTTCTTACGACGGTCAAAAACAGACCAAATGGGAAAAGGGACATCTATCCGTCTGAATTCAATTCTTGGTTCGGAAACTTTGCCCCTTGTCCAACATACGTCTGTCGTTGGATGTGAGGCCAAGAGAATTTTATCCACTCTTTATTCATTTGGATGGATCTCCATTGACAATTTTCCAATTCAATTCGATTTTAAAAAAATGTTTACATGCTCTTGGCTTAACAGGCCTATCTATTTCAGCCCATTCTTTTAGGGTAAGAGCTACCAGAACAGCAGCACCCTTGGGTTTTTCCGAGTCAGATATTCGTCAAGTGGGCAGATGGAATTCACATAGGGTGAAATTATACATTCGGCCAAATGCTATTGTTTGAACTGTTGTGTTATTTTGCTTTCTTTTGCAGGAAGTTTATCTGTTTGGATAATAGGACATTCCTATATATACTGGGCAAGGAAGAGGGCCCAACATCGCCCTTATTCTTTGAATTTATCTCTCGACAGGTTGCAGGTCGCTTTATTTTGGTTCGGCCGCAGAGGAATGCGCTTGAACGATCTTTGTTCACTATTACCGAAATTTTTGTTTTTGGCTCCTCGCCCAAATTTTATTATAGTCCATTTATCTGGCAACGACCTTGGGGATATTAATACTCTATCATTGCTCTGGCAAATGAAGCAGGATTTCCTTGCGATTAAAAACATGTTCCCTGATACGGATTTGATTTTCTCCAAGGTCGTCCCCCGATTGATTTGGTCTAGAAGTGATTCCCGATTTTTGGACAACATTAGGAAGAGAATTAATAGAGCAATGTCCAAATTGATGTTAAAATTGGTGCAGTAGTTTACGGCCACTTTGAATTGGAGGGTTTTATCCCTGGGATGTACTGCCCTGTTGGTATACATTTAAGTGATATAGTTTTGGATTTATTTAACTTAGGACTGCAATGTATGGTTGAGTCTTGTCTGTTGGGTTTGGGGAGAGGGCTTCACCAAGTCGGTGAGCCCAAGTGGGGAAATACATGCCCAATACAGTAGGGCGTTGAAGTTCTTTGGAATGTTTTGTTGAATACACTCATGGATGGATGTTCTTCCCATTCAAAGTTTTGATGTCTGAATATTTATGGTTTTATGGATTTAATTTATTTGATTAAGTCTGAGTAAAGCCTGATGGCCTTTATCAACCATACATTGTATGCATTGTATTTATTGAATGTATTTATTGGTTAAATAGGGGGTTATTTTCCCATGCAATATTTAGGTGACTGTACAGAGTGGTGCATGTTTTAAAATGGCTATGATGATTTTTCCCAATGACTTGAGAGGCACCGCCGGCGTGATCCTCATGGCCGGGGCGCGTCACATGCAGGATCAAGGTATGATCCTGTGCACACTGGCCGGTTTGACTGATAATGCTGTGTGAACCAACTGTGGACAGGGTTTCATGAGCCTAATGAGCGGCAGTGAGAGTGAGAGGAGATCGAGGAAGCCCTAAGGAATGAGTGCTGACAACCCGGAACACAGGGAGTTAACCTGAGCTGTGTGAAAGGCTGATTACCGGCAGCTAAGGGGGTGTGTCCATGTGGGAGTGGCTGGCACGATAAGAGGCAGCCAGGTGAGTGATTGAGTCATTCAGATTGAGATTGATTCTGGAAGCTGAGATCCTGCTGAAGGTACCGTCACACAGGGACATATCGCCGGCGATGTTGCCGGCGATCGCGGGTGAGATGTCACACTGAGCAACTTACCGGCGATGTCGCCGGCTAGTTGCCGCGGCTATCGCTCGCTGGGTTGCCCAGCAACCCAGCAAGCGATAACCCGCAATGTTGTAGATAGGCGGAATCGCCCTTTAAGGTACCGTCACACGGGGAGATATCGCCGGCGATGTTGCCGGCAACTGAGGGGCGTGGCCAGGTTGCGGCGACATCGCCGGCGAGTTGCCGCGTGTGACAGGGCGATAATCAGGCGATGAATCGCCTGAGTCACATCGCCAGGTTTCCCAACAATGTTGGGAAACCTGGCGATGTTGCTCAGGCGATTCTGCCTGATCGCCCTGTGTAACGCGGCGACCCGCAATGTTACAGGCGATTCCGCCTATCTACTACATTGCGGGTTATCGCTCGCTGGGTTGCCGGTAAGTTGCTCAGTGTGACATCTCACCGGCGATGTTGTCAGGGATGCGCGCTCCCGCGATCCCCGGCAATATCGCCGGCGATATGTCCCTGTGTGACGGTACCTTTAGAGTCATCCAGAGATTGCCAGCCTGAGAGCATGTGGGCTGAGAGCAGCCTGAGTGCAGAGCAGTCCAAGGCTCTGTGTGTGGACACGGGAGCATGCTAGCTCCATGCCGGTGCCGAGGTCCGTGGTTGTGACAGCACCTGGAGGGGGAAGCCGTGGTTGACCCGTGGACGCTAGACCGGACGTGGTTCACCTCACGTCCGGGAAGGAGCCTGGGGGGACGCCTGGTGGAACCTGTGACACAGGTAGCGAGACCCGGATCCGTGCCCGGTAAGAAAAGCAGTTCCTGAATGATTGTGGGAACTGTGCACCGTGTGTGTAAATCATGCTAGGCGAGTATAGACCGCCCTTGGGACCGACTCAGTGGAGTCAGTTAAAGGTCCTGATGAACCGGAATGAATGTAGCCCTTCGGGAGGCGAATGTATGTAGCCTTGGAGGCAATCGTTTGTAGTGTGCCAGGCGGGCATAGACCGCCTTTGGGTCCGAGTCAGAGTGCTCGGTTAAAGGACCTGATGAAACAGAATGTGTTTAACTATGTGTATGAGGGCTTAGGTAATGGCCCTGAATGAGAGATGATGGCCTATATGTAAGACCCATGTATAATGATGTGGGGAGAGAGTGACCCAGCTAGTATGGATGATGTTGGAGGCGTTCCGTCCCTGTGGGACGAGAGGGAGGCTTGCCCTGCTGCTTGCAGAGGGTACCCGTCCCTCAACCACGACCTCTAATGGTGTGGGTGTGCCTGTGGCCAGAGACAGGGGTCTCGAAGGCTCCTAGAAGGGAACCATGGCTGATCCATTAGGGTGCTACTCAGACGCAGGGTACAGTCGTGGACCTGGAGACCTGCCATGAGATGGAGGTTTGGTGGCGACTGATAGCCCGTACTGTGGTGAGTAGACCATGGTGACGCATGGTTAGCCCGGATTCTACGGTTGACCAGGTCCCTGTTATGGTCATGGAGGGGCCACAGTCCATGGATGTGTTATGATGGGCTGTGAGCAGGTGTGTGATCCATGGACGTTTGAATGATGGATCACATACGGTATGTAAGGTCCCGGTCAGGCAGGAATCCTGACTACGGGTGAATGTATATCATCATGCTGGGGGACTAAAGCCAGGCAGCAGGTACCGCCATTGGGACCCACAGGGCCCGTTGAGGCGTATGTAACGAAGGTCAGAAGCAGGGGTTAAAAGGGCTCCTAGAGTGGGGACACCATGGTTGAACCAGGTGGACTCTGACCGGGACGTAGGCGGAGATGCGTCCAGGAAAGAGCCCTTGGGGATACATGACATACCCGGTACTCAGGTTGCTCAATCCCTGTTATGAACCCGGAGGGGTCATCGTCGTACTGTAACGTATGTATAGTGTGAGTAGGCCGGAGGCCGTAGCCACCACGGGAGCTGTTAGTAGAGCTCCAATGGGTACAGAGATGGTTACAGGTCCCGGGTTACTATAAGACGTTATGTGCAATATAAGTGTTATGTGATGTTAAATGTAAATGTATGGTGTATTTATGTAAAGTGTTTTTAATCAATGTGCTATGTGTCAAACATGCTACCCGGGGTCTGTTGTAATATGTGAAAATAAACGGGTAGACATTGGTTGAACTTATAAACACATGTTTGTTGTCGTTTTGCAAGCGGGTTCCCCAGTTGCTGCCTTACAGACTTCACATGGGCAAAAAATGAAAAACATAAAAAAAAGTTGAAAAAGAGCAGTGTTTTATCATGTATAATTGGACACATTCAATAGAACATTTTCTTTAAACTGAAATTCTGGCATGGTTGTACACTTGTGAAGTAGTTCTCAACCTTAGCATTGTACTGTATCTGTAGGCTGTGTCTAGTATTGGAATTCAGCTTCATGCACTTGAATTGTGATGTGCTGCAATACTTCTTCATGAAGGAATACCCCTTGTTCTAACCTCTGACTTCTCAAAATGAAATGCACCAATATCCTAGATGGCATTATTTTATATGCTGAAATTTTATTACACAGCAACAATTACAATGTACAGTGATGTGCAATACCCACCTACAGCTATAATGTACGTAATAAGTAATACACAGCTACATCTATAATGTTCAGTAGTAATGTGAATTGTAAAGTGCTGCGGAATATGTTGGCGCTATATAAATAAAATAATAATAATAATTATTATTATTATTATTACACAGCTACATATGGAATGTTCTGTAAGATAACACATATCTACAGTAACAGTGATATGTAATATCCCCCTGTGTCCCTCCGTGTCACTGCCTCTCCCCCTTTGTCTCTGCTTCTTCCGCTGTGTCCCCCTGTGTCTCTCCTGATGTGTCCCCCTGTGTCACTGGTTCTCTCCCTGTGTCCTCCTGTATCTCTGTGCCTCTCTCCTTGTGTCACTGCCTCTCCTCCTGTGTCCCTCTCTGCCTCTCTCCCAGTGTCCAACTGTGTCTCTCTGCCTCGCCCCCTGTGTCCTCCTGCATCTATGCCTTTCCCCCTATGTCCGACTGCATCTATGCCTCTCCCCCCTGTGTGTATACCTCTCCCCCTGTTTCTCTGCCTCTGCCTGTGTGTCTCTGAGCCTCTCCACCTGTGTCAACCTGTTTCCCACTCCCATGTGTCTCTGCCTCTCCCCCTGTGTCTTTGCCTCTACCCTCTGTCTCTGCTTCTCCCCTTGTGTCCCCCTGTGTCTCTTCCAGTTTCAGTATCAAGTTGGAGCCGCACACAGGATTCTTTTTGCAGCCTTTATTCTTCCTTGTGGGGTCTTACATAGTGGAAGGTGCGGGAGGGAGGACGGGGGAGGAGCCTATACTACGGCCGTTTCGCACCGTCAGTCGTGATTCTACGGGTACAGTCTCAGAAGTGGGTGTTACTCATCTTTATATATGCCCACTCGAGTGTGACTTCCACAAGGAAGAATAAAGGTTGCAAAAAGAATCCTGTGTGCGGCTCCTACTTGATACTGAAACTGGAAGTGACGTCGTGCTGCATACAGGAGGCCAGGCATCAGGATTCCAGCGTGCTCAGCAAGGAGAAGAGAAGTTCTTACTCCAGGGGGCCCCCCAGGAATACTGGTATCAGCGTAAACACGGCAGGAGGTGCTGGCTCCTTCAACAAACTGTGAGTGTTATCCCCCTGTGTCTCTGCCTCTCCCCATGTGTCCCTCCGTGTCACTGCCTCTCCCTCTGTGTCCCCCTGTGTCACTGCCTCTCCCCCTTTGTCTTTGCTTTTTCCCCTGTGTCACTGCCTCTCCCCCTGTGTCCCCCTGTGTTTCTGTGCCTCTCCTGATGTGTCCCCCTGTGCCACTTTTTCTCTCCCTGTGTCCTCCTGTGTCTCTGTGCCTCTCCCCCTGTGTCCCCTGTGTCTCTGACTCTCCCCCGTCTCACTGCCTCTCCCTCTGTGTCTCTGCCTCTCCCCCTGTGTCCCCCTGTATCTCTGTCTCTTGCTCTGTGTCCCCCTGGGTCTCTGCCTCTCCCACTGTGTCCCTCTGTGTCACTGCCTCTCCACATTTGTCTCTGCTTCTTCCCCTGTGTCTCCGCCTCTCTCCTTGTGTCCCCCTGTTTCTCTGCCTCTCCCCCTGTGGTCCCCCTGTGTCACTACCTCTCCCCATGTGTCTCTGCCTCTCACCCTGTGTCCCTCTGTTTGCGTCTCTGTGCCTCTCCCTCTGTGTCCACCTGTATCTCTCTGCCACTCCCCCTATGTCCCCCTGCCTCTCCTCCTGTGTCTCTGTCTATCTGCCTGTGTTCTCCTGTGTCTCTGTGCCTCTCCCCCTGCATCCCCCTGTGTCACTGCCTCTCCTCCTGTGTCTCTGTGCCTCTCCCCCTGGGTCCCCCTGTGTCCCCATGCATCTATGCTTCTCCCCCAGTGTCCCCCTGCGTCTATTCCTCTCCTCCTATATCCCCCTGTGTCTATGCCTCTCCCCCTGTGCTCCATCCTCCCCCCTCCATTCTCACCCCAGTCTGGCTTTAGCGATGCCGGCTGAAGGCTCCAGGAAGATAATCTGTGTGGAGTGGGTCATGTGACACGGCCTGTGTGAGGACACCCTATCACATGACCCGCTGTACACAGAGTCTCATCCTGGAGCCTTCAGCTGGCATCGGTAATGCCAGACAGGGGTGAGACCTGCAGGGGGCAAGGGGGAACGGGAGTAGTATGTGGCATGCAGCACTACCGCCAGTGGATGCCATATTGTTACACTCAATACTTGGGTGTATAATTGCCTCGTGGCTTCTGGCGGAAGTGACATAGCATTACAACCGGACGGAAGCTGAAGCTACAAGGCAATTATGTAAGTAGATTACAGGGCCAATTATTCCATAGAGCTTTACATGTGAAAAGAAATAAAAGAAGAGGGGAGCGCACATAGGGTTTAAAATGTTTCACAAATGAACACAACATAGTTAGGGTGTGACTCACCTTCTCTGGTTGAATGAGCTACAACCAGCTGAGGACGCTTTTATAAGATGACTGCTGCAGAACCCCATGGACTGGAGTACAAGAAATACTTATGTGAAAACCGGGTTTTTCTCCGCGCTGCCATGAAAGACAATACAGAAGGCTTGCCAAATCTGTTTATTTGTACTGACGCAGTTCATAGCAAAGCTACTTCATTAGGGCCATTGTCCCTGGACCTGATGAAGTAGCTTTGCTACGAAACATTTCAGCACGAATAAACAGATTTGGAAAGCCTTCTGGATTGTCTTCCTTGGCAGCGCAGAGAAAAACCCTGCATTCACGTAAGTATTTCTTTTACATGGGAAAAGGGCATACATAGACAAGTACAATATTTATGAGCAATACAATGCACACACAGATACAGGATGAGAGAGGACCATGCCTACGAGGGTTCACAGTCTACAATAGATGGGTGAGCATACAGTAAGTGACTAGAGAGGACCATGCCTGCAAGGGCTCACAGTCTACAAGAGATGGGGGAGGATACAGTAGGTGAAGAGAGAGGACCCTGCCTGCAAGGGCTCACAGTCTACAAGAGATGGGGGAGGATACAGTAGGTGAGGAGAGAGGACCCTGCCTGAAAGGGCTCACAGTTTACAAGTGATGGGTGAGGATACAGTAGGTGAGGAGAGAGGACCCTGCCCACAAGGGCTTACAGTCTACAAGGGATTGGTGAGGATACAGTAGGTGAGGAGAGAGGGTCCTGTCCGTGAGGGCTCATAGTCTACAAGGGATGGGTGAGGATATAGTAGGAGAAGCTAGGACTGGTCATGTGGCAGGTTAAAGAACCGAGGGGGGCAGAAAGTAGTGAGATATGCACTTTTGTAACCACTACATACAGTATATACAGCTCTGGCAAAACTTAGTCCACTTCAAAATTTTCAGTTTCTCTGATTTTTTGTCTTTATAAGCATATTATCTAGTAAAATGTACATTGTTCTCTTATTCTATAAACTACTGACAACATGTCTCCAAAATTCAAAGTTAAAAATGTTGTATTTACAGTATATGCAGCAAATGAGAAATCGTGAAAATAATAAAAAGAACCAGTGCTTTCAGACCTCAAATAATGCAAAGAAAACAAGTTCATATTAATTTAGAAACAACAATACTAATGTTTTAACTCAGGAAGTGTTCAGAAATCAATATTTGGTGGAATAACCATGATTTTTAATCACAGCTTTCATGCGTCTTGGCAGCTTTCCACCAGTCTTTCACACTGTATTTGTGTCCCTTATGCCACTCCTGGCATAAAAATGTAAGCAGTTCTTCTTTTTTTGATGGATTCTGACTATCCATCTTCCTCTTCATTACATTCCAGAGGTTTTCAATGTGGTTTAAGTCTGGAGATTGGGGTGGACATGACAGGGTCTTGATGTGGTGCTCCTTCATCCACACATTGATTGACCTAGCTGTGTGGCATGGGGCATTGTCCTGCTGGAAAAAACAGTCCTAAGAGCAGGGGAACATTGGCTGAGCAGAAGGAAGTGTTTTGACGTCTTGATTCATTCGTCCTTCGTAACGATTAACCTGGCCTATTCCAGCCTTGCTAAAGCATCCCCAGATTATCACCGATCCTCCACCAAATTTCACAGTGAGTGCAAAACACTGTGGCTTGTATGCCTCTCCAGGTCTACATGTAACCATTAGACAACCAGGTGTTGGGCAAAGCTGAAATTTAGACTCTTCAGAGATTACCTTACTACAGTCTTCTATGGTCCAATCCTTATGGTCTTTGGCAAACTTCATCTTGGCTCTTCTTTACTTCTCATTGATGAAAGGCTTCCTTCTGCTCAGGCAAATTTCCCCAACTCTAAGGACTGTTTTTTCCAGCAGGACAATGCTCCATGCCACACAGCTAGGTCATTCAATGTGTGGATGACAGAACGCCACATCAAGACCCTGTCATAGCCAGCCCAATATCCAGACCTGAACCCCATTGAAAACCTCTGGAATATAATCAAGAGTAAGATGGATAGTCACAAGCCATCAAACAAAGAATATCTGTTTAAATGTTTGTGCCAGGAGTGGCATAAGGTCACCCAAAAGCAGTGTGAAAGACTGGTGGAAAGCATGCCAAGACGCATGAAAGCTGTGATTAAAAATCATAGTTATTCCACTAAATATTGATTTCTGAACTCTTCCTGAGTTAAAACATTAGTATTGTTGTTTCTAAATGAATATGAACTTGTTTTCTTTGCATTACTTGTGGTTTAAATTTTTGCCAGAGCTGTATATATATATATAATGATTTTCTTTTTTTGGGGGGGTGAGTGTGGGGGCAATTAAGACTTTTGATATACGGCCCCATGATTTATATCTATACCCCTTTGTAATATACAGCTACATAAATGATCTTTGGTGATATATAGTCCACAGCTAAACTATACTCTGCAGTAATATGTAATACACAAGCTACAGCTATAATTAGCAGTAATAGGTAATACACAGCTACAGCTATAGTCTACAATATGTAATACACAGCTACAGTGATAATTTTCAATTATAATTTATAATAATTTGTATTTATTAACACCAAACAAATTCTACAGCACTTTAAAATTCAAAGGGAGAAGAAAATGTCAGACAATGGTGGCGCCCCAGTGGTCAGTGCGTCACAGTAAGGGTACTGCACCCACAAAAGAGCGTGCAGTTATTCCTGTCACAGGGAAAAATGTTGGTAGGAACGTTTTTGGGTGCAGTAAAGAAATGGATCTTTTGTTTAGCATGGGCCCTATAGAAAAATAGATCAGTTTTTTTTAGCGCATTGTTTATGTAAAAAATGGCAAAGTTCCAAAAACGTTCAGGGGCACAGGAGGCACAAAAAGCAGCCTAGGAAAAACGGATTGGTCATGAAAAGCACTTCCAAAAACGGATTTCTATGTGTGACTTTAGTCATACCCGAGTTCCCACACAACCCTGGGTGATTCACAATACAGAGTAAGGCTAGGGTAACAGTGGTGTCGTGGATGCTGTTTTTCCATGCGTTTTTCACACTTGTCTTTTGTGGAAAAACACATGGAAAAACGCATCCATAGGCCCAAATGCAAAAAACGCATGGCCAAAGTGCCATGCGTTTTTTGGATGCGTTTTTTGGCTCAGCACCAAAAAACGTTGCATGCTGCATTTTTTGGTGCTTTTTTTGGTGATATTCAAAAACACCTGCGTTTTTGTAACATGGGGCCCTATGGGAAATGCATGCAAAAACGCATGGCACTAAATGGTAACGTGTTTTTGCATGCGTTTTTGCTTGCGTTTTTTAAGGCTGTTTCAGACCTAACAGCAAAAACGCAGCCCAAAAACACAGACTGTCAAAAACACCATCAAAAACTCAGCCAAGTGTGACCCTAGCCTTACAGAATTCAACAGAATTCAAAAACTCCATGAGTGAGGTCCCTACTCGCAAGCTACAATCTATGAGGAAATAGTGGAGGCACAAAATGTAATGGTAAAAAGTGCCATCATATAATTTCCAGCCATCAATATAAAAAATATGGGATTCCAAAAATGGAGCAAAAAAGCAACACAAAGGCTAGGGTCAGACTAGCGCTATTGCCTGCGTTCAGGGGGATTCCATTAAAAAGATAGAATTTATTACCAGAAAGGTAAGACTGTGTTAACGCTGCCAATTCATTCCTATGGGTGACAGAACGCCGAGCGCAGGTCAAACAATGACATCTAAGTGTCGGAGTTTGAAATCTCGCGATATTTCCAAACGCATCACATGATGTGCACTCCCACAATATGGATGACACTCATCTAACTCTCCTGGATGAGAAATGGTCCAATTTTTCATACGTTCCTGTGTTTCCAGCCTAACGAAGAGGAAGAATCTGAGGGTAAACACCTCAAAGTGCTAGTGAGGGTACTGGAGGAATCCAGGCAGGGAATAACGCCGTCCTCACCATGAGTTAGGGAAGCCATATCACCTGATGAAACATGATTCTGTGAGAGGCAGTGTGGCACCCCAAGGGTTAACGTGCCAAAGAAACAGCAACACAGGTTTACTCCCCTACAACACTACACTAGAAAGTGTGAGGAGCTTAGGTGGCACCTGCAAGAGTGGGAGGAGCTAATGTTGTTTACCTCAGAGCAGGAGTGACAGTTAGTCAGTTTAGTTTAGTTTAGTTGAGTTTAGTGGAGTCTGGAGTTGGAGGAGAGTCGAGTTTGAGTGGAGGTCCTGAGAGGTCTGAGGGAAGGAGTCAGAGAAACAGAGGAACACACCCGGGACAAGGAGTTACCCTAAACTCACCCCGGATAGGCGCTTAAGACGGATACCGGATCCGAGGCTATGCCAGAGACAGACAGGACAGTGAATACCGGGATAGTGAAGGTCCACCATCTTCACTGTACCATAGCAAAGGAACACGGAGGGGTCAGTGACACAGAGGACTCAAGTTGCCTAGCAGATTGATACCCGTGAGGGGAGACAGGGCTAGCAGTTCAGCTAAAAGCGGCAGCAGGGCCGCACACAAAGCGCAGAAGTAGGAAGCCAAGGACCTGGTCAGGGTGGGAGCAACCCGGCCCCGGTACAGACTCCATGGACAATACTCTGCTTTACCATCTGTACAGTAAAGACTTGGAAAACGACAACAAACGTGAGTGGGTGTGATCCTTGTGCTGAAACCCTACTTTCCCTCATAAACTGCCATTGCCTCCACTCTCATCATCTCTACTACTACTACCCCTACTTTCCTGCAACATCTATAAACACCATCACAGACTTTTATTACCACTGCCCTGGGGAACCAGGCTCTACCTGCGGAGAGCCATTCCATCTAAAGCTGCCAAAACATCATCCCTGGAGGTTCTGCAGCAGCGGTGGTCCCCTAACTGACCACAATCCGTGGGTGGCGTCACGACAAACCTAATCCCTTGTAAATACACCCCATTTACTTGTGTGAACCCGGGACACGGTCCGGACCAGGACCGCCGTGACATCCCCCAGCAGAACCCCGGTCCGGTACCGAGTACCCCGTCCCAGTGGGCTCTACAACCTGGCATCATGAACAGGATCTACCGTGCCCGGCACCAGGCATTGTGTGCCGTGATTAGTGACCGTTTTGAATCAGCCGCCATTGCTGGGCGCGCGGCAAGCTGAATTTAAACTGCGCCACAGAGACTGTAAATTTCAAAATCCGCCATTACAGAGCGCGCGACGCGCAGGAAGAAAATCCGCTCACCGTTCTGACATCATCCGGAAGGGAAGAGTATCCCTGGTGCGCAGCGGAACCTTTGTGAGACATCCGGACGGAAGCGGAAGACAGGAGGGCGGACCTTAACTAAGGGGGCGCAGGATGTCGCAGCCAGCGGTGCCAAGCAGCGGCAGAGCAGCCAGTGAGAATCCAGTGCCGGATCAAGGAGCTGCACCAAGCAGTGCAGCGGCGCAAGGAGCAGCACCTATTATGCTGCTCCTGATGCTGTATACTCCAGGGGCAATGTGGCTGCCCCAATACGCCGGTGAGCCTAACACTCTTAATGACTTTATCAGCAAGATAAAAGCATACTATGTGATGTACCCCCTCACTGAAGCCCAACGTGTAGGAATGATTTAACAGGCAATGCACAGCGGGAGGTCGCATCCTGGCTGGACACAGATAAGGACACTGTAGAGCATCTAATAGCTGGATTAAAAGCAGCATTTGAATCTACTGCTGATACCCAGGCTAAAATGAGGTTCTTTGCATGTCAACAAAAGCCTGAAGAGAGTGCCAGAGACTTTGCCTTAAATCTGCAGGAAGCACTCAAAACACTTAATCTAGCAGAACCTGCCTTAGCCCCAGGAGCTGACAAAATGTTAATTGACCAGTTCATAGAGGGTCTCTTATCCCCGTCCCACAGAGGACAGCTGAGTATGATGCTCATCCAGAATCCTAAAATGACATTCTGCTAGTTAAAAGACAGAGCTATTCGTCTGCAGCAGGTAGAGGAGCCCCGGGATCTGCAATCTATACAGGGCCCTGCAGCAGCACCTCAGCAACCGATAACATCAGCGACAACTGCCATGTCAACGACTGCTGCTGAACACAGAGAGCCTATCTCTAATCAGGCCCTCAATCAAAAGCTAGATGCCCTGACAGACACTGTTATCTCCATGGCCAAGATCATCAAGGAACTGTAAGAGTCAAAGTCTGCACCCAAGATCAAGTTGGGGACCAGCAGAGAGGATGTCCCGTGGATGAGGCCCAGAAGATACCCAGCAGCAAGAGGACGACCCCGCGATCGCTATCAGCCGGATGGACAGCCCATTTGCCGCCGTTGTCAGAAGCCAGGTCACCTTGTCCAGAGTGTCCTTTAAACGACGATTCCCTGGGCAGGCGGGCTGCATCTCAGGTATGAACTCTAAAGGTCCTTCAGCCTGGTTTGACAGATTCGTGAGAGGACAGCCAGTGATCCCTATCGTGTTGAATGGCATTCCCTTTAATGCCTTGTTGGATACCGGGTCCCAGATAACATCGATTCCACATGTTCTTTACAAAAGGTCTGGGCTGATTCAGACATTGGTAGTGGTCCATCAGACTTTAAAATGAATGTATGGGCAAATAATGGACAGTTAATACCACAAGTTGGGTTTAGAGAAATGACCCTTCAGATTGGAAAGGTAGAATTGCAGAACCAGGGTATTATAATTATAGATGTTGATCGGCGAGATCGTGAACCAGTAATGTTACTAGGAATGAATGTAATTGAAAAATGTTTCTCCGAGGTAATTACTGTCTTGCAGCAGATTCGCCGAGACTGCCGGAACCGGACAGCAGAGGCTTTTGCACAAAGAAATAAAAGCTCTGATGTTGAAGCAGCAGGTAGAAATATCCGGAGGTGAAATCGTCAGTGTACGAGTAAGTGATCCAATACCCATTGTAATACCTCCCAAAACTGAAATGTTGGTTTGGTGTAGAGCCGCAATAGGCATTAAAGGGCAAGACTATCAAGCCCTGGTAGAACCCGTGTACTCAGACAGTAGACCTACTATGCTCACAGCTAGAGGAGTGGTTGAGGTACATTGGGGAAAAGTGCCATTACGCCTATTAAATTGTGGAGAGGATGAGATCACATTACCAAAGTATGCTACCATGGCTAAATTGTACACGGTTGATAACAATGCCATCACAGCCGTCGAGCCCTTGGACCCGTCAAGTCAGGCGGATGACAATGGCTCAAGAGAGAAGCTGGAGGATTGGTGCCAAAAGTTACATGTAGGTACAGTTCTACACCTTCCCATCAAAAGCATGGAGAATACCAGGTAGTGAAAGAATATGAGCAAATATTCAGTAAACACTCATTAGACTTTGGGCAAATCAAAGGGGTAGAGCACACTATACCCACAGGTAACCATCAGCCCATAAAAGAGAGGTATAGACCATTACCACCCGCTCACTAGCAAACCACCAAAGACATGCTCAGAAAATGAAAACTGCAGGGGTAATAAGAGACAGTTGTAGCCCCTGGGCAGCACCTCTAGTGTTAGTTAAAAAGAAGGATGGGACCTTGAGAATGTGCGTAGATTACCGGCAGATTAATTGCATTACACATAAGGATGCATATCCATTACCTAGGATTGAGGAGTCATTAGCTGCATTAAAATCTGCTAACTACTTTTCCACCCTTGATCTGACAAGTGGGTACTGGCAGGTTCCTGTGGCCGAGGCCGACAAGGAGTAGACAGCGTTTACTACGCCGATGGGCCTCTTTGAGTTCAATTGTATGCCGTTCGGACTCTGCAACGCACCCAGGACCTTCCAACACCTGATGGAGAGCTGCCTAGGACATAAGAAACCTTTGAAACTGTCCTCCTGTACCTAGATGACGTCATAGTCTACTCCAAGACGTATGAGCAACATCTACAAGACCTGGCAGAAGTGTTTGAAGCCTTATCCAAATATGGCATGAAAATCAAGCCATCCAAATGTCACCTTCTCAAACCAAAGGTACAGTACCTGGGACATGTTGTGAGTTCAGAGGGAGTAGCACCGGATCCTGATAAAGTCACAGTGATAAGGGATTGGCCAAGACCTACAAATGTGAAACGAAGTGAGGCAATTCCTGGGCCTGGTAGGCTATTATAGAAGATTTATCAGTGGATTCACGAAGCTAGCAGCTCCTCTACAAGACATCCTGGTAGGACAATCAAGAAAGTTTGCAACCCGTAACCCTCCTTTCCAGTGGAGTGAAGAGAAGGAAAATTCCTTCAACAAGCTGAAATGTGCACTGACGGGAGAAGAGATCCTGGCATACCCTGTTTACCATCAACCATTCATTCTATACATGGATGCCAGCAACGTGGGACTGGGAGCAGTATTGTCACAGAAGCAAGGAGGCAAAGAGAGAGTTATAGCCTTTGCAAGCAGGAAGCTCCGGCCTACAGAAAGAAATCACGAAAACTACAGCTCCTTCAAGTTAGAACTACTGGCAGTAGTTTGGGCTGTAACTGAACGTTTCAAGCACTATCTGGCAGCTGCAGAATTCACCATCTACACGGATAACAACCCACTGACTCACCTGGATACAGCAAAATTAGGTGTTTTGGAGCAGCGATGGATAGCCGGCTGTCTAACTACAATTTTGTCATCAAATATAGAGCAGGCCGCAAGAACGGGAACGCGGATGCCTTATCCCGGATGCCACACCTGAAAGACGTGGAAGAGGAACCGGAAGAGTTGGAAGAAATTGAACTACCGGCCTTTCATCGTTCAAAGGTAGACCAGTATCAACCCGACATCTACCAAAGAGAACAATAGGCAAGTCTTAACCCGTTAGCACACCATGGATGGGCTGATACCCAAGATAGTGATCCAGCTGTGAAGCTAGTGAAAGAACTGCTTACACAACAAGGTGTGTACCCTAACCAGAACGCCCCGGCTGAGACTCAACAGCTCTGGAAAGAGAGAGGCAAGTTGTTTCTGTATCAAGGGAAGCTCTGCAGAAGGCATACCAATCCAAAAACACATGAGTTGGTCTGGCAGATAATCGTACCCAAGCAAGACGTTAAAATGGTCTTAGAAGCCTACCATGACGGTGCAGGTGATTTCGGATGGAAGAAGTTGGAAGTGCTCCTAAGAGAGAGATTCTACTGGGTTGGCATGAGAAAATCAATTGAAGATTGGTGTAGAAAATGTGGCCTGTGCAACCTTAGAAGAAGAGATCAACAGAGAGCCCCACTCCAGTCCATAGTAACCAAGCAACCACTAGAGTTAGTTGCATTAGACCACGTCAAATTGTCACCAAGCCGGTCAGGCTATGTCTATGCCTTAACCATCGTGGACTATTACGCTTCTTTGTGGTGGTACCCGTCAAGGACCTGACAGCAAAGACGGCAGCAAGAGCGTTTCAGACACATTTCTGTAGACCGCATGGTTACCCGGAACATGTCCTTGCAGACGAAGGTCCAGCCTTTGAATCAGAGATTTTCCAAGAATTCTGCAATATGTACGGCTGTAAGAAGATCCGCACGACAGCGTACCATCCCCAAGCAAATGGCTTATGCGAAAAGATTAACCATATTGTAATTGATCTGTTGAAAACTGTTACCAGAATCTGAGAGAAATCAATGGCTAGATAAATTAATCGATTTGATAGACTTATACAACCATGTTCCAGTGAGTTCTACAAACTGCACCCCAGCTTATCTTATGCGTGCAAGACCCGGTAAGCTACCAATTGACTTAGATATGGGAATTCTGAAACCAGACACAGAAGTTAAAGAAACCAATTGGGATACCCTACGTCTGCAACAGTATCGCTTAGTACAAGAGTGCGTAGAGAAAAATCTTCAGCAAGCTAGAGCAATACAAGAGAGAACATATAATCAAAGTGCTCAAGTAACTCCATTACAACCTGGTGAGCAAGTTCTCAGGAGAAAGAGACGCACTAACAAATTGGATAATCAGTGGGAAACCATCCCATACACAGTCTTACCATTCAATTTAGACAATGGTAAAATGTGTCTAATAAGCAAAGATGAAGGAAGAACTTCAGTAGTTGTGTCCAGAGACCATCTCAAACCGTGTCCTGAAACCCTGAAGACACAGAAGTAACAGAACCCGTACAGGTCCAACCTGTCAAAGAGAAAGAAGATGAAGTATTTCATACGGTGCTAGGAGATTTCCCCAAACATGGCCAAATTACTACGGAGCAGTTGTAGTCCCAATGATTGCTTTCCCTTCAATGGTGGAATCAACACCAGAACCCGTATTACCCGAAGAAGCCCCAAAACCTGAAGAACTGGAAGTAGAACCTGTAGAGGAAGAATCAATTCCTGGTCCACAGTGAGCTTGCCAGTCCTACAGTCAGATCTTCATTTTCTATAGTACCAAACACTACAAGTAGGTACATGCCCACCAGCACCAATAGGCTACATGCAAGTAGTATACCCATTTTACGCAGATCAGAGCGTAGTACCAGAGGTCAGTTACCAGCTAGGTACAGGGATTAAAAGGTCAAATTAACTGTAAAATGTAAATATGTTTGTGTAAATATAAATTAAACCCAGTAGATAGTGTCCAAGAGGGTGGAGGAACTGGATTAACCCCCATGTACATTAAGTTAGGGAAAGCAAGTGCCTGGGGGTGGTGTAGCGAATCCAGGCCTCCTAAGCAGATACGCCCGTGGACAAATGTACATAGTTAATGCAACGTTTAAAAAGCCCAGTACCTACAGAGAGTATCCTGTATGAACTTCTTGCATATTTTTTGAACTTTTTCCTTTTATTTTATTTTTATGGACCATACTACCACGGACTGATTGTGGTATAAGCTTTCTTGTATATATTCATCAGTCCGAGAATAGACTAAACCCCTGGAAGGACTGCTTTTTGAATTTTTGGACTGTTTTTGAACTTTAGTGATTTTTGTACTTTTTACTTTTAATCTCTGTAAATATTAATTGTATTAATTGTTTGTTTCTTTGTTGTTCCACAGTCCCGGAGTACTGTATTTAACTAAGGGGGAATGTGGCACCCCAAGGACTTAATGTGCCACAGAAACAGCAACACAGGTTTACTCCCCACACAACACTACACTAGAAAGTGGGAGGAACTTAGGTGGCACCTGCAAGAGTGGGAGGAGCTAATGTTGTTTACCTCAGAGCAGGAGTGACAGTCAGTTTAGTTTAGTAAGTTTAGTGGAGTCTGGAGTTGGAGGAGAGTCGAGTTTGAGTGGAGGTCCTGAGAGGTCTGAGGGAAGGAGTCAGAGAAACAGAGGAACACACCCGGGACAAGGAGTTACCCTAAACTCACCCCGGGAGGCACTTAGGACGGATACTGGATCCGCAGCTGTGCCTGAGACAGACAGGACAGTGAATACCGGGATAGTGAAGGTCCACCATCTTCACTGTACCATAGCAAGGCAACACGGAGGGGTCAGTGACACAGAGGACTCAAGTTGCCTAGCAGATTGGTACCCGTGAGGGGAGACAGGGCCAGCAGTTCAGCTAAAAGCAGCAGCAGGGCCACACACAAAGCTCAAAAAGTGGGAAGCCAAGGACCCGGTCAGGGTGGGAGCAACCCGGCCCTGGTACGGACTCCGTGGACAAACTCTGCTTTACCATCTGCACAGTAAAGACTTGGAAAACGACAAAAAACGTGAGTGTGTGTGATCCTTGTGCTGAAACCCTACTTTCCCTCATAAACTGCCATTGCCTCCACTCTCATCATCTCTACTACTACCCCTACTTTCCTGCAACATCTATAACCACCATCACAGACTTTAATTACCACTGCCCTGGGGAACCAGGCTCTACCTGCGGAGAGCCGTTCCATCTAAAGCTGCCAAAACATCATCCCCGGAGGTTCTGCAGCAGCGGTGGTCCCCTAACTGACCACAACCCGTGGGTGGTGTCACGACAAACCTAATCCCTTGTAAATACACCCCATTTACTTGTGCGAACACGGTCCGGACCAGGACCGCCGTGACATCCCCAGCAGCACCCCGCTCCGGCACCGAGTACCCTGTCCCGATGGGCTCCACAGCAGCAGGCTGAAAGAGTCTTTAAGATTTCCAGAAGGAGTAGGGTGGAGGGTTTTTCTTCATACTTTTACATACTTGGTGAAAGGATTTGTCATATATTCCACAGGGAGGCGTATACCTGAGGAACATATCTATTTAGAGGAGAATACAGCGCTGTCACAGATCATAAGGTTTGGTAATACTGAACCGTACAACTATCAGACGTGCCATATCAACATGGCCGTGCCTTATTATGGGACTATGTAGTAGCAAGTAGAAGATGGCAGTAATGTATTTCCACAGCTGTAAGGCTTTGTAGTCTTTTATGTATACAGTTACAATTTTGCAAATGTTGACACATAAGCAGCAGTAAATTATATTAACGAGCTCCTCTATTTCATGTGTGAGCTGACATTCTGTATAACAGAAAGGATTTGGGGTGTCATAAACAGGCAGCACTTTCTCCCAAACATCTCCAGAGCTGCTCATATATAACCCTGCTGGTGACTCAGAAGCTAAACATGGTCTGCACTGCCATCTAGTGGACAACCTTCCAATAACACAAGTATTTATTTACTTTTTATTATGAATTATAGTTGGATAGTAAATTTATAGTGAGGTTTGCTGTCATAGTGTGTTGACACTTTCAAAATAAATGTTTCTTTGCTTTCCATAAATATTTGTTGCCTTCCACTACTCTGACTCCTACTGATACTGTATTTGCTTGCTGTCTTTACAGCATATTCACACATCAGTATTAGATCAGATTTTCTCCATCTGTATAGGTAGGTCAAATCCAGAGAAACACTCTCAAGAAATTATTTTTATGGGGTAGTGTATTAAAATAATCTTATTTGTTTGCTTTATAAATTCAGCTATGCAATATATGTGTAATGGCTATAGCTTATTAGGATAGCATCCCGGGATGTTGTCAATGGTGGGCAGATACTGGACATATGAAATATTTCAACATGCAGCACATGTCCACCCAACAAGTTTCACTGAAGCATCGGCATCATCAGGGGGTGGGACAGTGGTGTGAATCCCCCGATGATATAAGGTGGATTACTACTTGCACTCTTATGGTAGGTTTACATGCTAGATATCCTGAACGATATCCTTGAAATGTCACAGATATGTGATCGTTCCAAAGATATCGTTTGTGCATCCTTGTGTGTAAGTTAACGATATAGGATGAAAAGATTGTTGGATCGTTCATCCAAGATTTGAGATCCTGACCTCAAATCTATCGTTCGTCGTCCAATTAATGTCCGATGTGCCACATCGTTCAGTGTGAAGCCTTTTGAATTATATCGTTCAGAAGGCTTCTATTTCTGCCGCGGTCATTTTATTAAAATGCTGTTTAATAAATACATTTTTAAGTAGTGATTTAACTTGTAAAGCCGCTTCTGCAGCTCTGTGCTACATGTTGGCACAGAGCTGCAGGAGAAGCTATGATCCCAGTGTTTAAGGGGTTAATGTTATTGAGCTATATGTCCCAGAGAGTGCCCATACTCCCTGGAGCCATGTAGCCCAAAACATTGCCAGCGCAGGGCTTAAATAATATTTTTAGCCGTACTATGTCGGCTCTGCTACATTCATTCAGTAAAAACCGGCGGTTATTAAGCCGATGTGTAATGGTTTAATAATTGTGAGCTATATGGCCCCAGAGATTGGCCACACTCTCCTGGAGCCATGTAGCCCACAACATTGGCAGCTCAAAAAATTGATTTTATATATTGATAGATCGGGCATTTCTGAACACGGCAATACCATATATGTGTATTTTTTCTATACTTTTATTTTGAATGGGGGAAAAGGGGGGTGATTTGAACTTTTGTGTTTTTTTCATCTTTTTAAAAACTTTATTTTTCACTTGATTCTTGATTTTACACAACCCAACAGGGCACCACAGTGCTGCACCATCCGATCACTTGTGACAGGTCCCGATGAGCCGCAACACATCGGGACCTGTCACAAATGTGCACTGTGAGAGGTTGGCAGCGCTTGCCAACCACTCACAGGAAGTGATCAGTGATAACTTCCGGGGTCTCGCCAGGACCCCGGGCTGTCACGTGAGCATTGGAGATATCGCGATATGATCACGGGACTTCTGGTGCAGGTGGTGAACAGCGCGATCCCCGCCGCAGCCGTTTTGGATCCCGCTGTCAGTGAATTACCCAAGAGGACAGCACTGGATCGAATCGGTGCTCTAAGTCCGACATCTCAGCTGATGAGATCAGCTGAGATGTCGGGTGTTTGATGTGAGCGCCGCACCAAAGCTCACATCAAACACCTGGACCCGACGTTGTATTACATCAAGGGTCGGGAAGGGGTTAAAGCAGTGGTATCATTTTTATTTGTTGTTCAATATGGATATTGAATGGAACTGAACGGACATTGAATTTTTTCTAATAATTTGCTTCCTTAATGTCACGTGTACACTGCTCTGCAGTCTCTGTGCAGTGGTCTGTGTCACGTGTAGACTACTCTGCAGTCTCTGTGAATTGCTCTGCAGTAGTTAAATGGAGTTAATTTACTTTAGTTTGTTAAGGGTTAACTTATGTGACTCTGCAGTACCAGTTGCTGTGTGTGTCAGGTGACATGGTTGTCCACTCTCCCAGACTTTAAGTAGTCCCATGGCTCATCAGATCGTGTTGCTGATAGAGTACATTCTCTGCAAAGACCTTGAGCTGTGTTAACGCCGAGTGCTGTTCTGCTGGAGCTTTCTTGCTGTGTTGTGTTGACATCTTTCTGGGAGTTGCTGTGACTATCCTGGTCACTGAGTGGAGTTGAAGGGGTTATAGCCTAGGACAGGTCAGGAGCAGGGTAAGAGTGGTGGTCCAGTCATCCTCACCTTTATAAGTACTTCTTGGAACAGAGTCAGATAGTGACTCATATTCTGAGGGTCAGACTAAATCCCCTGATCACCTTTTGCCCATCATGGCCATCCTGCTACCTAACCCCTTTGTCTGTTACTACCACCCATGACACTTAATGTAAAATTAGGTAACTTTTAAGATACCAAAGTCTCCAGTAGAAAAAAAACACTTCTACCATTTGTGCTGCTATAGAATGTGTCCAATTTATTGACATAGATGGCTATTCAGCTACTTCTTACTTTGTCAACTCGCTCTACTCTTCCCCTCCTCCTTTTCTTTTGTTTTATTAAAAAAAAAACCAATAAAAACGGATTAAGCTAAGTTATATAAAGTTTTTACCAGATGGTAAAACTGGAAAACTGGTGTACTTATTAATATTCATTTATGTGTATGATTATTTCTATTTCAGAATATACAATGCTCCAGTAAATTAGAATGTATATTAATGGACAATCATACTGTTTGGAGATAAGGAGCGTGCCAAACCCTTTACTCCGCCTGCTGTACCATCAGAATCTGATATTAGCTAAGTGGCCATGACAAGCAAATCCAGCAGATTAGTGAAGGGGTAAGTGGGGAGGGCTCTCTCCTTTATTAAATTGGGTCTGTAAAAATGTTACATGTTCTTATTACATGAGCTTTCCAAATCCAAACAACTGTCCTGTTATCAGTGATGTGAGGATGGAGCTAATCTCTGCTCATAAATCACACACTAAGGCTGGCTTCACACTTGCAGATGGATCTGCAGCGTTTTGCAGATGCATCTGCAAGTGTGAGCATGCTGACCGCGGCCCCTATGTTTATAATAGGGCGCACGCGGTGTGAAAGCTCTCATTCACTCCTATATGTGTACTGTCAGCAGGCGTATGCCTGCTGACAGATCACACACTCCCGTCCGCACTGTGGACGCGAGATGTAGCGTCCATGCTGCGGGCGGGAGAGTGTGATCTGTAAGCAGGCATACGCCTGCTGACAGTACACATATAGGAGTGAATGAGAGCTTTCACACCGCGTGCGCCCTATTATAAACATAGGGGCCGCGGTCAGCATGCTCACACTTGCAGATGCATCTGCAAAACGCTGCAGATCCATCTGCAAGTGTGAAGGCAGCCTAAGAGTCTTAAAGAGCTGAGCCTGAAAGGTCTGCAGCATTCTTCAAAGCCATCTTCATGGCCTCTTCTCAAACTACTTAGATTACATTGCTGGCTGTGTCCGATGGCAAATAGCATTCACACATTTATATAGGCGGTAAATTGGGAGACTGGGCTGTTGATTAACTGTAACCACCCCACCCCATAGTAGTGCAAACAGTGGAGCGCCATGGAGTATTAAAGTTATTGAACTTTGTAGTTGTTCACTTCACACCTACCTGTGAACAGAAGAGTATGAATACCTTTTTCTTCAGAGTTTAGTAAATCGAAGAGATTCATCTCTTACAATCTGCTTCATTAACTGCTAGAATGTGGAGGCCTTATTGCAAATAGGAGTTCAAGGAGCATAATAGGAAGTACAATGGGAGAACACAATCACCATTTCTGGCTGGAGTTTCACCCCAGCATTGTCAATTTACTTAATTTCCCCCCCTTTTGTCTCATTACTAAAGTTAACTTTCTACTTTAGTCTTTACTGCTGAAATCACGCAGCATAAATCGGAGACGGCGGCATGGCATGTTTGTACGGGAAACTCTTCGGTGTTTTAGAGAAAACATTATCTGAAATTCCCTGCACCTCTTTAGTTGATTGACAGATCTCTCCATGTCTGTGTGTCCATCTGTGCACATAGGGAGACAATGTGAATCACCAGGGGCGTAACTACAACAGGTGCAGGGGTTGCGATCGCACCCGGGCCCTGCTGCCTAGGGGGCCCCATAAGTCCCTTTGGCCTATAGAAAAAGACTAATGCTATTAAAGATTTGCAATAATTGGGGGCCGCATTGAAGCTTTCGCAATCGGGGCCCCTGGGCCTGAAGTTACGCCACTGTGACTCACCTAAACCAGTGTGGAGAGCAGCCAGCTGGGGCAGTGTCAGACTAGTGGGGTCTCTCCTATAGTTTCCCGCTAGCTCATCAAACTATTTTCAGAGAAAAACATGCTTGGCTCAAATTGCATAGTCAGGGCGTGAATCCAGTGACTGAATCAGAATCCATTGGATCCAATGACAGGTTGTCTTTACGATCCCTTTCACACTGACTTTATTCTCTGTCAGGATCCATTTGTAAAGAAAGAACAATAAAACTATCACAGCCACAGACTGGAATGTCATGTCTCATCGGTGATGGGTGCCATGTGGAAAACCAACAAGACAATTTGCCTTGGAAGGGATTTTCAATGGCAAAACCAATGAACTGATTCTTTGCCCCAGGTAAAAAAAAAATAGTTATACTTCCAGATAAATGCATGCCAAAGTATGTCAAAACAGATGCAAATTATAATGAAAAACACATTCTGTTTTGAAGTTTAGATCCATCATTTTAGTTACCTATGATATGCAGAAAAAGCTGTACAGTTGCCTCTCTATAGCTGACCATAGAGCTGCTCCGTTAGGCAGAACTCCGAGAAACCCTGACACCCCTTAACCCCATACAGCGATCTGGATTTACAACAGGGTCCAGGAGTTTTCTGCCTATGTACGGTGCTGCAGTCCAGAGACAGGAAAAGTAGCCAAGCAGGGGTCAAAGCCGGGAGGTCAGGAAAAGGACAAAATCAGGATCCGTTAGAGCAGTCAGTGTGGCGGTGTAACAGGCCCAAGTTTATCCTGTGCCCAGACTATACCCAGGGTTAAAGTGGCCTAGGCTTGATTATACTCCAGCTATATTATGTCTTAGGCCCATTTACATTTCGAGATACTGTATAAATTGTCCTAGGGCATTTCATACCCCAGCATACCAGATTATACCCCTCCTTGATATCAGCAGTGTCGAGTGATATACACAATAATCACCTACTTTTTTAACATCTTATTAGGGGTTTATGTTACATCATAAAGTTCTCAACATGTAGACTTATTTCTAGAAAGACTTCAATCAGTAAAAATATTAGACTTCCACAGAGATATAATGTGGTTAGGAATCCTTCCGCACTTCTCAGTAGTGACACATTAAAACATCAGCCGATATCTAGAATATTATAATGCAATTGTAACGTAATATTCAACTAATTTGACTTAACGTCCTGAAACTTCAACTGCTAAGATTAGTAAGTCCTCGCTACAATAAAGAAAAAAAGGTTTGTAAGGGTAAGTGCACACTTACCGGCGGGTTTGTCGGCGGCAGCAGCGCGGACCCGCCAGGAAGCTCCGGAGCCATCCACCGGCTTCCTGGCGGGTATATGCGGCGGGAGCCGGGCGGGTGACGGGCGGGAGCCGGGCGGTTGCACAGCGTGTTCTCGCCGGCGGTTCTGCAGCGGCTGGAAGCAGCACATGATTCTGCTTGCAGCCGCTGAAGAACCGGCGGTTTATAGAACATGCTCATTCTTTGCTAAACCGCTGAGAAACCTGCGGTTTAGCAACAGATGAGCCTGTGTAAACCGCCGGAGTGTGCACAGCGGGCGTCGGTTTTCATTGGTTTTAATGTTAATCCAAACGCCGGTTTGGATTAACATAAATTTACATAAAACTAATGAAAACCGACCGGCGGTTTCCGCTGATAAAACGGCCATAACCCGGCCAGTGCGCACATACCCTTACTGTGTTAGACCCCTTTCACATCAGCGGTAGTTTGAAAATGCGACAGTCGTGGTAAAAAAAACCCGCATCTGCCGCATTTACCGCATAACGTCCACACTTGCGGCACACTTGTCGCAAGCCCCATGCATTGTCTATGGGGTTTGCAGTAATTATGCGGCAGGTGCGGCAAGTGTGGCTCTGGTAGTTGCGGCGGTTGCTGCCGCAAAAAAAAAAAACGCCGCTGACCGCATTTTTTTCGCGGTCGCAACTGCCACAACTACCAGAACCGCACCTGCAGCACACTTACCGCAAGCCCCATAGACAATGCATGGGGCTTGCGACAAGTGTGCCGTAAGTGCGGCCATTATGCGGTAAATGCAGCAGATGCATTTTTTTTACCGCGACTGACGCATTTTCAAACTACCGCGGATGTGAAAGGGCCTTAGCTACTTGAAAAACGACTGATTGCTCTAAAGGTACCGTTACACGGTGCGATATTGCAACAATGTCGGAAGTGAATCCGCGAGTGCGCGCTCGCTTCCGACATCACTGCCTTAGCTGTCACACAGGGTGATGCTGCCTGCGACGCTGCGGCGATGCTGCCGCAGTGATCGCCCGCTGGGCTGGGAACAACCCAGAGAGTGATACGCTGCAATGTTGCGAAAGGGCGGCATCGCTGGCAACATGGCTATTACGGTGTCACACAGCAAGATGCAGCCAAATCACTGGTGTGACATCGCCAGGTTTTTCAACATGTTGGAAAACCTGGCAACTCGCAACGAGCGATTTATCACAGTTGCATTGTGCTATCACACAGCACAATGCACTTGCAATGTCGCTGCAACATCACTGAACCCTGGATTTTTCAGCGATGTTGTGGGTGATATCGTGCCGTGTGACGGTACCTTAAATGTGAGAAGAAAAGTAAGAATCTTGTAGTTTTAATGGTTAACAAAATAAAGTAACACTGTTACCATGCCTGATAAAGAGACCTAAGAAGTCTTGAAAGCTTGCTGCTTTGTAGCATCATTATTTTTGTTAGCTTTAAAAGGTGTCACACCTACAAGATTATTATTTTGTTTCTCTCACTGAGAGCAATCAATCTTTTCTTGCTACAATGGACAACAGTGTAATATCACACATTGTATTGTAAATAACACAAATATCTTCCCACTACTTATAAGTCAGCTTTAGGTTATTAAAAACTGGCATCTAAAATCTATCTAATTTAAAAGGGCTCATTAAAAGCACTTCACAAAGCATTCACTCATCTCAGGGAGACCAGTCCAAGAAAGCACTGCGGGCAGCTGGCTAAAGCGCTCAACACAGTGAATTCCTAGGCACATATTCATAATTCCCAGGGGGCAATGCGCCTAGGAATTCACTGTGATGAGCGCTTTATTCAGCTGACCGCAGTGTTTTTTTGGACTGGTCTCCCTGAGATCAGTGATTGCTTTGTGATGTTGGTTTACTAGGCATTGCTCCCACCTAGCCAGAATCCTACTCCACACTGATGAGGGGCAACACCCCGAAACAGCTGTCTGTGGATGGATACCTGGCCTTGGTATTCCCTTGTCATAGCTCTAATCTTGCAAAAAAGCTGGATATTGAGTGAAAGGGCCACTTAATATGGTGGTTATGGTGTTCTCTGCAAGGAGCCTCCCCTTGGCTGGGTCCTTCCCTGGAGGAATATCTGGCTAGTCCTGTGTTTGAGACTCCTAACCGAGGCTCCACAGACTCTATTTGCATATTCATTAAAAGCACTTATGTTAGGCTGGCTTCACACCACTGCAAGATCCGAGACGGGGCTATCAGGGATGAACCTGACAGCCCCGGACCGGATCAGCACACAGAACCGAAGGGCAAATATGCCCTCCGGTCTAGTGTGCAGCTGGACGCAGCTGCCACTGCTGATGATTCAGGACCGCGGCTCACGGGGAGCTAGCCGCGGTCCTGAAATAACAGTGGCATGCAGCCGCAGGTGTCCGGTTCCTTGATCCTCCTGGATCGGGGCAATCCGGCCCCATAGGCTCCCATGTTAGGGAGCACCGGATTGCCCCGGATCCGGGAGGATCCGATTTGGGGAGATTTTTCTCCCCGGTCACAAAAATGGTGCTTGCTCCGATTTTGTGTCCTGGAGAAAAATCCGATTCCTTCCGGATTCTCCCGGACATCCAAAAACCAGATGCCAACATACATTCATCCGGCGTATTCCGGCCCCATAAGATTAATATGGGTCCAGAATCGGATCCGGGGGTGTCCGGTTCACACCGGACAGCCCTGGATCAAAAAAAATGTGGTGTGCAGCCAGCCTTAATGGACAATTACATTCCCACTATGTTTAAGAGGCGTTTCACACGTGCAATTTCTTTATCTTGTGTGCATATCCGTCCAAATCCTGAAGCCTCCTGATGCTACCTGTGTCCATATACTTAGAATGGAGACGTAGGGACATCAGGTGGCGACACTTTTTTGGATCCTTACAACTGGGTCCTTTCATCTCCTCGCCGGCCTTAAAATGTTGCAATTTTTGGGCTCCTGAAAAATCCTGATGCTTCCGAATGCATCCCATTACATCCACAGATATAAGGCTAGGTTCACATCACTTTTTCATTGCGTTTGAACGCAATGCATTTTTCAGCTTCATTAAGGCAATGAAAATGCTAGCGTTTAATTGCGTTAACGCACCCATAGACTTGTATGGTAATCACATTGCAAACACAATGCAAACAAATTACACACATATTGGAAAATGCGGTTGCGTTTTAAATGCTGCATTTATCCTAAGCTCACAGGGAACATTGTGCACAACACTTCCTGTGCACTCGGGATAAATGCAGCATTTCAAACGCAACTGCATTTTGCAATGCATTTACCATACAAGTCTATTGGCCGTTAACACATGCTTCTACATGCGTTTCTAAGCATTAATGCAGCTGAAAAATGTATTGTGTTCAAACACAATAAAAACGTGATGTGAATCTAGCCTAATGTATTTCAATGGAGTCCAGATCCAGAAATGTGCGGATCTGTCCAACAGATCCGTTGTAAGACACTGGACATGCCCAGAGTAGTTCCTACACCTCACAATACATCTGCCCCTGCCTCAGAAAATAGGCTTGTGCTCTATGGTTTTGGATATAAATGTAACAAAACATATTGTGTGCATGCTTATATTATGTGGGTACCGGGTGAAGGGCTGCATGAGTGGTGTAAAACATCACTGTTTGAAGTGCCGTTGGGTTTTGCCGGAGCACCGCAATTTCTACGCCACTTCTACGCACAGAACTGTCAGAAGTGGGGTATCTCCTGCTCCTACATCACTTCTGCCAGGTCTATGCGTTTGAAGTAGTGTAGAAGTCCTGCTGCACCAGCAAAATCTAATGGCATTTCAAACAGTGATAGCAATAAAGTAGTGGTTTTACACCGCTCGTGCAGCCCCTCACCAGGTGCCCACATATTATAAGCATGCACACAATAAATTTTATTACATTTTCTCTCACCCTCTCCCTGGCCAGATCAGGCATCCGGCAGCTGCAGTGGCATGCGTTTGCGGACATATAGCCAGATGTAGATGCTCCCATTTTGAGCCCGATTTGGCCGTGCTGCAAATGTGAAATCAGCCCAAGTCAAAAAAAAAGTTATCTCATTTACAAGGGCTCATAAAATAGAGGGGTATATTGGGATGTGTACAGATTGGCCTAGGCTAGTTTACACCCCTGGGTATAGTTTGGACTAGGTCAGTTTATTCCCCTGGTATAGTTTGGCCTAGGATAGTTCATCCTGCAGGGTATACTCTGGCCGACAGGGGTATAGCTCTATGGAGTGTACGGGTTATTGTGGTCATATGGACAGGTACTCAAGTCTCTGCTTGAAAACTCTGCAGTTCCTTCAGGATTATCCTTGGCCTTTGTGCTCCCTGTCTGATTGATGCCCTCCTTGCCTGGGTTGAGAGGTATTTGGTGGGAAAACCCTCTCTTGGCAGGTTTGCTGTGGTACCATGTTCTTTCCATTTGATGATAATGGATTGGATGATGATCCATGGGATCATTAGAGATTGGGATATTTTTTAGAACCCAACCCTGACTTGTACTTTTCAATTACTTTGTATCTTACTCATTTGGAGATCTCTTTGGTCTTCCTGGTGTTGAGAGGTTTGTGGTTCTATTTGCTTATTTGTGTTGAACCCACTGTGGCCTTTCAGAAAAGGTGTGTACCGTATTTACTGACAGGTCATGTGACACTTTGATTGCAAACAGATTTACTTCCTTACACTTAGGGTACCATCACACTTGCCGATGCACCAGCGATCTCGACAACGATATGACCTGGTAGGGATTGCCGGTGCGTCGCTATGTGGTTGCTGGTGAGATGTCAAACAGTCAGATCTCACCAGCGATGCAGCAACGATCCGGATCTCAGACCTGTAGTATTGAGGTTGTTGGTCGTTGTCCCTGTCAAACACACCAATGCATGCTACCCAGTGGGACCCCAATGATCAAAAAATGGTACAGGTGACTCAGACACGACCAGCGATCTCACAGCAGAGGCCTCGTCGCTGCTAAGTGTCAAACATAGCGAGATCGCTGGCGTGGTCGCTGTTGCGTCACCAAACTTGTGACTCAGCAGCGATCTCGCTAGTGATCTCGCTTAGTGTGACGGGGGCTTAAGAATTTGACATACAAAGGTAATTGCATGCACCAGCATTGTTTAGGGACTTCCTAGCCAAAGGGGTGGATACATGTGCACAAGGCAATTTTTATTTATTTTATCACATAAATGTAATTTTTGCTTATATTTTTCTCACTTCACTTCCCCAACTTAAACTATTTAGTGCTGATGCATCACTCACAAATCAGACTACAAAAATATTTATATTTAAACACAAGATGTAATGTAATAAAGTGTGTAAAATGCCATGTGGGGGGGGGGGGAATACTCCTGCAAGGCACTGAAAAGAATTATTAATTGTTTGTGGATAGTGATGGGCGAGTCCTAAATTACTCGGAATCGCTTGACTCTAGCGAGTCCGAGACTCGCTACTCGTTGCGAGTCTAGCGAGTCCAATGTTAATGAATGGGGAAGCGAGTAATAGCGAGTAATGTGCGATTTACAAATCGCAGATGTGTCTCGGAAAGCGCTCGCATTGCTGTTTTGGAAACCCCACTCGCAACAGTTTTTTGCTGCTGTGTCCGATGCCAAACTTAAATATAAATGCTGTAATGGGACAAAATGCCGAATTGCCCGCACTGCCACCAAGAATCACCAGGAAACAAGGAGTTAACTGGGCAGATGTTTCTTTATTTTATCCTACGCGTTTCAGAGCCTCTATCCGAGCTCCTTCCCTGAGGAAGGAGCTCGGATAGAGGCTCTGAAACGCGTAGGATAAAATAAAGAAACATCTGCCCAGTTAACTCCTTGTTTCCTGGTGATTCTTGGTGGCAGCGCGGGCAATTCGGCATTTTGTCCCATTACAGCATTCCTGTTTCCACGGTTATCGTGAAGGTGCGGCCCTGCAGCAGCCATTCTCTACAAGCCATCTTACAGGCGATTATACCGGTTGTGGGTGACACAACTGAGCCAGGTGAGCAGTTCCTAATATACACCGTTACAAACCTTTGTTAAAAGGATAAGACCCTATGCGCATTTATCTCACGTTTACAGGTTAAACTTAAATATAAGGAATCTTGAAGATTCCCTACACTGACTGACACTCCCTATGATCTGCTCCAGCATCTACCTCACCCTGCACTAGCTCAGATCGTCACAGGAATGTGGAGGAAATGTCGGTGGCAAGGCTTATATACAGCCTCGCCTCTCATACATGACATAGGCATCACGATGGACAGAAGCCAATCATAGTCCTGCCACAACCAACATGGCTGTGGCATTACTGAATATGATTGGCTAACATGCTTGTCCATCTTCACAAGTTTTCTGACCTAACACGCTAGGCTGTCTCGGAAGCTTTGTCGGAACATAACAGATTCTGTATTCGCGAGTCCCGAATACAGTATACAGGACTCGGATTCGTAGACTCGCTCAGACTCGCTGCTGACAGCGGGTATCCGTGAAGCGGTGCGATTGTTTAAACGATTTGGGGAGATTCAAGCTACATAGCGATGTGATATAGCGAGTCTAGCGAGTGAGAAAAAGTAAACTCTGACAAAACTAGGATTGCCATTGACTTGCATTGGACTCGTTACTGTGCGAGTAATCACTGGGAAACTCACCGAGTACCGAGTCCTGCGAGTTCCTTACTACTCGCCGAGTAACGAGTCCTAGCGAGTAGACTCGCCCATCCCGATTTGTGGACCATTTAAACAATACTAGGGACAAATAGCAAAATTCATCCCTAAAGTTCTATATGTTAAATGTTAGACCCAAGGTCAGTCATGAAAACTAATATAGCTTAACTGTAATGGGGTTGTTTTGCTTTAATTAAGGCTTCAGGATAGCCTAATGGAAACTAAATTGACCTGATTATAGATAATAGGCTATGTTATATGCTTTTTGTATGTGTCATGTGACAAATATAGATTACAACAAAACTGGCTGTGGTTCTGGTGCTGAATTCCTGTACTTATGGTAGTTCTGGTGCAATAATCCTGTACTGATGGTTTTTCTAGTAATGTATTTATGTAGTGATAGGGGTTTTAATGCTGTATTCATGTACTAATGTTTTTTCTGGTGACGTATTCATGTACTGATTGGGATTTTGTGGCTGTATTCATGTACTGATGGTGAATTTGGTGACATTCATGTTCAGATGGTGGTTCTGGTGATGTATTCAAGTAGTGATGGTTGTTCTGGTACTGTATTCATATACTATTTTGGGTTCTGGTGATATATTCCTATACTGATGGTAGCTTTAGTGATGTATTAATGTACTTTTGAAGGTTCTGGTGATGTATTTATGTAGTGATGATGGTTCTAGTGATGTATTAATCACTAGAATCATAATTAGTATATGATTATGCATTCAAAATCATCATCATTACATAAATACAACACCAACACTAGTACAAAAATATGGCACCAGAATCACCATCAGTACATGAATAAAACACCATTACCATCCTAAGTCAATGGAAATATCACCAGAAACGTCAACAGTACACATGACCAGAACCATCATCAGTAAAGAAATAGATCATCAGAATAATTATAAGCAGGTCTGTATTTGACTTTCATGCTGCCCTAGGCACATTTTGTGGTCGCGCCCCTTAATGAGGTCACACACTAAATCTGTGCACATGACTTCTATTTAAGGCAGATCTACTCTGTAAAATGCTTTAAAAATCGCTAATTAACACTAAAAGAGTGAACGTCTGCACTTGCTGTGCACAGGCACAGTCTTTTGAGCGTGTTTTTAACACCTTCAGGTTTTCAAAGGCATCAAGTGATTAAAATAGGTGACCTAACCATTGCTTCAGTGAGGAAGAGAGGCCTAGTGATATAGAGACATGTTGTCTGCTCATTCACCTCTCCTTTTTACTGAAGATGTTCAAAGGGAAGCCAAGAGCAGATAGGTTCAAGGCATCAAAGCAAACCTGCAGCCACATTGTGTGCACCCACACTGACACTTGGAGCCGCTGCTACACTCAGTGTCACTGGTTTCACACTTGGGTGTTTTTTTCCAAATTAGGCAAAATCAGTTTTTTAGCCAAATCCTGATCCTTTCAGGATCCAGTTTTTTGCCCATTCACTTTAATGGTGTCAAGTACAATCCTGTTATTTCAGCTTGCTTCCTGACACCATTAAAGTGAATGGGCAAAAAACTAGATCCTGAAAGGATCAGGACTTGTCCACAAAACGTGATTTTGCCTGATTTGAAAAAAATGCAAACATGAAACCAGCCTCAGTGAGTAAGCACAGACTTGCAAGCTGTTTTTAGACAGCACTCACTATTACTAATGGAGCGCTGACAATAAAGACAAACTTTGGTATACAAATACGAGGGGGCTATGAAGCCCCTCATCTGCATATTAAAAAAGCAGATTTTACTTTGCAACTCCAATAAAAACTTTTCTATAGTAATACGTAATCCCTATTCTAAAGCGTCAGCCTCCACCAAATCCCCAGTCTGCGTAGCATCAGCATCCCCTGTACACCAGTATATAGCAGCACTAACCTCCACTGTTCACCAGTATATAACAGCAGTATCCCTGTTTACCGGCATACAGCAGCACCAGCATCCCCAGTTCACCAGTACATAGCAGCACCAGCCTCCCCTGTTCACCAGTATATAGCAGCACCAGCCTCCCCTGTTCAACAGTATATGGCAGCACCAGCCTCCCCTGTTCAACAGTATATAGCAGCACCAGCCTCCCCTGTTCAACAGTATATAGCAGCAACAGCCTCCTCTGTTCATCAGTATATAGCAGCAACAGTCATCCCTATTCAACAGTATATAGCAGCACCAGCCTCCCCTGTTCAACAGTATAAAGCAGAACCAGACTCCCCTGCACAATAGCCTCCTCTGTTCACCAGTGTATAGCAGCAGCCTCCTCTGTTCACTAGCCTCCTCTGTCACCAGCCTCTTTTATTCACCAGTATATAGCAGCAGCCTCCTCTGTTCACCAGCCTCCTGTTCACCAGTATATAGCAGCAACCTTCTCTGTTCACCAGCCTCCTCTGTATAGCAGCCTCCTCTGTTCAACAGCCCTCTCTGTCACCAGCCTTTTCTGTTCACCAGCTTCCTCTGTTCATCAGCCTACTCTGTTCACCAGCCTCCTCTGTCACAAGTCTCCTCTTCCACCAGCCTCCTCTCTCCACCAGCGTCCTCTTTCACCAGTCTCATCTGTTCACCAGTCTCTTTTGTCACCAGCCTCCTCTGTTCACCAGCCTCCTCTGTCACTAGCATTCTCTGTTAACCAGCCTCCTCTGTCACAAGTCTCCTCTGTTCACCAGCCTTCTTTGTCACCAGCCTTTGCTGTTCACCAGCCTCCTCTGTTCACCACTCTCCTCTGTTCACCAGCCTCCAGTGTCACCAGTCTCCTCTGTTCACCAGCCTCCTCTGTTCACCAGCATCTTCTGTTCACCAGCCTCCTTTCACCAGCCTCCTCTGTCACCAGCCTCCTCTGTTCACCAGCCTCCTGTCACCAGCCTTCTCTGTTCACCAGCCTCCTCTTTCACCTGCCAAATCTTTTCACCAGCCTCCTCTTTTTACTAGACTCCTCTGTCACCAGCTTCCTCTTTTCACCAGCCTCCTCTTTTCACCAGTCTCCAGTGTCACCAGCCTCCTCTGTTTACCAGACTCCTCTGTCACCAGCCTCCTCTGTTCGCCAGCCTCCTATGTCATCAGTCTCCACTTTTCACCAGCCTCCTGTCACCAACCTCCCTTTTTACAAGTATATAGCACCCCCCATCTTCAGCTCTATGATCCCTCACCACTCCTGTGTTTTCCTATCATGTCATCTTCCCCCTCTTCTGCAGTGGGAGAAGATCTCCTTCTCCTCACAAGCAGAGCAGAGATGCTGCAGCACCTCCATATTCACTTCGGATGCAGGAAATTCTCTGACCTGGAAGTTGTGTTGCCACTACTTCTTGGGTCAGTCAGCTACTGCGTCTGAGGTGAACATGGAGGTGCCCCACTGCCCCTTCCCCTGCCCCCTCCTGATTCTCCCTCAGAAAAGACAACAGATTTCTTGGATTGTCTAATGGAGGGGAGGGGACGTTAAAAAAGAATAAAAAATAAAAATGTTCCCTGCAGCCCGGCGCCCTAGGCACATGCCCTCCGGTGCCTAGTGGTAAATACAGCCCTAATTGAATACTAGAACCAAGCTTCGTACAGCAATCAAAAATTGTAGTTTGTAAAAAATTATGATAAAAAATTATTTAATAAAATATATTTGTAAAAATGTCAAGTCAACCCAATATACATTTGCTGACTTTTTAAATCGATAGCTCATTTCTGCAGACTTCCATCGTCTCTGTTCTTCTGCAGCAAAACCCTATACAGTGTCCTTAAAAATAAAGAGTGTTATTAAAATGCCCTTTGCATAAAAATATGAGTCTTTACTGTGCTCTAAATAAGCCTCCTATGATATGTGACTTCTACAAAGTCTGCCATTATGAGCTATTCTGTCCGCCTTAATGATCTACAACCTTCATTATCTGCTATAATCAGCTATAACCGCTACACTGTTGACCCCATGAACCACTGCATATTCCATGGCTGACCCCTCTCCACTATTTTTTCTTACATTTTCTTTATCTCCACACTGTCCATCGTCTGTGTTAACTTCTTTCTATACTCTGTTCTCTCTCCATATCCATTCTGTGTCCCCTCTTTATACAATATCATCATTCCAGGCCCCCACACTACCACCTCTAAACTGTACACCCCCTCACACACTGCAACAGTCCGTACAGTATAATGTCTACCACAGCCTCCATTATATACAGTGTCTCGTATAGATTAAGCATTAATGGCTATTAATATAGTGGCACCTTTGTAGTACTACATCAGATGGATATTACTATAAGAATGCTTACATCTGAAAAAGATCAGAGTCCCATATACAGTATGGTCATAACAGTCCCATATACAGTATGATATCTCCACAGCCCCCAGTATAATGTCCCCCCAGCCTCAAGTATAATGTTCATCACAGCCCCTAGTATAATGTCCCCCACAACCCCTAGTATAATGTTCCACACAGTCACCAATGCAGTATGATGTCTCCACAGTCAATATAATGTCCCCTACAGCCCCTCATATAATGTTCTGTCCCACACAGCACCTCATATAATGTGCTGTTCCCTACAGCTCCTCATATAAAGTGCTGTTCTTAACAGCCTCCAAATAATGTCCTGCACAGCCTGTCTTGTGATGACTCCCACAGCCCTGCTTATGATGACCCCTACCACCCCTCTTGTGATGTCCTCCACAGCTCCTCTTGTAATGTCCCCTATTTATTGGACAAATAGTAATAATAATAATAATAATAATAAAAAAACAAGAGCTTATACTCACTTAATCCAAACTCCCTGTACACTTCAACTTTCATCTCCTCTTTTATCCTGGATAGAAGTGCGCACTTGACAGCATAATGTAAAGACATCATTGCACCAGCTGACATTCCCTGCAGGAAATCTACACAAACACAGGGAGAATATCCAAATTCTTGTTTTTGGTAGGATATGAACGCAGATGCCCGCACAGCAAAGCATCAGTGTTAACCACTGAGACACTCTCCTATAATTATTATTATTTATTGTTATAGCACCACATATTCCATGGTGCCTTACAAATGAAAGGGGTATATATAATAAGAAGTACAATAATCATGAACAGGAGAGAGGACCCTGCCCACGAGGACTCACAGTCTACAAGATACATCAATGGTCAACATCACCACCAGTGAATGGCTCTGCATTACTATGCAATATTATTTGTATATGGATACCAATCAAATCAACATTTACTTCAATATAAGAGAATCTGTGAATCCTAATTCATCAGCAGTCTGGAGCATGGCCAATACCTAGCATGCTCTTATTGTGTTATCTAGTAGCCCCTTAGCTTTTGTTGTGAAGGGGCTATAAACTGTGTACGATATCTACACTGGTGTATTTCCATTTACAAGCATGTTATTGGATTTCTATAAAACAGTAAAATACAGTCTGTAGCTGATACAAGTTTACATTCATATAGCTAGTGTAGAAGACAATAAAACTCTACAATGCACTGTAATAGGGCAGTAAAGATTGAGTAAGGAAAAGATCACTTCAACAAAAGAGATAAATAGATGTAAATTAGAAGATTTTTTTTCAGTGAAGTCTTTCAAATGCACCAAATCTGTTGATTCTAATGATCCTTATAGTAGACAGACAGGTTTGTCAAGGCAATGAAAATATGAAAGCTTATTATTATTAACTTGATTTTCCTGAGTACAGATGCAGTCATGGTTGAAAGTTTGGAGACCGTTGAACTTGTTCCATAAAATAAAGTGTTTCTCCAGAAAATTTTTGCAATTGCACATTTTGACATACATGTTTTATTTCCTTTGTGTGTATTGGAACAACATATAAACAAATTGTGAAAAAAAGAACATAATTTCACACAAACCCCCAAAAATGGGCCAGACAAAATACCTGACACGTTTCCAAACTTGCAGGTAAACAACTTTGTTTCAAGCATGTGATGCTGTCACGGGTGTATCAGGAGGCATGGATGAGACTGTAGAGGCCACTCGCAGAAGGTCCCAGCGTTTGGCCAAACAGTCAAAATCCTAAGAAAATGTCTCTGTTGCATTATGAGGCTTCCCCCTTTTAGTTAAAGCTGGAGGTCACTAGGATCCAGCTGATTCCTTACGTTGAGCTGCCTATATATTCCAATTGACTCCCAGGATGCACTGCTGGTGATAGCTGTTCAGGTGTTCCTGGTTGCATCCTAGCTCAAAGCAGTGTTTCCTGGAGTCTGTTGGTTTGCTGCTTGGATCTGCTCAAGCTAAGTGTATCTCTTCCTTCTTTGCTTGTTTCCCTTGTGTGTTTCTCTAGTTGCTAGCCGGGCTGACTAGTGATCACCCACTCTGATCCCCATGTAGTGATAGTCCAGGGACAGTCAGGGAATATGCATCCTGGTGGCGATAGTTGCGGAAACTGTATAGGGATGTTAGGGGAGGCAGGTGTCAGCGCTAGTTATTCTAGGGGTCACTATCTCCCCTTTTGCCCTTAGCATCAGGGACTCCTTTTCTCCCCTGTCGTCCAGCGCTGGGTGTCTCCCTACACCCAGTATGATAGATGCTGATTCAAACTCACCTGTAGCAAGTAACAGGTGTGGGCAATATGAAAAGCACTCCTGAAACCAGATGAAAAGTAGAAGTTGACTCAGTCTTTGCATTGTGTGTTTGTGTGTGCCACACTAACATGGAGAATAGAAAGCGGAGTAGAGAACTATCTGAGTCCTTGAGAACCAAAATTGTTGAAAAACATCAATAATCTGAAGGTTACAAGTCCTAATCCAGAGATCTTGATGTTCCTTTGACCACGTTGCACAACATAATCAAAAATTTTACAAGCTATAACACTGTAGCTAATCTCCCTGGACATAGATGGCAGATAAAAATTTTCAACCATCTCTGGATGATGGATAAGCAGCTCCAATAATGTTCCAAAGAAATTCAAGCTGTCCTGCAGGTTCAAGGTGCATCAGTGTCAGCGCAAACTATTCGTTGACATTTCAATGAAATGAAACATTATGGCTGGAGACCCGGAGGACCCCAACTGCTGACACAGAGAAATACAAAAGCTAGACTGCAGTTTGCCACAATGTATGTGAGTAAGCCAAACTCCTTCTGGGAAAGTGTCTTATAGACACATGACATCCCTGGGACGTTTGTCCCTGAGGAATGAGCACGGTATCCCTCTGAAACGCGTAGGAATAAAGAATACCTGTTGAAACCAGATTTCCAGTTTCTGGTTTCATTCATTCAGCAGCGTGGATCCTGAGACACTTCTTCCCAATACAATTATAGACAGACTAGGGATGAGCGAGTACCTTAATATTCGTGCTTGCTATCCGCGCAATGAGTAGGTAGCGGTACTCGCTACTCATTGCGAGTATAGTGAGTGCGAATACTTTCGCAGTGTATCTATAGATACACTGCGAAAGTAGCCTAAAAGTGAGTAAAAGTTGTTAAAAAATAATAAACTTACATACTCACCTGTCCGACGCTTGCATTGGGACCGGCAGAGAAGACATCCGATCGCTGGATAAGGACCTTTCACTACCAGCCAATCAGATGGCCAGTAGCGATCTGGCCAATCAGATGGCACCATGTCACAACTACGTCATCACTAGTGGCCACCTGATTGACCAGTTTGCAAGGTACTGATAGTACATCTAGGACCTTGCAAATGCAAATTGGCCAATCAGGTGGCCGCTAGCGATCACGTGGTTGTGACATGGCGACATCTGATTGGCCAGATCGCTACCAGCCATCTAATTGGCTGGTAGTGAAAGGTCCTTGTCCAGCAATCGGATGTCTTCTCTGCCGGTCCCGATGCAGGCGTCGGAAGGTGAGTATGTAAGTTTATTAATTTTTAACAACTTTTAATTACTTTTAGGCTACTTTCGCAGTGTCTATAGATACACTGTAAAAGTATTAGGACTATTCGCTACTCCAGAGTACACATAAGTACTCGGAGAGTAGCTAGTAGCCCGAATACCGCTACTATTCGGCGAATACCGAATAGTAGCGAGTATACTCGCTCATCCCTAAGACAGACGAGACCAAGAAAGATCTTTTTGGTAAACCACAAATTTCTAGTATTTACTGAAAAGGGAATGAGGACTACAAAGAAAAGAACACAGTACCTACAGTTAGATATGGTGGAGGTTAAAAGTTGGTTTGTGGTTGCTTTGAGGTGCTTTTTTTTGCTGCTCAAACCTTCTTGGTAGTGAAAACACTTGTTGCATTTCTTTGCTGTGATTTGTCTTCATTACATTTTTCATAAAGTTAGTTTTATTTGCCAAAATGCTGCCAAAAAACACTTCAAAAACTCAGCAAAACATGTGGATTGCAGAATTTTTTGCATTTTCTCCTTGCTATCCAAGGGTGAACAAATGCTGCAAAACACTGACAGAATTGATGTGCTATACATTTTAAAAACAATACTGTTCTCAAATTAAGTCAGGACAAGAAAAAGAAGAGTGTGCATGAGATTTCTGAAATTTCATACCGTTTGTTGGTACTTTAATACATAGGTTTTTTTCAACAAAAACTCATTAAGTTTAGGAGTAGTGATGAGCGAGCAATATCATGCATGGGTGCTCGGTAGCTTTTTGATGCTCGGACGGGCTCAACTCGTTTACCAAGTATAATGGTAGTCATTGAGGAAATCTACTACAAAAATGCTTAAGTTTCCCATTGATTTCCATTATACTTGGTAAACGAGTTGAGACCGTCCGAGCATCAAAATGCTCATTACGAGTACCGAGCACCTGAGCATAGTAGTGCTTGCTCATCACTATTTAAGAGATTTATTTATTAAAGGGAACCTGTCAGCTACATTATGCCCCTCCAGCTATCACTGTCTGTACCTGCAGCCTCATAGTCCTATTCTAATCATCCCTGTCTGAGCTCATACTGTAATGTTATAGGTGAAAAAAAAGCATTTATACACTTACATTTTCTGAGGCAGTGACTACATCTTGGAAGATGCAGTCACTCTGACAGGTTAATAGTTAACAATTCATCTAAAATGTATAAGATGCTCCATGGCCGGTGTGATGTCACGATCATGTGACTATAATAGGCGTAGCTACGGCTTCATAGATCATAATGATTTTGCTTGCTTAGCTCCGCCTGCTATGGCCACATGATCGTTCCATCACATAGGTCCTTTATACAGAGAAGTCAATAATGAGTTAACTATTAACCTGCCAGAGTGACTACGTCCATCCTTCAAGATGTAGTCTCTCCCTCAGAAAATGTAAGTATTTAAAAGCTTTTTTTCACTTGTAACATTACACTATCAGTTCAGACAGGGATGATTAGAATAGTATCATGAAGCTGCAGGGACAGACAGTGAATAGCTAGTGGGGGTGCATAAAGTAGCTAATGTATAATGCGGTATTGTTGAATTAGGAGGCAGATCTATATGTTTGAAGGTACACATGCTCCATAAGAACACTTTGACAATGAATGTGTTTCCACAATTGGCAGATATTTGTATCCACAGTGGTAAAATCTTCCTATGGGTCACTTATAAGTCCATTGCAGAACTAATTTACAAACTTTTTCTCAAGTAGAAAAAGACTCTTTTCTAGTTAGACCTCCTCAAAGAGAATCCTCACATTTATGGTGCGCTATCACTAATATGGCCACAATATGGAATCCCTCTACATCCAGTATTTCTGCTTCTGAACCTCGGTGTCTCATATTGATTAATTGATTAATATTAATTGCTATGAGTACAATAGCTCCTTTGTAGCCCTACATCAGATAGATATTACTATAAGAATGCTTACGTCTGCAACAGGTCAGAGCAAGTGACGTATTTCATAATAGTTGGAACAAAGAGCTCTGTAGATCAATGACCTGACAGCGATATGTACCATTTCAGAGCCCTCTATAATAATTATAATCTACTTGTGGATTTCTCAATTAATAGATGAAAGGTAGAAAGAAATATAGTCAATAAAGACTTTCCATTTGCATCATATTATAAGGCTTATATTAGGGGCTTCTGGGCATTTGTCTGGTAACATGTTCTGTTTCATGTCAAACTCTTGCTTCTAACAGCTCCATTTGTATCTCTTACATGCTCTTCTGGGAGCAATTAACAGTAATTAGCTCTGATAATTAGAACCATTAAAAAAAATGCCATACATCTGCTAAGAAGAAGAAGAAAAGGATTAAGTCATTCACTAATCTCATGGCTCCTTGAAGAAATATTTTTCTTATGAATTGTTTCTTCTCTTCTGAATTGCAAAGTGCCATGGAATATGTCGGTGCCATGTAAAAAAAAGATTATTAATATTATTGCTATTTTCTTCATATGAAGATAGAAGACAATGAGTTCTGAGAATGAGGAGAATAAAAATCATAGAGATGAGGTTGGGTGTGAAAGGTCAACTAATATACGGTATTACTTTCATTGCGACAGGCAATGGATGTAGAAATTATATATTTGTCAGATAGAACATAATAAGTTAAATTAGTATTTCTTTTTATCGCATTTCACTGAAAAGCTTTGGCCCATTTATAATTTAATTTTTGGACTCACGTTTCTGATAATATATGACAGATTTAAAGTATTGGTCCCATCTAGAACATTTATGGGATTCCCCCAAGAATGTGTGTTCATTCATGTACCATTGGAAATAGAGAGGTGGCTGTGTGTGCAAAATGTTCTCTCTTAATTAGTATATTTGTATTGGAGGTCCAAAAATAACGAAGTAGGACTGCTCAGCAATTGCATGAAACTTTCATTAAGTATGTGTAAAATAGGCATCACAAATGTCTCTCCTTCACTGAATGGTAGCATAGAAAACAAGAGTCAGGTAAGAACAGACATCTCGCCAAGCTCAACGTCTTCACATCACCCCTGCATGGTAGCACTTGCAGTGAGACTTCAAGATCTCACAGAAAACACGTTATTATTATTTTATAATTTTTTATTATTATAGCGCCATTTATTCTGTGGCGCTTTACATGTGAAAAGGGGCATCCATAGACAAGTACATTAATCCTGATCAATACAAGGCACAGGCAGGTATAGGAGAAGAGATGTCCTTGCCCATGAGGGCTTACAGTCGACAAGGGATGGGTGAGGATACACTAGGAGAGGGTAGGGCTGGTTGTGTAGTAGTTTAGTAGACTGAAGATGCAGGTTGTAGGCTTGTCGGAAAAGGTGGGTCTTCAGAATCTTTTTGAAGGTTTCCATGGTATTATTATTATTATTTATTTATATAGCGCCATTAGATTCCATAGCGCTTTACATATGGAAAGGGCAGATGAGGATAAGCACAATATGAATGGATGATCAAGATGTAGAAGTATAGGAGGGGAGAGGACCCTGTCCGCGAGGGCTCACAGTCTACGAGGGAGGGGTAGGAATACAGTAGGAGAGGATAGTGCTGATCTTGAGACCGGGTCTCATTGTAGGTTGTACGCTTGTCGGAGGAGGTGGGTTTTCAGGTTTCTTTTGAAGGTTCCCTGTGTAGGCAAGTGTCTGATGTGTTGAGGGAGAGAGTTCCAGAGTATAGCGGATGCACGGGAGAAATCTTGTATGCGGTTTTGAGAGGACGAAAAAAGAGGGGAGTAGAGAAGAAGCTCATGAGAGGATTACAGGTTGCGTGAAGGTAGGTATCTGAAGACCATGTCAGAGATGTATGGAGGGGACTGATTGTGGATGGCTTTGTATGTCATGGTTAGGGCTTTGAACCGGGATCTTTGAGAAGTGGGGAGCCAGTGAAGGACTTGGCAGAGGGGAGAGATAGGGGAGTAGTGGGGAGACAGGTGGATTAGTCACACAGTGAAGCTTAGGATAGGTTGGAGAGGTGCAAGGGAGGTAGTGGGGAGGCCAGTGAGCAGGAGGTTGCAGTAGTCAAGGCGGGAGATGATGAGACTTTGACCAAGTGTTTTAGAAGTGTCATGGTCAAGGAAGGTGTGGATCAGGGAAATGTTTTTGAGGCTGAAGTCGGCAGGAAGTGGTGAGGGCTTGGATGTGATGTTTGAAGGAGAGGAAAGAGGTGATAATTACCCTGAGACACTTGGCTGGGGACTGGGGAGAGGGAGCCGTCATTGAAATTGATGGATAGGTCTGGTAGTGGGGGAGAGCGATTTGGGGAAAGATGATGAATTAAGTTTTGTCCATGTTCAGTTTTAGAAAGCAAGCGGAGAAGGATGAGATAATGGACAGGCATTTAGGAATTTTGGATAGTAGGGAGGTGATGTCAGTCCCAGATAGATAGATCTGGGTGTCGTCAGCGTAAAGATGATACTGAAGGCTGTGGGACTCAATGAGTTGTCCTAGGCCATGAGTGTAAATGGAGAAAAGTAGGGGTCCCGGAACTGAGCCTTGGGGGACACCGACAGATAGTGGTTAGGGCGAAGAGGAGGTGTAGTAGTGGCTGACACTGAAAGTCTGGTTCATTAGATATGAGGAGATCCAGGAGAGGGCTAGATCAGTGATGCCAAGAGATTCCACAGTCTGTAGTAGGAGGGAATGGTCTACGGTTTTGATAGGTCAAGGAGGAGGAGGACGGAGTTGTGTCGCTTGCTCTTGGCACTCAGAAGGTCGTTGGTGACTTTAGTTAGGGCAGTTTCGATGGAGTGATGGGATCTGATGGGATGGTAGGCGAGTGTCTGATATATTGCGGCATAGAGTTCCAAAGTATGGGGGATGCACAGGAGAAATCTTGTATGCGGTTGGGGGAAGAAGAGATAAGGGGGAATAGAGGAGGAGATCTTGAGAAGATCACAGGTTACGTGTAGGTGAGTACCCTGAGACTGTGTCACAGATGTATGGAGGGAACAGGTTGTGGATGACTTTCTATGTCATGGTTAGGGTTTTGACAATGGGAAGTCAGTGAAGGGTTTGGCAGAGAGGAGAGGCTGGGGAATAGCAGGGAGACAGATGGATTAGTCAGGCAACAGAGTTTAGGATAGTTTGTAGAGGTAAAAACTATTAGGGGGGAGGCCAGAGAGTAGGGGGTTGCAGTAGTCGAGGCAGGAGATGATGAGGGCAAGCACAAGTGTTTTTGCAGTTACCTGGTCAAGGAATGTACAGCTTTGGGAAATAGTTTTGAGTTGGAGTCAGCAGGAAGTGGCAAAGTCTTGGATATATGGCTTGAAGGAAAGGGCAGAGTCGAAGATTACCCCGATTCACCGAGTATGCGGCACTGGGGAAAGTGAGAATCCATTTACTTTGATGGTGGTATGGTAGAGTTAGATGGAGGAAAGATGATGAATTCTGTTTTGTCCATGTTCATTTTTAGAAAGCGAGCAGAAAAGAAAAATGACATAGCAGACAGACATTGAGGAATTTTGGTTAATAAGGAGGTGATGTTAGGTCTAGAGAGGTCGATCTGTGTGTCAACAGCATAGAGATGATACTGAAAGCTATGAGACTCTATGAGCTGTCCAAGGCCGAAGGTGTACATGGAGAAGAGTAGGGGACCTAGAATCTTGTGGAACACAACAGACATGTTGTGGTTTTGAGTGATAGGGGTCTACAGCATGAATTTCCAATAAGTAATCTGAAATCCTAATGGTGCAGTGTTCTGGGAAGCTGCCGAGCATACTGAGATACCATAGCATGGATCCTTCCTGCCTGACTGAATGATCAGCTTCACAAATTCAACATAAATGGTACCTTTCCAGAAAGCAATAACCATACCACCACTTGGTTTATAGGACCTACAGTATTTTTCATATTGTGTAGCGCCCCTCATATAGCAGTAGTATCCACTTATTGTACATCTATGTTATAGATACTTCAGTTTAATGGGGTCTGTTCTGATGAACTCTGTATTCCTTTATTAGCCCGTATATATATTGCGCAGAAAGGCAAGAAGACTGCAGAGCGTCACCAAATTCACTTTGTAAGGTTTTGCTGAATATACAAATATATCTTGAGTGTGGATTTGTAAAAATGTATTTTATTTTCTCTTCTTGAGTTTTGTATGGATCTTGAGGTGTGTGCACTTGCAAATTACAAAACATTCAACATAAGGATTTCACATTTTTATAAGGAAATTTTGAGGTTGTTCCACATATTTCTCTGAAATACACTTACCTGCTTCTCTACACAGAAGTCCATGTTTTATTATTGATGACAATTGTTGGGATGTTACAAATCCAAGCTACACAAATTGTTGGACAATATCCACTGTCATAGTACAATAATGTCTAAGGTTAGGGTCACTCTTGGGAGCCTGCATCCAATAACTGGATGCATTGCTGGATCCAGTTTTTCCCTGTGTCTGTTTGGAGGTATTTTTTACCGGATCAGGTACCTGATCAGGTACCTAATGGTACCTACATGTACCTACCACCAGGCACTGGATCAGGTTCCCATAGGGTCCCATGTTAAAAAAAACTGATCAGGTTTTGCTAATAGGCCAAAAAATGTTACAGACCCTATTAAAACCTGACTTCTCAAAAACTGGATCCAGTAGACAGATTGCACTTTGGAAAACAATTGTTAACATTGTAGTCTATGGGTCAGGTACCTGATCAGGTTTTCATGATGAAAAACTGGATCCAGTAACTGGATTGCAAATGCAAGTGTGACCCTAGCCTAAGTTATCAGCCATCCAAAATTTCATTCAAATCATTCAAAGTAATACATACTCTTTACTAACATGATACTCATCAAACATTGGAGATGGAAAAGTTCATCTGAAGGGCACATCCAGGTTGCTGGCTGTTTGATGCCTGCTGCCTGGAAAATGTTCATTCAGGGAAATGTATTGTTTATAGTTCAACTATATTTCAAGATGAATGTTATATGTTACCAGTGATGTATGTTTATAAGAAACCGTCCACAGCTGATGAATGGAGGTCTTATCTAAAGCTTGATAACTCAAGTATTAAGCCTTGGTTCCCATCACATACAGGCTTCACATCTGTGGCTCCGGCAGGGCTTCTCTTTGTGGCCCTGAAAATTAGAATATGGACAAAATCCTCAATGTAACTATTAATTATATATGAGGCAGATGGAGTTACTTTATGCTCTATTCTGCAGAGTCTGCCTTGTTTATGATCAAGACAAATGTGATGTTTACCATGATTTTGTGAGTAAGGGCTCGGACACACATCAGTGAAACTCGTCCGAGTATACTGTGAGGAAAAATGGCATTGCTCTCGGACCAATGTTAACTAATGTCCGAGAGCACATTTCCGAGTCTCATACGCTTTTTCCGCATCCGATTCTTGGATTGCGAGTCAATCGCAACATGTTGCGATTCTATGTGAGTCACGGATGAGACTCCCCAAGTCTATGGGTCCGACAAAAAACACGGATTGCTCTCGGACCACACTCGCACCATCCGAGTCTGATGCTAGTTTTAATTGCTACATTACCATTCTGTAGCTCAGACAATTGTACAAACTGTTCCTGTAAATGATTATACAGTAAATAGCGGCTGAGCAGAAAAACGGATTGCACTCAGACAGCACTCGCAAGCCACACTGACCAAAAGTCAGATGACACTCGTACAACTCTCTAATCCCAGAATCGGACAGTTTTTTCACTCGGGTGTGTGTCCATACCCTAAAAAGAAAAAACAACACTAATGGAAGAGAAGATAAATCAAAACGTTTCACTATTTGCCTCATTTTGTGAATGAAGAAGAAATTGGGGGACAATTCAAATGCAATGGGATTGTCATGATTCCTCCGCTCTGCATTCAAGGTGTGCTGGGCTTAAGTAATTGACAGCTTTGTCATCCTATCTGGAGCTGGGATGTGCTGGGCTGTTGGTTTTCTTTTTTTCCCTGGAGGGATATCTAGCTAGTCCTGTGTTTGAGACTCTTAATCAAGGCTCCACGGACTCCATTTGCATATTCAAATTTCCAGGGGGCAATGCATCATGGATTTCACTGTGTTTGAGCGCTTTAGCCGGCTGCCTGCAGTGTCTTCCTTGACTGGTCTCCCTGAGATCAGTGAGTGCTTTGTGATGCTGAATCCAGTAAAAGCATCTGTTTTCCAACTTAGATTTTAATGAAAAACGGATCCGTTAACGGATCCATAGGCTCCAATGCAAAAAACGCATTGTCTAAAGTACACTAAAAAAACGCTATGCGTTTTTGTAACGGGCACCAAAAACGCTGCTAACAGCGTTTTTGGGTGCAGTAAAAAAATGAATAGTGTTTTTATAACATGGGGCCCTATGGGAAACGCATCCATTAACACATGGTACATATAGGTAGCATGCGTTAACACACAACGTTTTTGGGATGCAAACATAGCATTTTCCAAAAACGGAATCAGTTTTTGGAAAGGCAGAAAAACGGACTGCCTTGTGTGACCCTAGCCATAGGACCACAATAGTTCTTCAGGTTCTCCTGAAGAAAAAGTTTGTTAACATTAAAACGCATTGAGCATAAAACCTCATAGACACCTTAATACCACATATTGAACATTTTACTGTGGATATGAAACCAGAAGTGCAGATGTCCCACTTTCTACAATATATTGATCATTTTGCTAAATATTTTTTTCAGGTGTTGTGTTTGAATCTTTATAGCTTTATACTGAAGCCCCAAATGGAGCTAGAAATTGGAGGCTGGAACATAATGCACACTACCGTTCAAAGATTTGGGGTCATTTAGAAATTTCCTTATTTTTGAAAGAAAAGCACATTTTTTTCAATGAAGCTAACATTAAATGAAACAGAAGTACACTCTATACATTGTTAATGTGGTAAATGACTATTCTAGCTGCAAACATCTGATTTTTAATGTAATATCTACATAGGTATATAGAGGCCCATTTCCAACAACCACCACTCCAGTGTTTTAATGGTACATTGTGTTTGCTGTCTGTGTAAGAGGGCTAAAGGATGTTTAGAAAACCCTTGTACAAGTATGTTAGCACAGCTAAAAACGGTTTGGCTGATTAGAGAAGCTAAAAAATTGACCTACCTTTGAGCTAGTTCAGAATTTGGAACATTACATTTGTTTGTTCTATGAAACTCTCAAAATGGCCAGAAAAAGAGAACTTTCATGTGAAACTTGACAGTCTATTCTTGTTCTTAGAAATGAAGGTTATTCCATTCTAGAGGTTGCCAAGAAACTGAAGATTTCCTACAATGGTGTGTCCTGCTCCCTTCATAGGAGAGCACAAACAGGCTCTAACCAGAGTAGAAAGAGAAGTGGGAGGCCCTGCTGCACAATTGAGCAACAAGACAAGTACATTAGAGTGTCTAGTTTGAGAAATCGATGCCTCATAGCTCCTCATCTATAGCAGCTTCATTAAATAGTACCCTCAAAATGCCAGTGTCAATGTCTACAGTGAAGAGGCAACTCCGGGATGCTAGCCTTCTGGGCAGAGTGGCAAAGAAAAAGTCATATCTGAGACTGGCTAATGAAAGGAAGAGATTATTATGGGCAAAAGAATACAGACATTGGACAGAGGAAGATTGGAAAAAGTTGTATGACCAGATGAATCAAGGTTTGAGGTGTTTGGATCATACAGAAGAACATTTGTGAGATGCAGAACAACTGAAAAGATGCTGGAAGAGGCCTGACGCCATCTGTCAAGCATGGTGGAGATAATATGATGGTCTGGGGTTGTTTTGGTGCTGGTAAAGTGGAAGATTTGTACAAGGTAAAAGGGATTTTGAATAAGGAAGGCTATCACTACATTTTGCAATGTCATGCCATACCTTGTGGACAGCGCTTGATTGGAGCTAATTTCATCGTACAACAGGACAAAAACCCAAAGCAAAGCACACCTCCAAATTATGCATGAACTATTTAGGGAGGACGCAGGCAGCTGGTCTTCTATCTGTAATGGAGTGGCCAGCGCAGTCATCAGAACTTAACCCATTGACCTGTTGTGGGAGCAGCTTGACCGTATGGTAGCAAAAAGTGCCCATCAAGCCAATCCAACTTGTGGCAGGGGCTTCAGGAAGCATTGAGGGTAAAATTCCTCAAGATTACCTCACCAAATTAACAGCTAGAATGCCAAAGGTCTAAATTTAATTGCTGCAAAGGGAGCATTCTTTGATGAAAGCAAAGTTTGAAGGAGAAAGTTATTATTTCAAATAAAAATCATTATTTCCAACCTTGTCAATGTCTGGACTATATTTTCTATTCATTTTGCAGCACTGGCGTAACTACCGGCATAGCAGCCGTAGCAGTCGCTTTGGGGCCCGGCGCTTGTGGGGGCCCGGACCCAGCGCCGCTACGCAGCCGCTGCTATACCGGCAGCTGCGCCTGCGATACTGTTGTCATTGTGTGTGTGGCCGTCAGTGAGGGTGGGGGCCCGGCCGCAGGCGCCGCACACAGAGAGATCAAGGGGCCGCCGCCGCCAGTCTGTAGCCTGCTGCCTGCCTGACGCTGTGTGTTCTCTGCAGATCTGACTCCGCCCCCTGGCCGGCCTGTGACCTCGCTCTGAGTGAGCTCAGTCCTTCCTTCCAAGTTCCTTGACTTGTCCTAACTAACTTACTGAGTGACCGGTCACTTACAGCACACAGAGCAGCCAGACAATAAGCAGGATTGGAAGGAGCAGGTCAGGAGCTGCTGCTGCACTGAGCCCGGAGGTGAGAGGCGCCGCTAATAACATATAACAATATTTATTGACAGTGAGCAGCCGGCAGCATGGGGGGGGCCTGTATATACCCTGTGTGTGTGTGTGTGCTGCTGGGACACTGTGAGGGGGCCTGTATATACCCTGTGTGTGTGTGTGTGCTGCTGGGACACTGTGAGGGGGCCTGTATATACCCTGTGTGTGTGTGTGTGTGTGCTGCTGGGACACTGTGAGGGGGCCTGTATATACCCTGTGTGTGTGTGTGTGCTGCTGGGACACTGTGAGGGGGCCTGTATATACCCTGTGTGTGTGTGTGTGTGTGTGCTGCTGGGACACTGTGAGGGGGCCTGTATATACCCTGTGTGTGTGTGTGTGTGTGTGTTGCTGGGACACTGTGAGGGGGCCTGTATATACCCTGTGTGTGTGTGTGTGCTGCTGGGACACTGTGAGGGGGCCTGTATATACCCTGTGTGTGTGCTGCTGGGACACTGTGAGGGGGCCTGTATATACCCTGTGTGTGTGTGTGTGCTGCTGGGACACTGTGAGGGGGCCTGTATATACCATGTGTGTGTGTGTTTGCTGCTGGGACACTGTGAGGGGGCCTGTATATACCCTGTGTGTGTGTGTGTGCTGCTGGGACACTGTGAGGGGGCCTGTATATACCCTGTGTGTGTGTGTGTGTGCTGCTGGGACACTGTGAGGGGCCTGTATACCCTGTGTGTGTGTGTTGCTGGGACACTGTGAGGGGGCCTGTATATACCCTGTGTGTGTGTGTGTGCTGCTGGGACACTGTGAGGGGGCCTGTATATACCCTGTGTGTGTGTGTGTGCTGCTGGGACACTGTGAGGGGGCCTGTATATACCCTGTGTGTGTGTGTGCTGCTGGGACACTGTGAGGGGGCCTGTATATACCCTGTGTGTGTGTGTGTGCTGCTGGGACACTGTGAGGGGGCCTGTATATACCCTGTGTGTGTGTGCTGCTAGGACACTGTGAGGGGGCCTGTATATACCACCACCAGGGCCTGTATATACCACCACCAGGAGCCCTGTATACAACCACCAGGGGCCTGTATATACCACCACCAGGGGCCTGTATATACCACCACCAGGGGCCTGTATATACCACCACCAGGGGCTCTGTATACCACCACCAGGGGCCTGTATATACCACCACCAGGGGCCTGTATATACCACCACTAGGGGCCTGTATATACCACCACTAGGGGCCTGTATATACCACCACCAGGGGCCTGTATATACCACCACCAGGGGCCTGTATATACCACCACCAGGGGCCCTGTATACCACCACTGGGGCCTGTATATACCACCACTGCGGAGGCTGCTGTAATACTGCTGGGGCCGCCCTGTATATACCACTGAGGAGGCTGCTGTATACCACTGGGGCTGCTGTAATACTGCTGGGGCCTGTATAAACCACTGGGGAGGCTGCTGTATACCACTGGGGCTGCTGTATATACTGCTGGGGCCTGTATATACCACTGGAGAGGCTGCGGTATACCACTGGGGCTGCTGTATATACTGCTGGGGCCTGTATATACCACTGGAGAGGCTGCGGTATACCACTGGGGCTGCTGTATATACTGCTGGGGCCTGTAAGGGGGTGTGTCTTGAAGGGGCGTGTCATTGGGGGGGCGTGTCTTGGAGGGGGCATGTCATTGGGGGCGTGTCTTGGAGGGGGCCCCGTTCAAAAGTTTGCTATGGGGCCCTGCCAGTTCTAGTTACGCCCCTGTTTTGCAGCTCATTTGATAAATAAAATGATGAGTTTTCATGAAAAACATAAAATTGTGTGGGTGACTCCAAACTTCTGAACAGTAGTGTACCCATAGCCCAGTAATGCCAAAAAGCCCCAATCCTAACATTTTACAAAATTTGCTGAATGTTACCTATTAAAAAAATTATGGCATCAAGTCAGATTGTTAAAAACAAGACATGGTTAATGTATTTACAAGTGTCCAAAGAATAGCTGGATGGATTAGACATTATAAATCAACTTTTTGAAGTATTTGTATACTCAGCCCTTCAAAACTTTCTCTCTGAGCATCTGCATACTTAGATGGACTGCTTTGAGGAGTAGGTTATACAGTATTTCCAATGTTGATGACATAGGTGGTTAAAACAGAGTATGAAACACTCTATTCACTAAAATGTGGCAAGGACTGGATCAACCCTCCAAATAAAAGTAGACTTGGGGAAATCATAATGAAATACAGTAAGGTAGACCCTCTAAACAAGAATGAGGCTCCCATTTTGGCACTTTTTAAACAAGCTTTTACAAGGTCCAATGCGCAGTGTACAGGGTGAATAATTGTTAAGTGGAAGAATAAGACCCCAGACATGTAGATGTGCGTATCATCATAACACCATTTCATCTGTTATCTGATGTTCCATGTATTAGGTATATCTGAAAAAAGAAGAAATGTGGAGCTGACTTTTCTAATTCTTCATTAGCTATCATCAATGCATCCTCAATTTACAGTGAAAGATGCGCTGCTGATAACGAGGAAGTTATGGATAGATGTAAGATGTGCAAGTCAAAAATTCCATTAAATATCTAATCTTTATTATGGAAATGTCAAGATTCTGGATTTTCTGACTATACTTTGTCTCCCCACGACTTTTTCCAAAATGGCGTTTGCTACCTTGTTCTTGTCCATATGCTCCTGCCTTCCTGCGTATGTTATCTGCAGTCCATCTTCCAATCCTTGCTTGAGTATTATGCTTGGATTCCTGGCTCCTGTGTGCATCTCAAATTGTTGTTCCTCCTACTGCTATTCCTGTTTGGCTCTTACCAAGCTACTGCAGTCTGATTTCAGCAAACCACACCTGCTTTCAGCTTGTCTCCTGAATGTTGCTGCTCTGTGCTGTGTGTGTTCCTGCTTCAGCTTCTTCCAGCCAGCCACGTAAGCTCAATTAGCTTTCTTAAGCTATGCAGTGGCTTTTCCGTTTGTTAGTCACAGTTTCAGTGATCTGGACAGCTCGGGACTTTCTTTGTGACACTGCACTCTATCTCAGTTTGGACTTGTTCACAGAGCCTTGCTGTTCCCAGGCCTCCCTGGGTGTGAACTGTTACTATAGACTGTTCTGCTATTGGCATCTATCAGTGTGATCTGTTACTTATAGACTGTTCATCAATCGTCTCCCAGTGTGAATTGTTACTATGAGACTTTTCCAATTTGCATCACTGTGGATGAACTGTTTCTCAGAGACTATTCTGTCTGGCTTCACTAAGGACTATTATTGCATGATTTATGAACTTTGCTTATTTTCCTGCACCTCACGTTTCAACTTTGCCATGTGTGTTTAAATGCAGACTTTTTTACCTACATACCTTGTCTCAGTCATGTCTTTGCTCCCATGCTATTAGATTCCTGAGATATCTGCAATAGTTATTACAGGATATTTTAAAGGGCTAAATAGACCAGAAAAGGAGGCATGTTGTACCTTGGAGAGAGACTTTCAATATTATACATTAATAATATACAGGGAGAAAGGTAAGGGAAATACTGAACCTATAAATGTCCCTATATTGTCCTGCTTTGCCATGGAGGTTGGTACCTTACATGTGAAGAAATGGCACCCCACTCAACACCCTTTGCCTGAAACTTTGTCCAGGGTCCCTCACTTATAATTTCTTTTGGTTTTCTCTAGCTGAAAGACAAGATCAGCTGATAGGTGTGTACTTTCATGTTCATCGCCATGTTTATCTAGGCCAATAACATGGGTGCAATGTGGCACCCTGGCACCTGTTGGGCACCACAGAAATCCTTAGGTACAAATGGAGTAAGTAACAGCACAGCAAAACCACAACACAAACAACACTTAGAACACCTGGTTTCACCCCGAGCCTCTAGGGGGAGCTACCACTGGTCACTTGAGCCAGTTCCCCCTATAAAAAGAGTCTTGGAGGGAGAAACTTCAGAGTGTGGTAGACGCTACAAGAGCTGCCAGCCTGTGTGAAACCTCCACCCTATGAGGAACACACTAGGCCCTGCTAGCCTGTTAGTCAGTGGAGATCCCTGCAATTGGGATAATAGGAAGAAGGAGATCACCTCTCAGGAATACAGAGTTAATCCGACTCTTTCCAAATTATCCGGTTACTGGAACCGAAGCTGTGAGAGCTACCCAGCCACCACAGAGAACCAGCACCATCAACAGGAGGTTTAGCCACCTGTTACACCTGATGCACCTACCCACGAGAGCCCAGGGAAGAGTACTGATCCTGCTCAGACCCTTTTACAGTGCTCTCAGTGCTGTTAACCAGGTGAAGCAAGTTCCATTGAACAGACTGCCCGGTCCGGCTGGATTCCACATCCACCCGACCTTAGCACCAGAAGTAGAGAAAGGAAGCCTAACACTGCTTGCTGTGGAACTCCATAAGTGCCAACTTCACTATCCCGGTCCGAGTGTACCTGACTACGATCCAGTAAAGGTACCTAAAAGAGACTGTGCGTGGTTGTGCATTATTCCTGGATTCAGCGCAGCGTCCCTCAGCTGCCTCACAACATCTTGCGCAGCCCCCGGCTCCGGGGATTCCCGCTCATCCTGTGGGGAGCGTTCCATCTCGCTGTGTACCATCCCCCGGAGACCCGAACAGCGCTGGTAAAGTTACCAGAACACCCGCAGGTGGCGTCACGAAGACAAATCACCCCCACTGTTCCGCCATTCCCCTATTGATCTGGACCACCGGGCCTACACCACCGCAGGCGCGGTTCCGTGACTGGAGGAGAAACAACGCCCGCTACGTGTACCCCCCGGCTACGGTGAGTCAGAATTTGGCGTCACGAACAGGATACGAGCAGGCCCGTTATCACGGGTATTGTGTGCTATTTATTGACTGTAAATATCGAACTGTACATTTGGTCCGCCATTGCTGCGCGAAAAGGCGGGAAAAGAAGGGGCGTGACTGTGCAGAGGGCGCGAAGATTGGCCCCGCCCCCACGCTCTGACGACTTCCTCCGTACGCAGCAGGAACCGGAAACTCCCGTGGTGCCTCACTCCTCACCGCGAGGCCGACACTTCCGTTTGCAACCGAGGGAAAGGCTACGCTTAACTAAGGGGGAGCGACCATGAGTAACCCAGCTCCCGATCAAGCGGTACCCCCGCTAGACCAAGCGGCACCTCAAAATATACCTTTTGATGGACAGCAACCAGTCGGCGGTATGCCTCCGCAACCCGCTCCGATTATGCCGATGTCTCTACCCTACGTTCCTAGTGCGACCTGGTTACCCAAGTACAGCGGCGTACCCAGTACCTTGGAGAACTTCCAGAGGAAGATATGCCAAGCCCTGGACATGTACCCGATGACCGGTAAGCAAAGAGCTTCAGTTATTATGGGACAGTTAACCGGTGCAGCCGAACTGCAGAGCCGCAGCTGGCCTGTAGAAGTTCAGGAATCTGTGGAGCAGATATTCGCTAGATTAACCCGGGTCTTTGAGTGCCATACCGAAGCTGGATTAAGACTGTCATTCTATCGTTGTAACCAAGGGGCACAAGAAAGTGTCCTTGATTATTCACTGCGCTTGCAAGAAGCATACAGACTGTTAAAACAAGTCGATCCTGATAGTGCTCGAGATGAGAACAAAGCGTTAATTGGACAATTTATTGTGGGCCTTAAACTATCTGAGGATAGAAAGCAAGCAAGCTGGTGGTCCATACAAAATCCAGGCGCAGAGTTTGATACCTTGAGAGACTTAACAGTTTGGGGACAGCGACTCGCTGAAGTACCTGATCCCGCTTCACAGCAGCAGCAGTACACTGACACCACTTCCGTGCCGGCAGCAGAATCTCCAATCCCTGCGATTCAGTCCAGCGCACAGACTGTAACACCTGACCGGTTTGACCAACTGTGTGCTAATGTCGAGCAGCTGATGAAAGACGTGGCTAAGCTACAAGCTGGGAGAAAACCCAAGACAGATGCAAGGCCATCGGACAAGATTCAACTCGCCGACAGCCCGGATGACGTCCCGTGGATGAGGAAAAAGACACAGCCGTCGCGAGGAAAACCTGCAGACCGCCGCAGTCCTGACCGACGCCGCAACGGTCAGCAGAACGACTTAGGAGGACGCAACCTGCAATCCCGTCCTTTAAACGAGCGACCCCTGGGCGAGAAGGGCCAACCCCAGGAGTAGACTGTCCAGGCCCTACGTCCAGCTGGGAACACAAGTATGTGGGAGACTGTCCATACTTACCAATCGTCATCGATGGCATCGCTATCTCCGCCTTGATAGACACTGGATCCCAGGTGACATCCATCCCCAGTACCCTTTACAAGCAATTCTGGCCAGATGATAAGCTAGAACCCCCTAACCCTGAGATGAACCTTGAAGCCACTAATGGTATTCCGGTTACCATAGAGGGACAGTGGGAAGCTACAGTAAAGGTGGGGAGGGTGCAGTTGAAAAACCAGGGTATCTTAGTGGTCCAGGATAAGCCTAACCACAAGGATCCATATGTCATATTGGGTACCAATGTCATGATCAAATGCCTCGATGAAGTGTTGTTTTTACTCCAACAGAGTGCTGAAGCCGGTAAAACCCAGAGAAAAGAGGGCTATCCAAAAGCAGATCAGAGCTCTGGTATATCAACAACAGGTAACAATGTCAAATGGTGAGATTGGCAGAGTAAGAGTCACAGATCCCATTCCAATTGTGGTACCACCCAGAAGTGAAATGATGATCTGGTGTCGAGCAGCCATAGGCCTCAGAGGGCAGGACTACCAAGCTGTAGTAGAACCTGTAATGTCTGACAGTAGTCCTACGCTCTTGACAGCCAGAGGGTTAGTCGATGTAAGAAAGGGGAGAGTCCCCGTACGCATATTGAATTATGGTGATGACGAAGTCAGATTACCTAGATATGCAACTGTAGCAAAATTGTACCAAGTAAAAGATGATGCTGTGATTGATGTAAAATCCTCAAACCAAATAGTCACTGATGAACCCCCTCACTCCAAAGATCAGTTAGAGAAATGGTGTCAAGACCTCAGTGTAGGAACTGACAATACACCCTCTCACCAGAAAAATGGAGTATACCGGGTGGTTCGGGAGTATGAGCAAGTGTTCAGCAAACACCCACTTGACTTTGGGAGGATTAAAGGGGTACAACATCATATCCCCACAAACAACCATGCACCTATCAAAGAAAGGTACAGGCCTATACCACCCACTCACTACCAGAAAGCAAAAGAGATGCTTCAGGACATGAAGAATGCAGGAGTCATTAGGGATAGCTGTAGTCCCTGGGCCGCACCATTAGTCCTGGTTAAAAAGAAAGATGGTAGTATGAGGATGTGTGTAGATTATAGGCAAATCAACAAAGTCACACACAAGGATGCATACCCGTTACCCCGCATAGAAGAGTCACTAGCTGCACTCAAATCTGCCAATTACTTCTCCACATTAGATCTTACTAGTGGGTACTGGCAGGTTGCCGTTGCAGAGGAGGATCGTGAGAAGACAGCTTTCACTACTCCTATGGGACTATGCGAGTTCAACAGTATGCCATTCGGGTTGTGCAATGCCCCAGGAACATTTCAGAGACTTATGGAGTGTTGTTTGGGCCACAAGAACTTTGAGACTGTCTTGTTATACCTTGATGATGTCATCGTCTACTCTCAGACCTATGAAGATCACCTCCAACACCTGAGTGAAGTGTTCGAGTCACTGTCCAAGTACGGGATGAAACTGAAACCGTCCAAGTGCCACCTGCTGAAACCCAAGGTCCAATACCTAGGACATGTGGTCAGCGCTGAAGGCGTAGCACCAGATCCGGATAAGGTCACCGTCATCAAGGACTGGCCAGCACCTATCAACCACAAAGAGGTACGTCAATTTCTAGGACTGGTCGGGTACTACCGACGCTTCATCAAAGGCTATACCAAGATAGCCGCCCCCATGCAAGATCTCTTAGTGGGCCAATCCAAAAACGGCAAGATCAGGGGACCCCCGTTCCACTGGGGACCAGAACAGGACAAATCATTCCAAACGCTGAAAGATGCTTTAACTGGAGAAGAAATCCTGGCCTACCCTGACTACAATCTACCGTTTTTATTGTACACCGATGCAAGCAATGAAGGTTTAGGAGCAGTCCTATCTCAACGTCAGCAGGGCAAAGAGAAGGTGATAGCCTACGCCAGCAGAAAGCTCAGTCCCACCGAGAGGAACCCGGAAAACTACAGCTCCTTCAAGCTGGAGTTCCTGGCCCTGGTCTGGGCGATCACAGAGCGTTTCAAGCATTACCTGGCATCCGCCCCGTTCACAGCTTTCACAGATAACAATCCTCTAACACACTTAGAGACTGCAAAGCTGGGAGCCCTAGAACAGCGTTGGGTAGCAAGACTCGCTAACTACGACTTCACTGTAAAGTACCGGGCAGGTCACAAGAACGGCAATGCTGATGCCCTGTCCCGAATGCCCCATCTTCCTGAAGAGGGAGAAGACATAGATGACCTAGAAGAGATTGAACTACCTGCTTTCCACCGTTCCGGTACAGCAACATGTCATCAGAGAAACCAAACACGTGTAGAGAGGACCGTGAACCCGTTACCTCACCATGACTGGAAGGAGGCTCAGGCCAACGACCCAGATGTCAGCCTGGTAAGGGATCTCATCACTCAAGAACACGCCAATATGGACTCTGATGCCTCACCAAATGCTAAACGACTGTGGAAGGAGAAAGGAAGGTTGTTCGTCTACCAAGGTAAACTATGCAGAAGATACCTCAACCCACGAACCCATGAACTCATCTGGCAGATTGTAGTTCCCAAGACCGAAGTCCAAATGATCCTTGAAGCATACCATGATGATGCAGGACACTTTGGATGGAAGAAGCTGGAGAGACTCCTGAAGGATCGGTTCTACTGGGTCGGTATGAGAGGTTCCATTGACAAATGGTGTAAAAATTGTGGACCATGTCACCTTCGAAGAAAAGACCATCTAACTCAGAAAGCTCCGTTGCAACCAATTGTTACCACCAAACCTCTTGAAATAGTTGCTCTCGACCATGTGAAGCTTACCCCAAGTCGAACCGGGTACACCTACGCTCTCACCATCGTCGATCACTACTCAAGATTCCTGGTAGTCGTTCCAGTTAAGGATTTAACTGCTGAGGTAGCAGCCAAAGCGTTCCAGAGTTACTTCTGTCGCCCCCATGGGTATCCAGACCAGGTCTTAACTGACCAAGGGCCAGCCTTCGAATCAGCTCTGTTCCAAGAATTCTTAGGGCTGTATGGGTGTAAGAAAATCCGCACAACACCTTATCATCCTCAAACGAACGGTTTATGTGAGAAGATGAACCACATAGTCATTGACATGCTCAAGACCTTACCAGTTGAAGAGAGAAATCAATGGCCAGAGAAACTTCCAGATCTCGTGGACATCTACAACCACATACCTGTCAGTTCGACAAATTACACACCTGCTTACTTGATGAGAGCAAGACCAGGTAAACTGCCTATTGATTTGCAGATGGGAACCATCGAACCCACAGAAGATTCTTCTGATGAAGACTGGGTCAGCCAACGCCAAGAAAAGTACAGGAAAGTACAAGAAAGCGTGGAAAGAAACCTAGAGATCAGTAGAACCAAACAAGAAAAAGACTTCAACAAGCACGCCTCAGCTGAACCGCTAGCTATAGGTGATGTAGTGCTGAAAAGAAAACGAAAAACCAACAAATTGGATAACAGTTGGGAATCCATACCCTACACCGTTATGCCGTCACACTTTGATAACTCTAAAACTTGTGTTATTAGCAAAGACAATGGGAATACTATTGCGACTGTTTCAAGGGATCATTTGAAGAAATGTCCGCCACAGTTAATCCCACAAGCAACCAGTTACCCTACTGTAACTAAAGATGAAGAAACAAAAGAAAATCTCGTCCTTACAGAAATTGGATACTTACCAGCTGATTGGCCACAAATAGGTGAAGCATTCCTTATTCCAGTTATGCATTTTTACCAACCTGTTGAAGATCAGCAACCTAATCCAATTCCACAAGTCCAACAAGAAGAAGTCCAAGTGCAAGAATTGCAGCCTGTTATCATGGAACCTGAGATTCCTGTAATCGGTCAGCCTGCTAGTCCCACAGTAAGAGAAGCCATTCCTAATCAACTACCTACAGAGGTCAGTCCAGTTGATAGACTCCGCACTTACTATGGTCTTACACAAAGCAGACATAGAGAATTACCAACAACCTCTTCGTACACTACACCAACAGCTTTGGAAACACCCACACTACGCAGATCCACACGTAGTACATTAGGTCAACCCCCACACAAACTTGGAGAATGGGTTTAAAATGTAGTGGAAAAACGTAACCTGTAAGTGTTGTAAATATTAACCAGTTTTCAAAAAACCTGTAAAAAGTAGTGTACAGAAGGGTGGAGGAACTGGGCTATGTCCCAAGTATACTAAGTTGGGGACAGAAAGCGCCTGGTAAGGTATAGAAGGTTAGTACCGGCCTCCCAAGCAGAGACACCCGTAGGGAATGTATAAAGTTTACCATGTATCCCTGGACTTTACCTTTTTCCCTTTTCAAAAACTTTGAACAATTGTCACAGGACTTGTGTGACCACTAACTTTACCTTTTCCCAGCCGGCGGCAGATGGACTAGTACCGTACGGACTGCTTTTTCACCTTTTTCCACATTTTTCACTTCCTTTTCAGTGATTTTTGTGTTTTTTTCTTTAAGACTATGTAAATTGAATGTTATAAAATGCTTAGTGGTAAGTTGTAAAAATAACTTTTGCTCAGCCGGGAGAACTGAGGTTAACTAAGGGGGAATGTGGCACCCTGGCACCTGTTGGGCACCACAGAAATCCTTAGGTACAAATGGAGTAAGTAACAGCACAGCAAAACCACAACACAAACAACACTTAGAACACCTGGTTTCACCCCGAGCCTCTAGGGGGAGCTACCACTGGTCACTTGAGCCAGTTCCCCCTATAAAAAGAGTCTTGGAGGGAGAAACTTCAGAGTGTGGTAGACGCTACAAGAGCTGCCAGCCTGTGTGAAACCTCCACCCTATGAGGAACACACTAGGCCCTGCTAGCCTGTTAGTCAGTGGAGATCCCTGCAATTGGGATAATAGGAAGAAGGAGATCACCTCTCAGGAATACAGAGTTAATCCGACTCTTTCCAAATTATCCGGTTACTGGAACCGAAGCTGTGAGAGCTACCCAGCCACCACAGAGAACCAGCACCATCAACAGGAGGTTTAGCCACCTGTTACACCTGATGCACCTACCCACGAGAGCCCAGGGAAGAGTACTGATCCTGCTCAGACCCTTTTACAGTGCCCTCAGTGCTGTTAACCAGGTGAAGCAAGTTCCATTGAACAGACTGCCCGGTCCGGCTGGATTCCACATCCACCCGATATAGCACCAGAAGTAGAGAAAGGAAGCCTAACACTGCTTGCTGTGGAACTCCATAAGTGCCAACTTCACTATCCCGGTCCGAGTGTACCTGACTACGATCCAGTAAAGGTACCTAAAAGAGACTGTGCGTGGTTGTGCATTATTCCTGGATTCAGCGCAGCGTCCCTCAGCTGCCTCACAACATCTTGCGCAGCCCCCGGCTCCGGGGATTCCCGCTCATCCTGTGGGGAGCGTTCCATCTCGCTGTGTACCATCCCCCGGAGACCCGAACAGCGCTGGTAAAGTTACCAGAACACCCGCAGGTGGCGTCACGAAGACAAATCACCCCCACTGTTCCGCCATTCCCCTATTGATCTGGACCACCGGGCCTACACCACCGCAGGCGCGGTTCCGTGACTGGAGGAGAAACAACGCCCGCTACGTGTACCCCCCGGCTACGGTGAGTCAGCAACATTCATTGTCGGAGAAAATTAGTGCTTGGTTTCAGCCATAAATGGTGGTCTCAGCATCCAGTCCCTCTTGTCAATAACACATCTAAAGTATTTGGAAATAACAGACTTTAAATTCAAAAAGCATTTTCAACTTTAATATCAACATCTGTTCTCTGGCCAAAAGGAAACCGACCTCCTGCTCACAGGATTTACTATCTTGTCATTTTTATATTGTTGCACATTTATTAGAAATCAATTTGACCCTTCAAGTAGCACATTGGCAGATGGAGTCCAAACATAAATATGAGACAACTAGTGGTGTGTTTTAGATATTCTCTCTAAAGGAGTTCGAATTTGCTGTCCCACCTCCACAGCTGAGTGTCTCAGGTTGCTGTCTTTCACTTTACAAAATTGGCTTGTGTATATAGTCTGCAAAGTTAGAAATACTTTAATGGTCTGGCATATTCCAATGATATGTTCCTGGTGCATTAAGCCCTACTCCAGATGTCTAATACACTCCAAAGCTGATTGTATTTTGTGACCCAATGAATCAATATTTCACAGTCGGAGGGGGACTTGGTCTGTTCTTTGTCTGTCAGGCAGAGCTAGCTTTATGACTGGCTGTTATCAGTACCATAATACTTGGTGATTTCTAGCTCTACACATGTTTACAGCACAGGACAAATGTTTGTCAGGGATGAAACAGGACAGACAGGTGAGAGAGAGATAACATTCTATATTATCTAGTTCTCCTTATCACCATCCTGCTCCCTGTTTGCCATCAGGTCACTAGGACAGACAAAGCTTGAAATATCTACATGGTCACATAGGATTCTGCTTTTTAAAGAAACAACACAACTCAGTAAACACATAATATGATAACGTCTTTGTTCCATTCGATAGCGCAGCTTGGGTAAGCATAGACCTGAAATCTTTATATTTATGCAGACAAGAGAAAAACGAATATTTTGTTTACTATAGACGTTACAAGGAGGCCAGAATAGCTACAGGAACATCTGTCCATAAACCTGCATAAATTGTCCACATTGACAGGAAGAGGCTAGTTGCTAGTTAGGCTGCCTTCACATTTGGGTATGTGAACGCAGCTTATGCTGCGTTCCCATACGCATTCAAACGCATGCGCACTGCGTTCCTATGTTTAACATAGGAACGCATAGTGCCTGCGTTTGGCAGCGTTTGCTGCGTTCGGGTGCGGATACGGACGATATCTGCTCTTTCCGGTGTCCCACGTCCGCACCCGGGACGCAGCATGTCGCGTCCCTGTGCGGGCGAGAGTGTGTGATTTGTGCACAGGCATCCGCATGCGCACAGATCACTAATGGCGGGCAATGAGAGCGCACGGCGGTCTGCAAGCATCTGCAGACCGCCGTGCGCTCCATTATAAACATAGGGGCCATGGTCTGCATGCAGATGCTTGCAGATGCATCTGTAAAACGCTGCAGATGCATCTGCAAGTCTGAAGGCAGCCTTACAGACAAGTGTTATTTGTTTTCGGTCTGGCTTTGCCCTATTTCTAATTGCCAGCCAAGTTACAACTAGGCAGCTGGGGGCTGGTATTCTCAATGTGGTGGGGCCCAATGCTATAAAATAGCAGTCTGCAACCATCCCAGAAATTGGCACATTAGAAGCACCAATTCTTGGGGCTTTACCTGGCTTTTCCCAAAGCCCTGCTGTGGTTATCAGAAGATGCCTGACATTACCAATCCAGGGCTTAATGACAAGCTGTCAATACTCAGCAGTCATTAACCCCTTCTATCACCTTGATACCAATGCAGCATGGCATTTTGGAGAGCTGTGTAAAGCGCCAAGAATTGGAGCTTCTAATGAATGTGTTCATTTCTGGGGCGGCTAACTATAGGCCCCACCATGCTGAGAATACCATCCCCCACCTAGTTTTACCTTGGCTGGCAATTAAAAATAGGGTGAAGTCCTCACATATTTTTGTAATTGTTTATTTAAATAAGTAAAAAAAAATGGGCTTCCCTGTATTTTTCATTGCCAGCCAAGGCAAAACTAGGAAGCTGAGGGTGGCAGCCCACAGCTGTCCACTTTATCTGTGCTGAGAATGAAAATCACAATGAAGCTCTGTGCATATTTTTTTCTATTATTTATTTATTTTACACACTAATGTGTATGGCAACCAAGCTCAGACACCGGTGCAGATTGTGGGAACGTAGTCTGAGAGCTAGAGCCAATCAAAGTTAGGCATTGCAGTTCAGTGCAGTGAATATTCATGAAGTTTAATGGACGGCCCCTGGAAGCAAGTGGAGGGAGAGTGGGAGACTGGTGAGCTATATCTATCTATCTTCTGGATCCGGTTGGTGGCATTTCTTTGCTGACCCCAAAGAACACTAAATATTGCAATTTTGGAGGTCTGCAAAAAAAACAGTTTGTGCCACATCTGGCAGAAACTGGATTCAGCCGCAAGCCACCACATGTGCTGGAGTCCCCATTGAAATTCAATAAAGACAAACTGGATGAGGCCTACATTTGTTAGCATCCAAATCCTGCCAGATTCTACTGGAGGACAGAAAACTGTAAGGGTACCTTTACATGCCGCCACAGGAAGGAAGAAACCGCCGGGCATCGGGGACAATTGTGCCTGTTTCCATGAAATCACTACGAAATGGCGGCGTGTAAATCGGGAAGTTCCTTCCTGTGTCCCGCAGTTCCTTCTGATACCTGTTTCTGAGCCGTGCTCAAAAACAGGAAGGCACAATCCTATGGTGGCGGCGTGTAATCGGGGCACAGGCAAGGTATTTGCGTGGCCTACAAAATCCCAGGGGCGTGCCACGGCGTCATGGATACCACGCCCCATCAGCGATCATTGGTGGAGGCTCCTGCGTTACGATTGGCTGTCCCTTCACAGGGGCGCCATATTTAAAGAGCTATCCATTCACAGTCCACAATTGCAATGGCGTCAAGTATTAGCCAGCCTTCCTGCGCAGGCTGGCCAATCATGATGCTATTGCGTTGACCAATCACCGTACAAGAGTCACGTAATATACAACTCTGTCACGCCTATGTACTTGAGGCGCGAAATATGTACGCCCATATTCCTGTTTGGTAGTGGCGTGTAAACCAGGGAAGGTATTCAACAGGCAGTAAGCCGCAGGAGCTGTCGGCACTTCCGGGGAATGCAAATACCTTCAGTGGAGCACGTTGTGGTGGCTTGTATATGCGGCATCAGGGATCGGTATCCACCATTAAAAACGCGCACGTGCGGTGGATACCTGTTGCTACCCGCAGTGGCGGCGTGTAAAGGTACCCTAAAGGTACAGTAACATGCGGCAATATGGCTTCCATATGGCTGTAAATTCGTGTATTTCGGCGATGTGGAAACCACATCGCCTGTGTGTAGTGGCGTGAGACAGGGAGATTTTACGGCGAGAAATTGCCGGTGGAGCATCGCCTAATCGCTCTGCAGTGAAATCAGACGATAACCACCAGGTGATTTCTGCGCATCTTGGCGTGTGACAGGGCAATAGTGATGTAGAAAGCAAGCTCAGACCATCTGGAAGCAATTCCAGAGGCGTGCCTGAGCATTCTGTTTGGCTCACCCCATCTGCCGCGATTGATGGTTGCTCCTGCATTCCCATTGGCTGGCCATGGCTAAGGCGCTATATTTGAATAGCGATATAGTAGAAAGGACACATGTGTCATGTAGTGCGCAGACATCCTAACAAGGCTGACCAATGGTTACGCAGTTGTGTTGGCCAATCAGAGTGGTAAGGGCGCGGTGAAGAACACTCTGGCACGCCTGTCTCCTCACCGTACTCAGACTCTACGTCCACATCGCTGATGAGATGGTGGCATGTGACAATGTGGAAAAGGGAAATTGCTTCCGGTGTTCTGCAGGCGATTTCCGGAACGCAGGATCACCGTAGAACGCAGACGAGATCTCTGTGTGACAGTGCAACAGCGATGTGCAAAAATGTTCCCGAAACATGTGCGCTCACATTAAATTGCAGACGATATGGAAACCATATTGCCGCGTGTGATGGTACCTTAAGTGTGAAACCACCTTTAGAAATTGACCTCTGCAACATATATAGAGTTTCCAACTGAGAACTTTCTTCCATGGTACAAAAAGCAAAAACGTGCCTTTAGGAGCAAAATCATCCTCATGCATGACAATGCACCATCTCATGCTACAAAGAATACCTCTGTGCCATTGGCTGCTATGGGCATAAAAGGAGATAAACTCATGGTGTGGCCACCATCTTCCCCTGACCTCAACCCTATAGAGAACCTTAGGAGTATAATCAAGCAAAAGATCTATGAGGGTGGGAGGCAGTTCACATCAAAACAGCAGCTCTGGGAGGCTATTCTGACATCATGCAAAGAAATACAAGCAGAAACTCTCCAGAAACTCACGATATCAATGGATGCTAGAATTGTGAAGGTAATATCAAAGTAGGGTTCCTATGTTAACATGTAACTTGGCCTGTTAGGATGTTTTGGAGTTAAATAGCTTTTTATTTCAGTGAATGTGACCTGTTAATGCTGCAAATTCAACAAATGAGCATTTTCAGTTCTTTCAAACATATCAAATGTTTAGAAACTCTACTGTGCCCAATAATTTGTAACAGTGCTTTTAGAGTTTTTTTTTCAATTTTGAAGATTATACTGCTATCATTTGGAGGTTTCTTCAATAAAATTCGATGTATACTCTAACAGGTGATGACTTTTATTACACGGACTGTCATTTTCACCGACCATTTAGGAAAATCAGAAAAAAAGAACATTTACATAATAATTTGGAACACAGTGTAAGCCCAATCGCGTACAGGTCTTATATCAAATGAGAAACTGGTGGCAGCAATTGGTGCTTGTTTAGTCAGGGTCTCTATCAGTGATGGGGTTGTGGTTATTATATGTGCTTCTTGTCACGGTATGGAAGGCATATATCACTCTCACTGAGGAGTGCCTTGATAAACCTGCACTGACAGGGCAGCTGCAGTTCTTCTTTTAATCTCAGGCAGTTCCCTGACTAGTCTGAGGTTAATAAGAGGTGCTATAGAGCTGCCAGATTTGGTGGCAAGTTCATCACACCCCACTGCTCTGGTCTCCTTTGCAAAAACTGAAGACTCAGGAGGAGTCGGTGCCGGTGTATGTCCCACTGTGAAATGCATAAAGCAGGAAGTACCGCCTACTCCTAGTGAGGAGAAGGCGGTACCAAACTGCTATATGCGTTCCACAGTGGAATGCATGTCAGCATTGCTGTGGTAAGAGTAAGGGGAGAAGCGGGGTCGGCAGTAGTTGGAAGCAGGAGGCTCCCCTCCTCTCCCTGACACACAGACCCCAAAGCCGCGAGTGCTGCCACGTGGTCACACGGATATACATCCTCGGAGATGCACATCCATTGTGAAGTGGGCACTGGAATTGGCAGGCACAGAGGGCGACTGGCGGCGCGGGCCCCTTTTAGATCCGGGCACTTGCGACCCCTGCGACGGTGATCGTTACTCCCCTGCGCTCCACTATAATGGGGATAACGGTTAACAAGTATTTGCATACAGCTGTAGTGTGGGCCCCTAGAGTCAATTCACCCTGTGGGCCCCAGACACCCAGTCTGACCCTGATAGCACTTGATGGAGTCATGCATATATCATTGCTTATTATCTCCCTTTCATATTTTACAATTCCAAACACAGATACAGGAATATTTCCATAGAGGCCACTTAACCTACCAGTATATATAAACATTTCCATACTTGGAGAGAATCTCAAATAGTTGATTCTGGATTTGCTTTTGCTGTGACCTTGAACACAATCGCCTGCTCCTTGGTAGCAGCTTCTGTATTTCAGTCTGACTACAGTGTTTGTCATTAAGACGTTGGGATAAACGTCTACCTCTATAATTACTGATTTATCTTAAAAACAGACATAGGTGTTATTAATGCCAAATCTATAAAAACAGAAAAGAGAAACCTAGAGACAAGTTCATATCTGTATACTGGAAGGTGTTCAGCTCAAACAGGCTGCACATAGATAATTGAGCGACCCTAGTTAATAAGCTTGTGCCATATAATTATAGCTTTAATATATGCAAGGCAGCAGATTACACCTAAAAGAAACTAGGCATCTGTCCAGGTTTCATAAAATGTCAGTGAGTAATTTAAGAGTATGAAGAAACATGTTATTATATGGGAACAGGATATCCATTATACAGAAGTTTAATCCTTTACTAATAATTAAAATAATTATATAATACAATATACTAATAATATTTTATAGTTTATTGCTCCGTCTTTAATGAGGTTGACAAAATCTAATAGAATTGTTTTGCTTTCTATGACATGCGGCATTGTAAAATATTCTTTTTGATCTAGTGTAATCATTACAACAATGTGAATATAATCCCTGAAGCCAAACGCATGAGATAAGGCTGAAGCATTCGTTTCACCAATAGCTATTTCCCCGTTTCACCATAATCCTCTTTATTTCAATGGAGAGAGGTCTCTTTTAAGAATGAAAACTAAGCATAGTTTAAGAGGTTATCCGGGATTTGGCCGAAGAAATAAAATGTGCCTAAGTACTAACAGACAGATAGCTGCCACCCACCTGCCTGTTGTGCCCAGCGCCGGTCTCTACCTTTCAGCGCTGACACGGAGCGGGCACAGACCGCTCTTATCGACTATTTTTCAGTCTCCACTGACGTCACATCTACAGAGGAGCAGCTTTTCCCCTCTGTCAATGGCCTTTAGAACCAACGTCACACTGATTGACAGACTGCTCCCCCAATCAGGGAGTCAGCTGTCAATCAGCATGACGTCAGTTGTCCCACCCCTTCCACAGAGCAGAGCTGAAAAGCCTCCGCTGCTCTATTTACCCCGCCATGCTGTCCCCGGCAGGAATGATCTGTGCCCCCTCTGTGCCGGGGGTGAACAGTGACGGGCACAACAGACAGGTAGGTAGCAGCTACCTTCCTGTTAGTGTTTGGGCTCATTATCTTTAATAAAATCTCAGATATTCCCTTTAAATCTTACATGCCGAATCGCTTTTTTGCCTTACAACAAAGGCTGAGAGACTTCACCTCATATACACTATATTACCAAATGTTTTCAGACACATCTCAATCATTGTATGCTGATGGTATTATTCAAGATGTAAAGTGTTAAGAAGCCATATCAAGTCAACCATGAAGTAGCAGGCTATGAAAAGTTACTGAGCTTTGTGCCGAGGAGCCAACGCTCTGCTGTCACTATAATGTAGATATCCAAACCTTCTCTGGCATTAATATTTGCCCAAAATGAACCCCAGTAACCCTTCGGCATGAGTTTCAATGGCCGTGTAGCTGTACACAATAAGAGATGCTTGCAGTCTCTGAATGGTTCTCATTGGAGGAAAAACAATGTATCTAGATGCTGTATGTAAAAAAACTAAATAACACCCATGCTCCCCTCTCCCCTTGACATGCTCTGTTTGGCTGGCTATATGTGGGCAGACAGCCGAACTGACCATCACTAACTGACTTCCATTATACTCGTTACTTAAATCTACCCTGTCAGAGAGTACGATCTGCTCGACTCAAGCAACAAGCACCCAAGCACTTTATTGCTTGTTTATCATTAATGTTTCCACTCATTAATGTTTAATTAATCTTTCCACTCCCCATACACAGGAGTGCTCCCTCTGTTTAGTGTTCTTGTGGTCTGCCGCTGCCAGATTACTCTGGTGATGGCTTATTTTACCCAGAACAAATGTATTGTCAGTCTGAAATTGGACATGCTGGGAAGCCCTCATACACATTACACTGTCCAAGGCCATTGATATTGGCAGGTTTGGCTGATGTTAGTCTGATGAGTAATGGGGCCTTTACTCAACTTGCCATCAACGAGACAAATAAGATAAAATGTCTTGCTCATAAACATAGCTTTTACATTCTGCATACTGTAACAGTGACAATCTGACCTTTTTCTAACATCTAGAACTGACAATGGTAAAATGCTGCAGTGTAAAGAGATAAAGCAGATACAAAAAGTTGACACTTTATTACCTACTCACTTGACTAGGATTACAGAGGTCCTCTTACATTAATTTGCTTATTCACACAGCAGACCCTGCATGGCAGAGCTCAGAAGAGGAGCACATTTTACTAGATTTTTATTTTTATTATGGTATTAATTACCTTATGCTTACCAACAGTTGAAATAAAATTCTAATACTTAAAGGGTTTGTGGCCAACCACTTCTTCATGGACTAAGTGAGATGAAAAGAAAAAAGAATACTTCTATACTAGGGCCACTACTCAATGTTGAGTCCCTGCTAGAATCGTGGTATCAACATTTAGTGGGAGTGACTCGCCCCTGGCGGGGACCTGTGGGGTACTCGGAAGCGGGCCTTTTTGTCGTCGTCTGGGGCTGCGGGATGTCCTGGTGGCGTGACCCGGTCCGTGATCCCCTCGTCGGGCGAACAATTAAAAAGGGGGTTTAGAAAAATGGAGAAAAATAAAATAAAAATTTCAAAATAAGAGAGTGTCGTGACACCCCCTGTGGAATGCGGCCGGTATAGTCGTAGCTGCGGTCGGGACCTCTGGGGATGATGGGTGAAGCAGCAATGATGTTTCAGCTCTCAACGGGAAGAGCGGGTCCCCAGGGCAACCGAATAGTCTGTTGTAGTGCAGGGCTTGTCGGGGGTATCGGGTTCACGGGTACAGTCAAGCAGTCTCCTCCTGTTCATAAAATCAGTCTCTCTCTCTTCAAGCGCAGTAATCACAGTCTCACATACCATTGAGCTTTAACCTGGTTTACTCGCTTTCTCGGCAGATGGTTAGTTTACAGACAGTACAGTGGCAGCTCCGGTGTTATCTAAACAGCCGGGATGGCTCATCAAAATCACCCCCTTTCGTTTTCCTTTCATGGGCCTTTCGGTCTGTCTGCACACTAGCTATGATCCAGCTGCCACGAGCTTTCAGTGGGCAACCTGCCTGGTCCCCTAGTCCTAGCACAGCGACCTTCTTTTCGCTGCGATGGAGGTTGGGTCACAGGACATAAAGACCCCGCACCCCGCCGGTGTTTGTGGTTGGAGCGTAGAGCGTCCTGGCCACTTCAAGCTTGGTATTGGAGTGTGTTGGGTGTCTGTTTAGGGGTGACCAATTTACCAATCCCAGCTGCTGTGCCATCTAGTGGCGACCGGGTCCGCAGGGGTACCACACTTTCCCTGAGCAAAGGATAGCACTTCCTCGTGCTAGGACCAGGTTCAGGTAGTACACAGAAGCTCAAACATTTTTTTTATAATACATATAACAATAAAATATTTGCATAAGTGTTTCTTCTTCCCGGGACGGGAGGCTCGTGGCTTTATCGTTACATAGCAAGGACCAGTCTATAAATATAAAAAGGGTATGGGTATAGGTATAGAAAAGTAGAAAAAGCAGAAAATTAGAAAAAGTGCAAACAGTTCAGCGATTGTCTCTTCACCCTAGTGAAGCTACCACAAGAAAAACCCTTAAGCAAGCTTTGGGTGTGGCGACAGGGACTAAACTGACCGGTGCTTCGTCCATGCCAGTGGGCTTTTGAGCATTGCGGTCTTAAGCGCCATTGTCCATTTTACTGCAAACAATTCAAATGTACATTATGAAAGTTTACTATAAACCAACAGAGAGTGCGCCGGAGTGAGCTAACTATTTATATCATCAGTCCTGATCAAACGCCGTTCATGGTCAAAATGTTCATTAAACAATTGGGACACACTCCTAGGAAAGACTGGGGGAAACAAGGCAATGCAAGTGCTCATACACAGTCTACAAAGTCTTTTGATTGTCCTGCGTTTACTGTTGCTGCCACGGCAGCACATCCTGCCTCGCTCTGGTCACAAACAGGGCTGGCATGGAATATCCCTGCAATGGGGCAGTCATCGTACCTGTCCCGGGAGCGGGCTCCTTCTCGTTCTCCTCCCTCTCCTGGGTCGGGGAAGCAGGGCGCGACGCTATCCACCGCTTGGCCGTTCTTTTTACCAGCATCTGCCTCCATTGCTCCATGATGACAAGGTGGGCCTGTTCTAGTTAGCGGTCAAGCTAGTTAACCTCCTCCGCCAAAAAGACAGGATCCACCTCCAGTATTCGGCTGGCCTCTGGGGAACGGGGGGAGTCCGCTCATTCCACCCTGCGCTCCGCCATCTCCGGCGTCTCGCTGTCTCTCGACCTCCTGCCACTTTCTCTACTGCTCCTCATGTTCTGTTCTTTCTCCTCTCCCTCCCTTCGTGGGTGTCTCCGTTTTTCATCGTTGTCAGCAGTCACACCATTGGGCGGGATTTGGAGTATTTTGGCCTGCCCTCCCAATTGGAGAATGAAGGTATGTGGGCAGTTTTTCGCGTCTGGTTCTGGCCTGGCCAACGATGAGGGACTGTGGCACACCCCTCTGTCAGCACATGGTTTCAGTCTTTCAGAGCCGTCATTGATAAGGCCCAAAAACGCAGTCTGTAAGGCGCACAAGACCCTGTTTTACCGAGTAGGTAGATACTCTTCGTGATGCCAGAAAGCTGACTCGTCCCTGGTGGGCACCATGGGGTACTCTGAACCAGGCCATCTCATCGTCGTCTGAAGCTTCGGGATGTCACAGTGGCGTGACCAAGTCAGTGATCCCCTTGTCACGCGAGCAATTAAAAAGGGGGTTTGGAAAAATGGAGAAAAATAAATTTAAAGTTTAAAAATAAAAGTGTCGTGACTCTACCCATTGAATGCGGCCGGTATAGTCGCAGCTGTGGTTGGGACTTCTGGGGATGATGGGTGAAACAACGATGATGGTTCAGCTCTCAACAGGAAGAGCGGGTCCCCAGTGCAACCGAATAGTCTGTTGTAGTGCAGGGCTCGTTGTTCATTTTAATTGTATTGCGGAACAGAGATCCACCAGCTCCCTGCTTTGCAGTTGCTATAGAAACCACAAGGAGGATGGAGGACATTGCTACAGGATGAGGGGCATTATTACAGAATGAAGGCCATGGTGTGTTCCTACTGTATTGCTGCCAATGGGGAAGAGGTGCTACTGTTATATCTGAGTACAAAGAAAGACACTACTACTGGGGGAACAAGAAGAAACTTAGTATTTTGGGAGCCACAAAATGGGATATTTTCAATAACACTGTATGGGGCAAGGGTGGACAGTACACAGACTGTAGTCGGCCTCTGGTGCAAGAAATTTTTCTCTGCCCCCCCATCAGTTTTGCTAATTCCTGGCTGCATGGTGCCACTAAAATATACAGCAGTTATGGTGCATATTTTAGTCCAGGGAAATCTGCAGCATGTCAATTCTTGCAGTGCGTTTTTCCACACTAAATGGGCTATATATATTATCTGCAGGTTACTGCTGGGCTGTACAGTATATATTATTTGGAGGCCGGTTGCAGCATCCACAGCCTCCAAATAACATATATAGCCCAGCACAGCCTCCAAATAACACCTAGAGCCGAGCATAGCCTCCAGATGGCATATACATCAAAGCACAGCTTTCAGGTAATATATGCAGCCCAGCATAGTTTCCAGGTAATATATACAGCCCAACATAGCTTCCAGGTAATATATACAACCCAGAATAGCCTCCATGTAATATATACAGCCCAGCACATCCTCCAGGTAATATATACAGCCCAACACAGCCTCAAGGTAATATAATCAGTCCAGCATAGCTTCTAGGTAATATGTACAGCCCAGCATAGCTTCCAGGTAATATCTACCGCCCAGCATAGCTTCCAGGTAATATATACAGCCCAGCATAACCTCCAAATAACATAAATAGCCCAGCACAGCCTCTGTGTAATTTATTCAGCCAGCACAGCCTACGAATAACATATACATCCCAGCACAGCCTCCAGGTAATATATACAGCCCAGCACAGCCTTCAAATAACATATACAGCCCAGCCCAGCCTACAAATAACATATACAGCCCAGCACAGTCTCAATGTAATAAATACAGCCACTCTCCCACATTTCATACGGGTCTCGCCATGTGTGGTCCCCCTTCTCCATATTGCTTCTCCCTCATGTGGTCCACCCAATTCAAGCTGCTTCTCTCCCACGTGCTCCACCAATTCTGATTCTTTCCACATGTGGCCCCCCAATTCATGCTGCTGCTGTGCTGCCATGTGGCTCCCCCAATTCAAGTTGCTGCTGTGCCGCCATGTGGTCACCTAATTCATGCTGCTGCTGTGCACCCCCCCCAATCATGCTGCTGCTGTGCCCCCATGTGCCCCCAATTCATGCTGCCACTGGGCCCCATGTAGCCTCCCCAGTTCATGCTGCTGCTGTGCCCCTATGCAGCTCCACCAATTCATGCTGCTGCTGTGTGCCCCCATGTAGTCCCCAATTTATGCTGCTAATGTGACCCCATGTGGCCCTCTCAATTCATGCTGCTGCTGTGCTTCCGTGTGGCCCCCCAATTTATGCTGCTGCTTTGCCCCATGTGACCCCCCAAATTCATGCTGTTTTCTTCAGCCCTCTGGCAATTACTTGGAGCTGGAGGATCTATCTGCCTCAATGAGGTCTGCCACGTCAGTGCTGTCACCTCCAGGTCAGGGGAGCTCAGCTGCTCTAAGCTCCATGGAACTCGGTACCCAGAAGTGACAGCACACAGCCACGCACAGATCAATGCTGGCTGCAGCTCAGTACTCAGACACTGCCGCCGCCGCCAAGCTACATCCAACCCCAGCGCCACACCCCTGAGACCCACTGACTTGTTTGTGCCTCCAAATGGCTAATTTGCATCACATGCAAATTAGTCATGCGGACATGAGCTGCGCTGTAGCTTTTCCTGGTGGTGAGGTAGGGGTCCATTTCAGCCCAGCATAATCATATGTGTTGAGCTGAGCTGTTAGTACAGATGCTGCCATGATTTGACCATGTGTATTACCTCAGGGGGCCCCCTCCCGCTCGGGGCCCTGGTGCAATGGCAGCGGCTGCACCAGCAGTATGTCCTGGTATGGGGGTCACAAAGAGGGACATTTCTATTGTGAGGGGGATCACAAAATGAGACATCACTGCTGTAATATATTTTATTTTTGGGGATGCTGTAATTATAAAGGAACAAATAGGTAATTTTATAATGTAAGGCATCAGGTTGGTACTATTGCACATTTCTTCATCTGAAGAGGTGTAGAAGAGGAGGAAAAGTGTGACGCGTTTTGTAGAAGTGATCACCAATAGATGTCTGTGTTGAGTCATACCTGGAAAAAGTCATTGCAGACTTTGTCAGATGGAGAAAAAACGCTATCTTGAATAACTTCATTTGGATATGTTTCTGGTAAGACATTTGGTTTCCCTGTACTACATACACTTAATTTACAGCGCTCTTTTGAATAATGTTACTGGTGGTGATAGTGTCCATAAGGTTGTTTTTGAAAATGATTAGTATGGTGGTATTATTAATCTGTATTGAGGGTCCTACTCGCAAGCTTACAATCAATGAGATAATATATGAGTATACTTGTAGTAGTATTTATCTACATTATGTGGTTTATCAGTTTATCATTGGTATTATTCATTTTGGTATAGCGGGTGTAGTGATATTTGTTATTTGGTAAATATATGACTACTACTTAGAAGTATTACTTAATAATAATTATAATCTTTATTTATATAGCACCAACATATTTTTGCAGTGCTTTACAATTCAGAGGTTTATATACAAACAGTCATAAATGACAGTTATAGAATATACAATAATTACAGCAAAAACAAAGACAACCCTTTTTGTAAGAGCTTACAATCTACAATGAGGTAGGGGTGACACAAAGTACAGGTGCTTATTTACATTGAAGGTCCAGCCAACTTGAAGAAATGGGGGATAGATAAAAGCTGCATGAGCCATCACCAGCCTATCTGTGTAGAAATTTGGGTTTGGTGGAGTTTGACATAGAGCTATTTTCAGAGAAATAGAGAAAGGGCTATATATCAATGACTTTGATTAGGGAGCAACTGTCTAAAAGGCCGCTTCACACGCTAGGATATAGATGAACGAGATAGTTACCTATGGCACATGACTGCGATCCTTCCAACATCGTTGGTGTGTTGTCACACACAAGGATATCGGTAACTATCCTAAATTTGGCAACGCGCCAGTGATGCAGAGAAGAATGTATGAACGATGTTAAATAGCGGCAGGAATAGGAGAATTATGAACGACATCGTTCAAAAAGGTGTCACACTGAAAGATGTTGCTGCTTCACAGATCCTTAATTGGATGACGAACGATAGATTTGAGGTCTCATATTTTGGATGAATGTTTCAACGATTTTTCCATCCTATCATTTACATGCAAGGAAGCACAAACGATATCGTTAAAACATTCACAAATCCGTGACGTTTCAATGATATCGTTAACGATATCCTAGTGTGTGAAGCGGCCTTTAGTTGTGGATAGTCCTAATTTCTTGGAGTAAAGCATTTCAGAGAATTGGTGCAGCTCGGGAGAAGTCTTGAAGCCAAGAGTGGAAGGTATAAATTAATGCGGATGTTAGTCGAAGGTCGGTTGCACAGTGTAGAAAACGCGTAGGGTGATAGACAGAGAGGAGATAGGAGATGTAGGGTGGTGCAGCACCGTGAAGAGCTTTGTGGGTGGGCATAAGCAATTTAAATTGGATTCTATAATGTATGGGCAGCCAATGCAATGATTGTTAATCCTTTGGATCACGATGTCAATCCCTGAGGGTACCTTTACACGCCGCTACTGGAGGATGGATACAACCCGCTACAGGCTACAAACGTAGCTTGTAGCGTCAATATAGCTCGTAGTAGCGGCGTGTGAAGATGGTAGGAGGCAGCCGGCAACAGATACATCTGTTTCCGAGCACTGCTCGAAAACAGATGGCTACAAAGCCGATTGCAGCGAACTGTATCGGCGTGTAAAGAAGCTACAGAAGGGATGTCTGGACACCAGGCGATGTACCTGGTATGTAGCTGGGGCGTGACACAGCCTCCGGGATACCGCGCCCCTTCAGCGATCATTGGAGGAAGCTCCTGCGTTACGATTGGTAGTCGCTGCCTAGGGAGGCATATTTAAGGAGCTGACCAGTCACACTACGCAATTGCTCGAGCGTCAAGTATTAATAAGCCTCCTGCGATGCCTGGCCAATCATGATATTATTGCTTTGTCCTATCAGCGTACGGACGTCTCGTAATCCACAATTGTACCACGCCTATGTGCTGTCCCTGCTGCACCAGGTACGCCCATATTAGCTGGTTGTAGCGGTGTGTAAATGAGCTAAGATGAGCTACAGATGGCTACTTGAGACACCCGGCGATGTATCTAGCTGTAGATGTAGCGTAGCGTAGCGCACCTTGTGGCGGCGTGTAAAGGTGGTGCGTTTCCCGTTTGTAACCGTTTGTGCGTGCTCGTGCACGTGAAGTAGCGGGTTGTATCCATCCTCCAGTAGCGGTGTGTAAAGGTACCCTCACAGCATGATCCAAAGCCCATGGTAGGTATCGCACCATTCCCTGCTGTGATAGGAGGTTCCATGTTGCGATCACGGGACCACCATGCTTTACTTTCACAGCCCGTGGGTCCTCTGATGACCCAGAAGCTGTACGGAATCATTTCCTGTCTGCGATGTCCCTGTGATGTCACCAGTAGAGAGTGAACATTACCTTTATGTTTAGATGTGGTGTAGCCCTTCTGAACACAGGAGAAGTGATCAGATAGTGGAGCACTGAGGCCCCCTTGTGGGCCAAATAAAAAAAAGAAATTTTTTTAAAGGTATGAAAAAAACACAAAACTTCAAACCACCCCTCTTTTGCCCCATCGAAAATAAAACTATTAAAAAATCGCATATTTGGTATCGCCATCTTCAGAAATGCCCGATCTATGAAAATATAAAATCAATTGATCAGATCTGTAAACTGTGTAATGGAAAAAAGTCCAAACACCAAAATAAAGTTTTTTGGTTGCCACAACATTGCAATGAAATGCAGTAACAGGTGATCAAAACAGCCTAGCTACCCAGATATGGTATCATTAGAAATGTCAGCTAAATTGACAAAAATAATCCATCACGCGGCCCCAGATCCTGAAAAATAAGAAGGCTACGGGTTACAGAAAATGGCGAAAAAGTTCAATTCTTTTTCTTTAAAAACTTCTGAATTTGTTTTCACCCCTTCGATAAAAGTAAAAGTATACATGTTAGATGTCAACAAACTTGTACTGACCTGAGACATCATGTCTTCATGTCAGTTTTACCATATAGTAAACATGGTGAATAAAAAACCCAAAAAACAAACGTGTAATTGCACTTTTTTTGCAATTTCGCTGCATTTGGAATTTTGTCACATTTTCCTGTAATTATATGGTAAAATAAGTTATTTCATCTGAAAGTAGAATTCGTACTGCAAAAAACAAGACCTCATATGTTTATATTGATGGAAAAATAAAAAAGTTATTGTTTTTTTACTTGTTTTTCCCTCCCCTTCTTCTAAGGAAGAAGAGGAAGGAAAAACAAAAAAGGAAAACTGCCTGGGGTAAAGGGGATAATAGAGAATACTTAGTAATGATCTTACTGCTGTGAGTTCTATGTGAGTTCTATGAGATTTATATATTACCTGTAGTTTATTTTTTAGTCGGGGAGCAAATACATGTTTTTAAATTATCTAATACACTACAGGAGCCCATACATCTGACCAACTCGGATCCACATTTTCTATTGGAGCCCATAGAACTCTAGTTATAAACACACTATGTTTATGTATCCCTGCATTGACCATAGATTTTGACTGACTAAACTGCCTGTTTCACCCTTACATACTACAAATGAACTTTACTTTATTGTCACATTTCTCATGGTTTTCATGTTTATCATTACCAGTTCTTTTGGCTTTGTTTGGTCAGGTGGGCTAGAGTTTAAAAAAAGACAAAATACAGTTATGTAAAGTATATTAAAGAGGATCTGTCACCCTCTGGTGCTTTAAAAACTGATGCAACCACTGAATGCAGCGTGTATGTAAGGCTCTAGCCCCCCTGTACCCCTAAAAAAACACTTTGCATACTTTACAGTTAAGAGGTCCCGTGGGTCGGACCTGATTAAGAGGTCCTCACTGCTGGCACAGTCCTCCCACCTCGTCCTTGTGTGTTCCGCCCCCTCGATGTGTCTGCCGCCGCCTCCTCTTGTTCTGGGTCTGCCCTCCTCTTCTGCTCCTGCTCCGTGTCAAGTCTGCCGCTGCGCCTTACAGCAGCCAGGCCCCGCTCACCCAAGCGCTGTGCACCTTTGTGATGTCAAAAAGAGCAGGAGCAGGAAAGGAGGGAAGACCCAGAACAAGAGGAGGCGGTGGCTGACACATAGATGGGGCGGAGCACACAAGGAGGAGGCGGGAGGACTGTGCCAGCAGCGAGGATCTCTTAATCAGATCCCACCCACAGGACCTCTTAACTGTACAGTTTGTAAAGTGTTTTTTTTGGGGTACACGGGGGATAGAGCCTTAGTACACTGCTTCCCTGAATGCAGCATACACGCTACATTTAGTGGTGCTGTCACTTTTGAAGGCACCAGGGCGGAGACAGGTCCTCTTTAAGAAATGATCAATTACAGATCCTGGAGCCTTCACTCTAAACATTGCAATTATTTTTATGACCAAAGGCAAAGAAAAAATATCACTCCAGCTCACCCCGTCGAGGTATCGGTTATCGTTCTGCCTTCTATTTATTTTATTTTATGGTAATGTAATGTCTTAAACATTGATATCACCACATTCCTTTTGTCATAGATCTGTCTTTATTATTATTATTATTATTATTATTATTATTATTATTATTATTATTACAGTGCCTTTTATTCCATGGCGCTTTACATGTGAAAAGGACATACATAGACAAGCACTATGTTCATGAACAATACAAGGCACATACAGGTACAGGAGAAAAGAGAACCCTGCCCTTGAGGGCTCACAGTCTACAAAGGATGGGTGAGGATGAAGTAAGTGAGAACCCTGCCAGTGAGGGCTCACAGGGATGGGTGAAGATGCAGTAGGTGAGGAGAGAGGACCTTGCACATGAGGGCATCAAGGACACTGCTTTCTCCTTGTTCTCTTCCTATCTTTCTGACCGCTCTTTCAGTGTATCATTTGCTGGCTCCACTTCCTCCCCTCTTCCTCTAACTACTGGAGTCCCTCAGGGTTCAGTCCTTGGACCTCTTCTCACTCTACACAGCCCTGATTGGACAGACCATCAGCAGATTTGGCTTTCAGTACCATCTTTATGCTTTATGCTGATGACACACAATTATACACTTCTTCCCCTGACCTTACACCCGCTCTAATAAAGAACACCAATGACTGTCTAACCGCAGTTTCCAATATCATGTCCGCTCTCTACCTGAAACTTAATCTTTCCAAAACTGAACTACTTCTGGTCCCGCCCTCCACTAACCTCCCTAAATATGACATCTCTCTCAGTGTGCGGCACCACAATAGTGCCTAGTCAGCAGGCTCGCTGTCTGGGTGTTATGTTTGACTCTGATCTTTCCTTCACCCCATATATACAATCTCTCACCCGCTCTTGCCGCTTGCACCTGAAGAACATCTCCAGAATTCGCCCCTTTCTCACCTTGGAAACCACAAAAACCCTCACTGTGGCCCTGATAACTCCCGCCTTGACTATTGTAATCCTCTCTTAGTTGGCCTCCCCCACACTAGACTGTCCCCTCTCCAGTCCATCCTTAATGCAGCAGCCAGGATTACCTATCTAGCTAATCGTTACTCAGATGCTTCTGCTCTATGCCAGTCATTACACTGGCTGCCTATACACTATAGGATCCATTTCAAACTGCTTGTTCTCACCCACAAAGCTCTTCACAGTGCAGCACCCCCATATATCTCCTCCCTCATCTCTATCACCCCACCCGTTCTCTTCGCTCTGGAAGTGACTTTAGACTCACTTCTGCATTAATCCGAACCTCCCACTCCCGGCTCCAAGACTTCTCCTGAGCCGCACCAATTCTTTGGAATGCTCTACCCCAAGAAATGAGGTGTATCCACAACTTAGATCGTTTTAGGCGATCCCTAAAAACACATCTTTTTAGGGCGGCCTATCATGATCCCTAGTCAATCATCTAGACATAGCCTATCCGCGCTGTCTCAAGTGGATCACAAATAATGGGTTGTGGCCATATATTCTGCTCCAATCTGTTCCCCATCTCCTCAAGTTGACTATACCATCATCTACTATATAATTGCCGAAGGCATTTTTGTGTCGGACCCCGAAAACGCCGTGGCTATGTCACGCTGTGACGTCACCACACGCGAGCAATGGCCGCGAAGCGGCCATTGCGAGTCGCTGGCCGAAAATAGAACCAGAGGCCCGGCTACAAAGTTAGCGATTTACCGCTGAGGTAGCGCGAGCAATGGCCGCGAGGCCATTGCGAGTCGCTACCTCAGCTGCCGCAACTCCCCCTATACTTTCAATGGGGATCTATTGCGAGTCGCTGGGTAGTGCAAGCATTGCGAGTCACTATCACAGATCATCATCATCAATCATCATCATCATCATCATCATCATCATCATCATCATCATCATCATCATAATCATCCTACTACTACTACTACTACTACTACTACTACTACTACTACTAGCCGCACAGACCCCTCAATGGCCGCACAGACCCCCCCCCTCAATGGCCGCACAGACCCCCCCCCCTCAATGGCCGCACAGACCCCCCCCCCTCAATGGCCGCACAGACCCCCCCCCCCAATGCCCGCACAGACCCCCCCCCAATGGCCGCACAGCCCCCCCCCCCAATGGCCGCACAGACCCCCCCCCCTCAATGGCCGCACAGACCCCCCCCTCCCCCCTCAATGGCCGCACAGCCCCCCCCCCCCTCAATGTCCCAAAGTCAGCTGTGACCGCCTGGCCCTTGGACACTGGCTGCCATGCACACATCAGCTGGTAGGCTCCCATCACTTACCCACTGAGGACGGATCACTTCCAGCACCTCTTCACATGGCAGTGCTCTGAACTTCTGAATCCTCCTCTCCTCACTCAGACACCTGTCAGGTTCCAGCCTACTCACTCCCAGCTGCAACCCAGTGAGTCAATCAGCACATCTTCACTCACACACAGACCTGACATGTGATTAACCCCCTGTGCACCATTCAGGTTTAGCCCAGCAAAGCACTCCAAAAAGTATTGAACACACCCCAATAAGTATTGAACGCGCCCCAAAAAGTATTGAACGCACCCCAATAAGTATTGAACACACCCCAATAAGTATTGAACGCGTCACAATAAGTATTGAACGCGCCCCAAAAAGTATTGAACACATCCCAATAAGTATTGAATGCGCCCCAAAAAGTATTGAACGCGCCCCAAAAAGTATTGAACACACCCCAATAAGTATTGAACGCCCCCCAAAAAGTATTGAACACGCCCCAAAAAGCATTGAACGCGCCCAAAAAGCATTGAACGCGCCCCAATAAGTATTGAACGCACCCCAAAAAGCATTGAACGCGCCCCAATAAGTATTGGACCCCCCCAAAAAGTATTGGACCCCCCAAAAAAAGTATTGGACTCCCCAAAAAAGTAGCTATCTACTATATAATTGCCGTAGGCATTTTTGTGTCGGACCCCGAAAACGCCGTGGCTATGTCACGCTGTGACGTCACCACGCGCGAGCAATGGCCGCGAAGCGGCCATTGCGAGTCGCTGGCCGAAAATAGAACCAGAGGCCCGGCTACAAAGTTAGCGATTTACCGCTGAGGTAGTGCGAGCAATGGCCGCGAGGCCATTGCGAGTCGCTACCTCAGCTGCCGCATCTGCCGCAACTCCCCCTATACTTTCAATGGGGATCTATTGCGAGTCGCTGTGTAGCGCGAGCAATGGCCGCGAGGCCATTGCGAGTCGCTACACTTGCGGCGCGGTTGCGGTAATCCCCATAGAAAGTATAGGGGGACTTGCGGCAGGTGCGGCAGCGAGTCGCTGGCTGAGTGCGAGCACTTGCGGCGCGGTTGCGGTAATCCCCTTAGAAAGTATAGGGGGACTTGCGGCAGGTGCGGCAAGTGCGGTTTTGCCGCACCTGCCGCAAGTCCCCCTATACTTTCTATGGGGATTACCGCAACCGCGCCGCAGATGCGGTTTTTAAATAAAATAAAATAATTTTAATACAAATAAATTTTCATAAAATAACAAATAATAAATACATTTAATAATAATAAAAATAGTAAAAAAACAAAACAAAATAAATAATAAAATAAAAAATTCCTATCTACTATATTGGATTATTATTTGAAAATCTAAAAAAAAAAAAAAATATTCTAGACACCCGATGCATTTGCATCGGGCTCACAGCTAGTTGTAAATAAGCACCTGTACCTTGTCACCCCCACTTCATTGTTAGATTGTAAGCTCTTATGAGCAGGGCTGCCTTTTTTTGCTCTAATTATTGTATTATATTATGCTTTGTATTGTATTGTTTTTGGCATTGTATTGTATTTTCTAATTGTTTCTTATGATTGTTTAAATGTGAACTTTGTATTGTGAAGCGCTGCGGAATATGTTGGCGCTATATAAATAACAAGTATTATTATTATTATTAATGTCAAACAAGGGACAGGTGAGAATATAGTAGGGGAGGAGAGAGGACCCAGCCCACGAAGGCTTGCAGTCCACAAGGAATGGGTGAGGATACAGTAGGTGAGGAGACAGGACCCTGCCCATGAGGGTTCACAGTTTACAAGGGATAGTGAGGATACAGTAAGTGAGCAGAGAGGGCCCTGCCTGCGATGGCTCACAGTCAACAAGGGATGGATGAGGATACAGTAGGTGAGGAGACAGGACCCTGCCCATGAGGGCTTACAGTTTACAAGGGATAGTGAGAATACAGTAAGTGAGGAGAGAGGACCCTGCCCACCAGGGCTCACAATCTACAAGGGATGGGTGAGGATGCAGTAGGTGAGATGAGAGCACCCTGCCTGGGAGGGCTCACAGTCTACAAGGGATGGGTGAGGATACAGTAGGTGAGGAGAGAGGACCCTGCCCATGAGGACTCAGTGTGCAAGGGATGGGTGATGATACAGAAGGTGAGGAGAGAGAACCCTGCCCACAAGGGCTCACATTCTACAAGGGATGGGTGAGGATACAGTAGGTGAGGAGAGAGAACCCTGCCCGCAAGGGCTCACAGTCTACAATGGATGGATGAGGATACAGAAGGTGAGGAGAGAGGACCCTGCCTGGGAGGGCTCACAGTCTACAAGGGATGGGTGCGAATACAGTAGGTGAGGAGAGAGCACACTGCCCACAAAGGCTCACAGTTTGCAAGGAATGGGTGAGGATACAGTAGGTGAGGAGAGAGCTGGTTGCTTTATTGTTTTATGATATTGAACACTGAATCCTGGATTAATTATGCTATGTAGCTGGACAGTATGGGGTTGCATGAAAAAGGTTCCTTAGTCAAAACACGGCTTTATTTTGGTCACCCCGTGTATACAACACTGAGGCAAGAATCCAAATGCAATGTCACTGTAGAGAATAATTCAGGATACACATAAAGGCTGCAACAAAGATTATCATTGTAATGTGTACTAAGTGATCTTCAGCTGTATGATCGTAGCGTGCTGGCATGATGAGTCCATCTCCTTTTTTAATTAAGAAGAACATTTTTATTTGCAAATGCTGAGCAGAGCAAATACTTCTCACAAATGATGATTTATTACCCAGACTAGACTATAATCTGTGAGAAATATAATACATCCATGCAGGTGAAATGTATCAGCATAAATTCCAGGCCAGAACACAGATGATTGTCTGCAGTGAGCCATTAGTTATGAGAAAATATTAACCCTTTCACCCTCGAGCCTATTTCACTTTCCTGACCTGGCCAATTTTTTTAATTCTGACTAGTGATGGGCGAGCACTACCATGCTTGGGTGCTCGATGCTCAGAACGAGCAGTTGGTCTCTTAGATGGGTTCAACTTGTGTATAATGAGTAAAATGGAAGTCAATGGGAAACTCAAGGATTTTACAGAAGGTCTTCTGAAAATATGCACAAGTTTCCCATTGACTTCCATTATACTCGGTACATCAGATGAGCCCGTCCGAGCGTCCGACTGCTTGTTTCAAGGACCAAGCACGGCAAGGCTTGCTCATCACTAATTCTGACGTGTCACTTTATGAAGTAATAATAAGCCTGGAACACTTCAACGGATCCCAGTGATTCCAAGACTGATTTTCATGTCATAAGGTACTTCATGTTGGTGATATACCGTATTTAGCTCAATATTTTTTCGTTTATTTCTGAAGATATCAGAAATTTGGTGAAAATGTTAAAATTTTCAAACTTTGAATTTTTATGCTTTTAACCCCTTCACAGCCTATGATGTACAGAACTGCTGTGAGCCTACATCCTCCCCTGCACATCTCAGCTGATATCATCAGTTGGGATGTGTATCTAACACATGTTAACCCTTTGCGTCATGCTATCATTCAATGATAGCGCAGTCCAAAGCCCCGCGGTGGGGATCGCACTGTTTCCCGCAGTGATTGGAGATCCTGTGAAGTGATCATGGGATTTTGATCTGTCACCTGCACAGCCCAGTATCCTGTAATGACCCTGGATGCTATCTGGGGTCACTTCCTGTGGATGGAGATCACCAGCATCTACAGACAGTGATCATTTGTGACATGTACTGACGGGCTGCAGCGCTTCAGTACATAAGACAAGTGATTGGACTGTACAGTGCTGAGGCCCTCTAGTGACCAGTGTAAAATAAAAAGTAAATAAAAGAAGTTTTAAAAAATATGAAAAAAAGACAAACGTTAAAATCACCCCCTTTTACACCATTCAAACTAAAAGTATTACAATTTTTTAAAAATACACAAATTTGGTATCACAACGTTCAGAAATGCCTGATCTATCAACAAATTAAATCAATGAATCAGATTGGTAAACTGCGTAACGGAAAAAAGTCCAAACGCCAAAATTACATTTTTCTTGGTCACCACAACATTGCAATAAAATGCAATAATGGGCGAACAAAACAGCGAATCTACCCACAATGGTATCATTAGAAACGTCAGCTCAAGCTGCAAAAAATAACCCATCACACAGCCCCAGATCCCGAAAAAGGAGAACACTACGGGTCTCGAAAAATGCAATTCTGTTTCTTTAAAAACTTCTCAATTGTTTCACCACTTATATAACAGTAAAGGTATACATGTTTGGTATCTACAAACTTGTACTGACCTGAGGCATCATACTAACGTGTCATTTTTCTAAATGGTGAAAATGGTGAATAAACCCCCCAAAAAAGTGTAATTGTACAAAGACAATTATCAAACAAACATACCGTGTAAAGTCACAGGAATCTGTCAACTAGTGCACTTGGCAGGATACAGCCAGACTCCATTTTCCTGTATACTACATGGTAACATAAATGATTTCTTCTGAAAGTACAACTAAGTTATGGCTCTTGGAAGAAGGGGAGGAAAAATGAAAAATGGAAAATTGCCGTGGTGAAGGGGTTAAACCAGAAAGTTATGTCATAAAATAGTTAATATATAGCATTTCCCAAATGTCTACTTTACGTCAGCGCCACCATTTTTTAGGTATCACATGACATTTGAAGTCACTTTGGGAGGCCGATGTGGCAGAAAACTGCTCAAAACCACATTCAAGAAGTTTATTAACCCTTCATGTGCTTCACAAGAACTAAAGCAATGTGGAATGAAACATGAAAATCTTACTTTTTCCCACAAAAATGTTACTTTAGCACCAACTTTGGCATTTTAACAAATGGTAACAGGAGAAAACGCACCATACAATTGTTGTGCAATTTTCCCTGAATATGCTGATATGCTAAATGTAGTAGAAAACTAGTGCTTTGGCATAGCTCAGAAGGGAAGGAACAGCATTTCACTTTTGGATTGCATAATTGACTGGAATCGATAGCGGGCGGATGTTGCATTTGCAGAGCCCCTGATGTGCCTAAGGCTGGAAACACACAGGCGTTAGACTCGCACGAGTGTAATGCGTGAAAAAATCGCATTGCACTCGGACCTGTATCTTTAAATGATACAGGTCACATCAATACAATTTTCTCGCATTCCACTCGCATTGCGATGGAAATGCGAGTGCAATCGCAGCATGCTGCCCCTCGGTAATATATTACCGAGGGGCAGGGGGCTGCAGCCATGAAGCGGGGATGCCGGAGACAGGTCTCGGAAAGTGGGGGCACAGCTGCGGGATCGGAGCTGCGAGAAATTTGCTTTGCTCTGCCATGTTCTCCATCCGCAGCCATATTGTAGAAGTCTCAACCTCTAGCAACCAGCTGCATACTGTCAATGAATGCAGTCGGGATTTCAGAACATGGCGGAGCCCACTGCACGGCATCGCCACTATTCCCCTGAAGCTCCTGTCCTGCAGCGGTGCCCTCTCCCTCCGAAACCTGCCTGTCGCACCCCCGCTCCAGAAAGGCAGCCCCCTTCGCTAAGCCATGGGGTCCAGGAGGATGGGGACCATATATACATAATGGGGGGTCATATATGCAGGATGGGGACTATATATACAGGATGCGGGACATATATACCAGGATATGGGGGACATATATACAGGATGTTGGCATATATACAAGATGGGGGACATATATACAGGATGAGGAAATATTTAACAGGATGAGGGGGACATATATACCAAAATGGGTTGCATATATACCAGGATCGGGGAATATATACAGGATGGGGACATGCATACTAGGATGAGGGACATATATGCCAGGATGAGGGATATATACACCAGGATCGGGTTGGCATATAAACCCGCATACCAGGATGGAGGACATATATAGCATGATTGGTGGACATATATACTGATTGTAAGACAGACACTGGCATTATAATATGTACCCCATTTAACATTAAAAGTCTTTTTTTTCTTTTTTTCTTCACCAAATTTGGGGGTGCTTTTTATAATCCGGTGTGTCTTATAAAGTGAAAAATAGGGTACATTTTCACCTTAACAGAATATTTTAGCCCAGAATTTTATATATTCACACCAGAAATGAGTAAAAATTGCATCAAAATGTGTCACACAATTTTTGTTGAATGTGATAATACCCAAATATGGCTGTACAGTACTGCTTAGCCACACGGCGAGACTCTGGCTGTATAAAGCTATGTTCACACATGTAATGGTACCTTTACACGCCGCTACCGAAAGGTAGAAACCGGCAGGTGTCGGAGACAATTATACCTTTTACCTTCAAAACACCGCGAAGTGGCGGCGTGTAATTCAGGTTGTACCTTCCTGTCTCTTTGGATACCTGTCTTTCAGCTGTGCTGAAAAACAAGCCGGTATAACCCCTATGGTGGCGGTGTGTAATCGGGCACAGGCACAGTATTTCAGTTACCTGGGGCGTGCTTGAGCGTCATGTATACCACGCCCCATCAGTTATCATTGGTGGGGACTACTGTGTACCCATTGGCTGTCCCTGCACAGGGCGGCATATTTAACAAGCTGACCATTCACAATACACATTTGCAATAGCGTCATGTATTAGCCAGCCTCCCTGCGCTGGCTGGCCAATCATGATGTTATTGCATTGTCCAATCACTGTACGAGCGTCGCATAATACACAACTCTGTCACGCCTATGTAGTTACGGCGCACAATATGTACGCCCAGATTCCCTTGTGGTAGTGGCGTGTAAATCAGGGAAGGTGCTTCACAGAAGGTAACCTGCGGCACCCGTCGGCACTCCCGGGGAACGAAAATACCTTCTCTGGAGCACCTTGTGGCGGCGTGTAATTGCGGCATCAGGTACCGTTAGGAACTGTTGAAAACGTGCGCGTGCACGTGCGGTGCCTACCTGTTGCTACCCTCGGTAGCGGCGTGTAAAGGTACCATAAGGTTTTGCTGTAGCAAGAATGCTGAAAAACCTAATAGTGTCTAGTAAATGCAGATTTTTTGGCAGGAGCAAACCTGCATTTTTTGCAGCATTTTTCCTGCATTTTTACTGTATTTTTGTTGCTTTTTTGCTGCGTTTTTTTCAGCGTTTTTACCCATAGACCACTGTAAAAATGCAGAAAAGAATTGACATACTCATTCTTTTCAAAATCCAGCAAAACCTGTACAGGTTTCAGTTTCTGCAAAGAAATAAAACCAATGTGTGTGGACAGATTTTCCCTAAAACACATGAGTTTTGCTGGAAATCCAAAAAGCAGGTTTAGATTAGCATACGTTAGCATAACAGTAAGTTTAAAAGTGAGCACAAAAAAGCAGGAAAAATGCAGTGTGTAAACACAGCCTTAGGCCAGGGACACATTAAGCAAGACTCATGTGAGATACTCCCCGTCTCTCTGGACGGGAGCAAGTCAGCTGCATATGTTCCTGTGTGGCTGACGTGCTTATGTGCAGAGAGACTGCGGCCGTTCCAGGTGAGTAAAGCAAGTGTTAGCAGCACATTAATCAGCGTGATGTCCACAGCGAGCAATGGAGAATGTTCATTTATTCAGAATTAACAACATCTAGCTTATAACATGAGAATAGGATCAATCTGGTTTCTGGAGAGGGAGAGAAAAAACTGCTGTGACCTTCAGCTTCAGTTCCACACTAGAATGTGCATGCAGGGAGCAGGGGGAGGGACATCCTGTCTCTGAATGAGGACCTTTTTTTTTTTTTTTTTTAACTTTGTTGACATCTGAACAATATGCATGCAGACATAAAATCACATCATATTAAACAAACAATAGTTGTTGCAATACATACAGATTAATATGCATTAGGCCAACACCCCCACTCAACAACTACTTATTCTGTTAGTCCCATAGCGGTTCTCAATCCTTGGAACCTAGGTCGTGGCAATGGCTTGGTCAAAATGTCAGCTACCATCTTATCAGTCTCACAATAAACAAACTGAAATATGCCACGATCTATCAAATCACGTAGATGATGACATCTGACGTCGATGTGCTTAGTTCTAGCACTGATCTTCTCACTGCATGCAAGTTTAATGCATCCTTGATTGTCCTCATATATCACCGTTGGCTGAGTTAACGGTTTACCAAGATCATCCATCAGTTGTCTTAGCCAAATGATCTCCTGACTTGCATAGGCTGCGGACACATACTCAGCTTCTGTGGATGACAAATCAAAAGATACTTGTTTTCTACTAGACCAGGAGATTGAACTTTCTCCAAGTTTAAATACGTATCCGGTTGTGGATTTACGATCATGCAAATCACCAGCCCAATCTGCGTCAGCATAGCCGGTGAGTTTTAGATTTCCTGCTGCAGATAATTTTAAATTTACCCCTTGTGTCTCTTTTAAATATCGTAGAACTCTTTTAACGGCGTTCCAGTCCTTTTGGCGCAGTTTCTCAACATATCTGCACAATATTCCAACTGCTGTTATAATATCTGGTCGAGTCATAGACGATAGGTATAGAAGTGCCCCCACTGCCTGTCGATATTTCTCATTGTTAGGCAACAGGTCATCTTCTTCCAGTGTCAGGTAGGATGATTCCATTGGCGTTGATACACCTTTGGCTTCTGTCATTCCAAACTGATTCAAAATTGAATTAATTTTTGCACTTTGATTTAGAAGAAAACTTCCATCTTCCTCTCTCTGGATATGGATTCCTAGATAATATGTTATATTTCCAAGGTCTTTTGTTTCAAAATGCTTGTTCAACATCTTAGTAATTTTCCTAATTTCTGCTTCTTCTTGATGAACTACAATTACATCGTCCACATATTAGAGAATATACCTCCACTTTCCATCTGTATATCTCATATATAGGCAGGGATCCGCTTGACCTCTTTTAAATCCTTCTTCCAACACGACTTTGCTCGTTTTGGTGTTCCATGCTCTTGCCGATTGCTTAAGACCATAAAGAGATTTTTGTATAAGTCGTCCTCAATGTCACCATTTAAAAATGCAGTCTTGATATCCAAATGTCTGACAAACATCTTTTGTACAGCAACTACGACCATCAAGGCTCTAAATGTTGTCTGCTTGGCGACTGGGGAAAGAGTAGCATCATAGTCCTCGCCATATTTTTGAGAATATCCTTTTGCGACCAACCTCGCTTTAAATCTATGGACTTTACCTTCAGAGTCATATTTGGTTTTAAATACCCACTTGCACTTGATTGCCTTTTTACCCTGTGGCAAAACAGAGAGTGATCAAGTTTGAAGTTGATGAAGCGAGTTCATTTCTTCATTAGCGGCATTGATCCACTTTGTTCTTTCATGAGCAGGTAGTTTTTGCATTTCATCCCATGACTGTGGCTCTGACTCAGGTAGTGTCTTGACAATGTAGGATAGACGTTTAGCTGGTATCACTTTGTTTGATCTTGACGATCGTCTGATTTCAGGTTCACTTAGGCTTTCTGTTGTTCCTTTAGTGGTTGAAGAATCTAGCCAGACTTCTACATTCTCCCTTTCGTTGTCTTGTGATTGTGACTGAGATTGTTGTTGTTGCTTCATCTGGACTATTGGCATAATATCACAAAACTTGGGTGACACAAAATTTTCATCAATCACTACATCTTTGCTTATTGTGTTTGTCTCTGGGTGTAGAATTCTATAACCTTTCTTGGTTTCACTGTAACCTACCAGAATGCCTTCCTTAGCGTGAGATTCCCACTTAGTTCATTTTTCTTTGGGAATGTAGTCAAATGCTTTGCATCTGAAAATTCTTATGTGCTGTAGTTTTGGCTTTGCACTATTCCATTGCTCAAATGGAGTTTTCTCTGTCGCTTTACCTGGTAGTCTGTTCTGAAGATAGCAAGCCGTCATAATAGCTTCGCCCCAATATTCTGTAGGCAGATTTGCATCAAATAACATACTCCTTCCGCTTTCACAGAGTGTTCGGTTCCTTCTTTCTGCTACACCATTTTGCTCAGGGTTGTATGGTACAGTAGTCTGAAATATGATTACATTTCTCTTTAAAATGCTCTGTGTCTCATTACTTGTATATTCAGTCCTATTATCTGCAAGTAGAATTTTTGGCATTCTTCCAAACTTGTTATGTACTTCAGCTAGATATATTTCAAGTTTCTCTGGAACTTCATTTTTGCTGTGAAGTAGATAGACAACTGTGTATCTTGAATTGTCATCAATGAATGTAAGAAAATATTTCTTCTTTCCAGGGGTCTGAATACGCATTGGGCCACAGATGTCTGTGTGTATTAAATCTAGTGGTTGTTCTGTTCTTGTAGTACTTTTCTTAGGAAAGGCCTTTCTGGACATTTTCCCTTTGATACAGCTGGTACACCTCATTGTCTGGTTACATGGATCAATTGTAATATCGTCAGCTAAGTGTTCTTGAAATAACTTTCTTATTGCTTCTGGGTCTCTATGCGCAAGCTGTCTGTGCCATACATGAATACAGTTCTTGTACATTTCTTGCTTTGCTGTGTATACAGACTCTTTGCATTTCAACTGATACAGTTCATCTTTGATTTCTCCTTTTGCTAGTGTGTGACCCTCTTTTGAGATGATGCAGCTATCGTGCTTAAACGTAACTTCATTCCCTTGTTTTGTAAGCTTTTTCACAGATAATAGATTACTTTCAAGACTAGGCACATATAGAACACCCTTCACAGGAATCCTTCTGCTTTGCGTTGCAGAGATGTTACAATCAATATAACCATCTCCTATGCCTTCTGAGTTCATACACTGACCATTCGCCATTATCACTTTCTCTGACTTGCTTTGGTTAAGCTTAGTAAAGAAGTCTCTGTCATTGGTCATGTGACTGGTTGCACCAGAATCTATATACCTAAGGCTACATTCACACACAGCATTTCTGCTGAGTTTTATGAGGATCCGTTTTTGGTGCAAAACTGCACTGAGAATGGATCTTCACAAAGCACAGCACTCTGTGTGTGTGAATGCTGCTGCACTTTTCGCCTGCACTTTTACTCAGCTCGCTGACCGCTGAAGATGTTCAGTCATCCCTGGAAGCCACAGTGATCCTGCCCCTAGGACCCTACAGCCTTCCTTGTGACCAGGTGATGTTGCTTGGTCACATGGTGCTGTCCAAGGTCCTCCACAGGTCCTGTGGTGTCGTTATGAGGGGAGATCATTGAGGGAATGTGGCGAGGTGAGTAAATAGTGCAGCAAAATAATGCCACAAAATGGGCATGTGACTTCTTTTTACGGATCCGCTTTTCAGCCCAAAAGTGGGTCCATAAAAAGCGCAGTGTCTGAATGCCAAATTGTGAAATACATTGACTTGGCTGGGACAGCCAATTCCACTGCATTTCACTGCAAATAGCGGATTTGTACAAAGCGGACCAATAGCGCAGCTTGTGAATGTAGCCTTAAGGCCCCGTTACACCTAGTGACATTCCAGCGATCCCCACAATGATACGACCTGTCAGGGATCGCTGTAATGTTGCTAAGTAGTCACTGGTGAGATGCCGCACATAATAACATAGTATTTAAGGTTGAAGGAAGACCTTAAGTCCATCTAGTTCAACCCATAGCCTAACATGTTGATCAAGAGGAAGGCAAAAAAAAAACCATGTGGCAACATTAAGCTCCAAATTGGGGAAAAAAATTCCTTCCTGATTCCACATACGGCAATCAGACAAGTTTCCTGGATCAACGCCCTATCAAAGAATCTAGTACATATAACCGGTAATATTATATTTTTCAAGAAAGGCATCCAGGGCCTTCTTAAATGTTAGTAGTGAGTCACTCATTACAACATCATGTGGCAGAGAGTTCCATAGTCTCACTGCTCTTACAATAAAGAATCCACGTCTGTTATTATGATTAAACCTTCTTTCCTCCAGACGTAGAGGATGCCCCCTTGTCCCCGTCTCAAGCCTAAGAGTAAAAAGATCATTGAAAAGGTCTCTGTACTGTCCCCTCATATATTTATACATTATTATATTATTATACCCCTAAGCCTTCGTTTTTCCAAACTAAATATCCCCAAGTTTAATAACCTGTCTTGGTATTGCAGACCCCTCAGTCCTCTAATAACCTTGGTCGCTCTTCTCTGCACCGCTCTAGTTCAGCTATGTCTTTCTTATACATCGGAGACCAGAATTGTACACAGTATTCTAAGTGTGGTCGCACTAATGACTTGTATAGAGGTAAAAATTATGTTCTCCTCATGAGCATCTATGCCTCTTTTAATGCATCCCATTATTTTTTTTGCCTTTGCAGCAGCTGCCTGACACTGAGCAGTAAATGTGAGTTTATCATCTACCCATACACCCAGGTCTTTTTCAGTGGTAGTTTTGCCCAGTGTTTTACAATTAAGAAAATAATTATGCATTTTATTTCCTCTGCCCAAGTGCATGGCCTTACATTCATCCCCATTAAAGCTCATTTGCCATTTATCAGCCCAAGCTTCTAGTTTACATAAATCCTCCTGTAATATATAATTCTCCTCCTCTGTATTGATAACCCTGCAGAGATTAGTTTCATCTGCAAATATTGAGATTCTACTCTGTATGCGCCCTACAAGGTCATTAATAAATATGTTAAAAAGAAAGTGGGCCCAATACTGACCCCTGTGGTACCGCACTGTTAACTGTGACCCATTCTGAGTGTGTTCCATTAATAATCACCCTTTTATTTCCTATCACTGAGCCAGTTCTTAACCCACTTACAAATATTTTCCCCTATCCCCATTGCTCTCATTTTATGTATCAAGCTTTTGTGTGGCACCGTATCAAAAGCTTTTGAAAAGTCCATATACACCACATCCACTGCATTTCTTTGGTCCAGTCCAGAACTTACCGCTTCATAGAAGCTTATCAGATTAGTTTGACAGGAACGGTTCCTTGTAAACTCATGTTGATATTGTGTCATGAGGTTATTTTTATTCAGATACTCCAGTATAGCATCTCTTAGAAAACCCTCTAGGATTTCTAGTAAGCAGATCTACTCACCGGTTCGGCGACCCCTGATGGTTGTTGGGATCTGTCACTGTCACGGGTGTAGCATGGAGATCGTTGGACGTTTTCCCTTCCACACATGCCGATGCAGCATGCCCAGTAGGAGACCGACGATGAAAAAATGGTCCAGGCCATTCCGTAACAATCAGCGATCTCACAGTGGGGGGGCCGCTCGCTGCTACGTGTCACAAGCAGCGTTATCGCTGGCGAGGTGGCCGCAAAGTCACAAAACCTGTGACGTTGCAGCAATATCGTTAGCGATATCACTATCTGTAACGGGCATTTAGTCTGAACTCTGCCACTGTGATCAACAATGGCTACAAGATTCTGAAGCCAAATAATGTAGCTATTGGGCAGAGTTTCGTTTTTTCGCAGCCAGGTGTGGATTTAGTACTTGGCCTAAACCTCAAAATTTACCTTGAGAACAATTAGTTGTTGCATAACAGCGGAGTAATTGAGGGTGCGGCGAGACAGAATGGATTATAGTAATGTATGTGCTGAATGTACTCTCAGGCAATCCAACAGATTTGCATATGTACTGGGACACACCAGGAACTTTGTCTTGGACTCTCTGTGAATCAGAAATGCTAAACATTGATTTATAAGGGTCATTTATATTGTGTTGGAATTACACACCTTTAAGGACCCAGACATATAGTCACTAATTGTTGAGTCCTATGTGGTCCACATAGTGATGTAACCTCATTCACACCTCCTTGACTTTTATGCGCTTTTTATGTTTTGCTGAATGCTGAAATGCACATTAAAATAGACGCAATTAATTCTGCCACTTAGATCATACTATTCTGTTTTAAAATCATTCTCCTGCATTGCATATTTTACGACTCAGCCTGCTCTATAATTCATATGTTAAAGCAAATTACCCGCGCACTGGAGCGTATCCTGAACACAAAAAAAAGCATGAAAATACTTTTCACACATTTTTATGTGTAAAACTTAATCTTTAATGTGCTTTCTTGTAAAAGTCTCATAACCTGCAGATTTGAAGTGCCGTATAATATTTGCCTATTAAGTATCTTAGGTTTTGTGCTTACAACATATTTTGCAGGAGAGTCCATAGTTTTCTGCATTAATAAAATTAAAGCTGTTTTATTTGAGTTTCAACATCATTATTAAGCTGCACTGCTAAAAGTAATTTAATGATAAGAATAACACAATAATGATCAGTTCTGAGCCTGTCCACCTAAGAATATCATCAATGTACCATTTATATATGACTTTATTTATCAATTATAAATTTGTTTTATACTTTATCTTGAACTAATTCTTAGTTTTTGCCTATAGACAGAGTTACAGTATTATAGTTGGAGCTGTAATTAACCCCTTAAGGACCGAGTCACTTTGCAGCTTAATGACGAGACCGTTTTTTGTAATTCTGACCAGTGTCCATTTATGGTGTAATATCTCTGGAACGCTTCAACGGATGCTAGCGATTCTGAGATTGTTTCTTCGTGACATATTGGGCTTCATGTTGGTAGTAAATTTAGGTCGATAATTTTTGCGTTTATTTGTGAAAAAATCAAAAATTTGGCGAAAATGTTGAAAATTTAGCAATTTTCAAATTTTTAATTTTTATTCTGTTAAACCAGAGAGTTATGTGACACAAAATAGTTAATAAATAACATTTCCCACATGTCTACTTTAAATTAGCACAATTTTGGGAAAAAAACATTTTTCTGGTAGGAAGTTATAAGGGGTCAAAGTTCATCTGCAATTTCTCATTTTCCCAGCAAAATTAAAAAAAAAAACATTTTTTTAGTGACCACATCACATTTGAAGTCCCTTTGAGGGGTGTACATGACAGAAAACACCCAAAAGTGACACTATTCCAAAAACTGCACCCCTCAAGCTACTCAAAACTATTTTCAAGAAGATTATTAACCCTTCAAGTGCTTCACAGGAACTAAAGCAATGTGGAAGGAAAAAAATTGACATTTTAATTTTTCCAACAAAAATGATCTTTTAGGCTTTATTTTTTTCATTTTCACATGGGCAACAGGATAGAATGAATCTAAAATTTGTTGGTCAATTTCTCCTGAGTACATCGATGCCTCATATGTGGTTATAAACCACTTTTTGGGCACATGGCAGGGCTCAGAAGGGAAGGCGCGCCATTTGACTTTTGGAGCTAATTTTACATTCAAAAAGTCAAATGGCGCTCCTTCACTTCTGAGCCCTGCTGTGCAAACAGTGGTTTATTACCACATATGAGGTATCGGTGTAATCAGGAGAAATTGCCCAACAAATTTTAGGATCCATTTTATCCTGTTGACCATGTGAAAATGAAAAAATTAAGGCCAAAAGAAAATTTGTGTGAAAAAAAGTACTTTTTCATTTTTACGGATCAATTTGTGAAGCACCTGGGGGTTCAAAGTGCTCACTATACATCTAGATAAGTTCCTTTGGGGGTCTAGTTTCCAAGATGGGGTCATTTGTGGAGGGAGCTCCAATGTTTAGGCACACAGGGGCTCTCCATAAGCGACATGGTGTCTGCTAACAATTTGAATGGAAAATTAGCTCCAAATGTTAGCGGACACCATGTCGCATTTGGAGAGCCCCTGTGTGCCTAAACATTGGAGCTCCCACACAAGTGACCCCCCCAAGGAACCTATCTAGATGCATAGTGAGCACTTTGAACCCTCAGGTGCTTCACAAATTGATCTGTAAAAATGAAAAAGTACTTTTTTTTCACAAAAATGTTCTTTTAGCCTCATTTGTTTCATTTTCACATTGGCAGCAGAATAAAATGGATCCTAAAATTTATTGGGCAATTTCTCCTGATTACACCGATACCTCATATGTGGTCATAAACCACTGTTTGCACAGCAGGGCTCAGAAGTGAAGGAGCGCCATTTGACTTTTTGAATGTAAAATTAGCTCCAAAAGTCAAATGGCGCGCCTTCCCTTCTGAGCCCTGCCATGTGCCCAAAAAGTGGTTTATAACCACATATGAGGCATCGATGTACTCAGGAGAAATTGCCCAACAAATTTTAGATTCATTCTATCCTGTTGCCCATGTGAAAATGAAAAAAAAAAGCCTAAAAGATCATTTTTGTTGGAAAAATTAAAATGTCAATTTTTTTCCTTCCACATTGCTTTAGTTCCTGTGAAGCACTTGAAGGGTTAATAATCTTCTTGAAAATAGTTTTGAGTAGCTTGAGGGGTGCAGTTTTTGGAATGGTGTCACTTTTGGGTGTTTTCTGTCATGTACACCCCTCAAAGGGACTTCAAATGTGATGTGGTCACTAAAAAAATGAGTAAACCAATACCTCATATGTTGTGGAAAACCACTGTTTGGGCGCACGGCAGGGCTCTGAAGGGAAAGAGCGCCTTTTGACGCTCCAAGCGGAAAGTTAGCTGAAATCGTTAGTGAACACCATATCGCAATTGGAGATTCCCTAATGTGCCTAAACAATGGAGCTCCCCCACATGTGAGATTTTGCACTGATGATATGGGGCTCCCAGGATTTTTGGTCACCACCAGCACAGATACAACAGGCAGGTACAGGCTGCCACCCACTCCCAGATTGCCTAGTTTTACCTGGCTGGTAATCAAAATACAGCGGAGCCCCTTTTTTTAAAATTCTTTAAATAATTTTTTTAAAAAAACGACATGGGCTTTGCCGCATTTTTAGTTTCCAGCCAAGTACAACTAAGCAGCTCCGGGCTGCTACCCACCCCCAGCTGCTTAGTTGTACCTGGCTGGTAACCAAATTATGGTGGAGCCCTTTTTTTAAATTATTTCTTGAAATAAAAAAAAAATGATGTGGGCTTAACCGTATTTTTAGCTTCCAGCCAGGTACAACTAGGCAGCTTGGAGCTGGAATCCACAGCATGGAGAGGCCCAAGCGTTGTGGGCCCCCCACACTGCAAATTGCAGCCCACAGCCATCCCAGGAAATGGCGCATTCATTAGAAGCTCCATTTCCTGCGCTGTACCCAGACTCTTCCAGTTGCCCAGGTGCCGGTGGAAAACTGGGTAATGAAGGGGTTAATACCAGCTTTGCATTGGCAGCTGGCACTAAGCCCACGGTTCATAATGTTGGGCCAATGTTAAAACCGACTATTAGGAACCTCTAAGTCAATAGTAAAAAAGACACCACACTGTGAAAAAATAATTTTATTAGGAAAAAAAAAATACATATTTGAATTTCATCTTTATTAACGGCCACATGTCCTCCGACGTAGTCCACAATGATGGTCCCACGACGATCAGTCACCTCTAGAGACTGCAGGGATCAAGGGTCCTTTTGCTGCAGTCTAAGGGGGCACACTGATGCTGCACTGTATGGCAATGATCTGCCATACAGTGTAGCTGTCAGTGCTGCAAACCCAAGTCCCAGAGATCACATGATCTCTGAGGCTTGGGTCAGGTTACCAGATGTTGCCATGGCAACCTCAGGTTAACAGATGTCGCCATAGCCAACTAAGGTTGCCATGGCGACATCTGGTAACCTGAAGTTGCCATGGCGTCATCTGGTAACCTGAAGTTGCCATGGCAACCTCAGGTTAGCAGATGACGACATGGAAATCTCAGGTTACCAGATGTCGCCATAGCCATCAAAGGTTAACAAGGCAACATCTGGTAACCTGAGGTTGCCATGGCAACCTTAGGTGGCCATAGCAACATCTGGTAACCTGAAGTTGCCATGGCGACATCTGGTAACCTGAAGTTGCCATGGCAACCTCAGGTTACCAGATGTCGCCACGGCAACCTCAGGTTAGCAGATGTTGCTATGGCCACCTAAGGTTGCCATGGCAACCTCAGGTTACCATGGTTCCAATATCAAGTAGGAGCCACACACAGGATTCTTTTTGCAGATTTTATTTTTTCTTCTTGGAGATTGTACCCGTAGAGGCACGACAGACGGTGCAAAACAGCCGTAGTATAGGCTGCTCCCCCATCCTCCCTCCCACACCCTCCACTTTGTATGACCCCACAAGAAGAAAAAATAAAGGCTGCAAAAAGTATCCTGTGTGCGGCTCCTACTTGATATTGGAACTGGAAGTGACGTTGTGCTGCATACAGGAGGCCAGGCACCAGGATTACAGTGTGTGCAGCAAGGAGGAGAGAAGTTCTGACTCCAGGGGGCCCCCAGGAACACTGGTATCAGCATAACTGCGGCAGGAGGTGCTGGCTCCTTTAACAAACTGTCAGGTTACCATGGTGATCAGCCCATTCCAATTACATTATGATGGGCTGATCACCTGTCCCTAAGGGGGCGACACAGTGCCAGAGACAGCGACCACATAGTGATCACTGTACCTGGCTGTCAGATCGCTCCTCTCAGCCTCATGAAGGGGATGAGGCTGAAGGAGCGGGGTAGAGCCGCGGGCACCAGAGGAAGAGGAGAGCGTGAGCAGCCAGAGGAAGAGAGAGGGCACTGGAGGAGGAGGTGAGCGAGGAGACCGGGGAGCGTAGACACAGGATGGGCAGGAGGAAGCGAGGAGAGGAGGGAGGGGAGCAGAGACAGGAGAGGGGAGGAGAAAGCGGGGAGAGGACGCAGGTGACCGGGGAGCAGAGGGAGCAGCGGGGAGAGGACAGAGGAGACCGGGGAGCAGAGGATGAAGTGGGGAGAGGACAGAGGAGACCGGGAAGCAGAGGAAGAAGAGGGCAGAGGACAGAGGAGACCAGGGAGCAGAGGAAGAAGTGGGGAGAGGACAGAGGAGACCGGGGAGCAGAGGAAGAAGCAGGGAGAGGACAAAGGAGACTGGGGAGCAGAGGAAGAAGCGGGAAGAGGACAGAGGAGACCGGGGAGCAGAGGAGGAAGCAGGAAGAGGACAGAGGAGACCGGGAGGCAGGAGAGCGGGCACAGGAGCAGTGGGCATAGGCAGGGGATGCATGCAGGAGTCGGGCACAGCTGACAGCCTGGCTCCTGCAGAGATCATGCAGGGAAGTGCTGACATTCAGCATTTCCCTGCGTGATCATGATGTGATCGGTTGGTCATATTGACTGACCGATCACATCACTCTCAGTGTGGGGACCACTAAAAAGGGTCCCCATACCTCTGCCCCTGACCCTCAGCTGTCACTGACAGCTGTTAGATTTGAGCTGTCACTGTTTGTTAATTTTATTTACAGAAAAATCACCGAATTTGTAAGTGGCCTTTTTTTTCCCTATCTTATATATTATGTTCCATTTCGGTGATTTTTCTGTAAATAAAATTATACATGTGTTAAACATGTGGCTAGGTACTCGTAGGTGTGAGGTCCCGTGACAGGGGCTACGAGCTTACGCTATTTTGGTCCAAAATATCAAACTAAACCCTCACTGTCATCTATAGTGATATATTGCTTTTTTTTATCTGCAATTTGCATTTTTTATCTGCAGTTTACATCAGTGTCCTCTAGGGGGCGACAGTCACTTGTGTTGCATTTTTTGTTGCAGAGCGGCCCGCCCTATCTAACAGCTGGGCGTCATTAATAGGCTGCTTTCTGACACTATGCTTCACTATTGGAGTGGCTGCGGCCCTGTGGTGACCTCATGCCCAGCGATGCCACCTGTCTCTTCCTTGTGGCATGGTGGTCGCAGATGCTACAATCGCCCCCATTGCCAGGGTTGTAGGAGATGGTGCACCGGTATTGAGAGGTATGGGTTGCCTCTGAGGTAGCTAATGGCGTCCTGCTAAATGCAAAGGTATTTGTAAGTGGCCTTTTTTTTTTCCTTTCTTATATATTATGTACCCTTTCGGTGATTTTTCACAGGCCACCGGGTCCATGTTCTCTCAGTCCTGTATGATGGTCTGGCCTCTCTTTCTGACTGGTATGGCTTTGTCTGGGTTGGTCTGGTCTTGCCTTGTCTCCTACTACTCTTCTGACTCTACTACTACTCTTCTTCTACTCACTTGGTGCTGTGTGTCTGTCCTTTTTATTTTGCTGGTACCTCCCCTAACTGGGTTCTTCTCTAACTTTCCACCCTCCACCTGGCTCCTCACACTATCCCATTTCCTGACATAGAGTACCTAGACTTAGGATCAGGAGTGTGTTGGGTGTGTGTGTGGGGAGACCGACTTACCAATCCCAGCTGCAGTGCCATCTAGTGGCGCCCGGTCCGGAGGAGCACCACACCATCAATTGCACTAAATTGCTGCATTGTGATGCGTTGCACTGGAATCGCTGCAGGAATTGTTGAAGAAGTTACTTAAATCCTGTGATGTGACACACTGCACTAGCATTACTGCAGGAACCTGTTGACTGTTTCATGCTGTTGCACTTTTTGTATTTTTGTATTTTTGATATGATGTAACGTTCACAAAATGTGCCTCCCATAAAGGGAAGAGGTTATTTGTTATTGATGCAAAAGAAAATGTTTGTATGTTCTTAAATTAGCACCCTTGTACTGATTTGCAGCCCGCGGATGTGCTGTATTTAACAAGGGGGAATGTTGGTCCCCTGTGTCTTGGTCACCACAGTAGTACTGCACCTACTCCCCAGATGTAGTAAAGATGGGTGGGAGAATGCCATAATTTTAAATCACACAACAATGGGAAAACATATAACATCAAATCCTTCCTAAATTGCTGTAGTACAAACATTGTGTATCTAATTGAAAGCACAGAATGTAAACTACAATATGTGGGATGCACTTCTGGGGAACTGAAGCAACGCATTTGCAGACACTTGTCCGATGCTGTCAGTTCAGGTGCAGTTAATATATCATCTGCATCTAGACATTTTGCTCGATACATGGAGGGGATACAACTTCATTCCCCTTCTGTGGTATTGACAAGATAGTTAACTCTTTCAGGGAGGGAGACGAGAGACGTAAATTGTTACAAAAAGGATGTTTCTGGATCTTCACTTTGGGTACTAGAATGCCACTTGGATTAAACATCAGACAAGATGGTATCCTGTAATATTGATACTAACATATTGATATATGTATTTATACAGCTCATTTTCTAATTTTGATATTTATCAGGGGCTGACTGGCAAATTTTGGCCTAGGGGGCAATGACAGAGTGGTGGCCCTCAAATTGCAGCAGCCGATGTTTAGCCTGATTATCTCTGGCACTGCATTAAAGTAGCAGAGGTAACATCTGCAGCTATAGGATTAATCTGCAAGTAAATAGCATTTTAAACTTGGTTTACTTACTGGAAAAGCATTGGCTACAGGGAGAAAATTATATTTTATTCCCCCTGCTGACACTCACTTCCTGTTATAGGTTCAAAGCAAGGAACCGATACAGTCACACCGCTCACTACAAAGTGAGACACTACAATAATGTCCCTGCACTTTGTGCTATCATGGAAAGGAGTCCAACCTCAGGCCGGGCTTCATGGAATGACTAACATGGCAGCACCACATGGCAACCCTCAACAAGAGGGGCTAACGGGAATCGGTAAGTGGAGGCTTCGGCCATCGAGCTAAATACCCCTGCCAGTGACTGACAACTACTTAAAACAGCAACAATTAAGGCGAGCTGTGATTACTGAGTCATATCCCAGCCGACATCTGCCCAGAATGGAGCGGGCTCAGCTGCTGAACCTGCTCCATACAGGCACATCCTATGGTGACTTAGTTAAGTTAAGGTGAGCGAAAGGGGTTATTTCACCTGTCTGTTCCTAAATTTCAAAAGACAAATGGAAATCCCTAGCACAGGTGTGAACGAGCGCTTATATATTTAGTAAATGAGCTAAAAACAAGTGAATGTTGTTACATAGCACTATACACTATTACATACAACAGTGGCAGGTCTAGGATTTCTGGCACTCAGGGTTTGAGTAGTCGTTATGTGACCGCTCATATTTGATTATCACACTTAATCACGTGTCAAGTTGCTCTTCTTAATGCTCTCATTCTATGTTATTGCTATGGTGCCTAATGTTATATTTAACAAATTATCCTGGTCTGTAATGAAAGTGAATCCTCCCAAAGCGCGTACCATATACTATCAAAACTCTACCGTGTTGGCGACAAAAGTGAACAGTCAAGGAATTTGCATATTCCAGATACATCCTGATAAGACATGTTAAGCCTCACTCGCAAGACAACACTTGTCTAGTCATCATGTGAAATCTCCCGCTTTCACTGCAGGCAGCAGAGAATCCTGACCGTGTGCAGTGCACACGCTGTGAGAATTCAGACGTCTGCAGTGACAGTGTGACTGCAGAGTTTCATCACAAACTTTTACGTTTGCTTTAATGCTCCTAACAAATAAAAATATAGTAACTTAAATTGTCAGATGGAGCAACACTTTATTCACATAGCCATATGTCACATAATCTTACATGTAATGGATCAGAATCGATAACTGCACAAGAATACATCACCAAAACTACCAGCAGTACCAACATTTATTAGTAAAACCCACATCAGTACAGAAACAGTACCACTATCCTCATCAGTACAGAAACACAGTACCACTACCCTCATCAGTACAGAAATACATAATCAGAACCACCAACAGTGCATAAATACAACATCACAACACCAATTAGTAAAGAAATACATCACGAAAACCACCAGCTGCACAGACATACATCACCACAGCAACGAGTAATTGAATACATTACCAGGGCCACCATTAGTACATGAATAAATCAACAGGACCATCAATAGTACATAAATAAACCATCAGAACCACCATCAGTACATAACTAAATCACCAAGGCCAACATTTTTTTTTTAATTTGAGCTCCAGGATCACCATCAAATTATAATGTCAGGTCAGCCCCTTATACAGGTTTATTGCATGAAGCTCCAACTGTCAGTATGTGGTTAACAATGTTGAGAAGATACTGGGAGTTGTTGTCTTCGGTCATCAGACTGTGGATGTTGTGTCCCACGAATGGGAATAACCTGTAATGCCTACTCTTGCATTGTATATATTTCCTTTAATCAGGAAAATCCTGTTGTTTGCTAAGTAGTCTTATGAAGTTTGTCCCTGTCCTCTTCCCTTAGTTGTGTCTGTACAGGATGTCCCTCCCTTCTTCCTCAGTTAGTCTGCAGAAGCTGTTACTGAAGACAATTGTGTATCCCCCTGTATGGATTATTCCTTTTTACCTATCGTTATTGTGACTTATAGAAGACTACAGCTGCACTGGCGATCGAGTTGAAACGGTCTGTTGCCCCTGATGGGGCAAGTACAGTATACAATTTTATCTAAGGGACTGGTAATTAGAGCGCTTAGATTTACAGCCATCAGATGAGGACAGAACAGTAAAAAGGAATAGCTGTGACCGTGAATTGTATACAACTCACGATCAGTAAAATAACCTGTTACCAGGAGCAGTATACTGCATACAATCCAGAGACAAGATTGCCTAAATAGGACTGATAACAAGCCACAACATAAGTGTACAGCAGTCTACATGAGCCTGCAAACAGAAATAAGCTGAGTGAAGAGAATAACTTGTCACTAAGAACAGTATACAGGTTATAAATCCTGCCTGAGAAGTGATCCTCTATAAACACACACAGACTGCTGCCGAGCACAAAACTGATACTTTTTAATCCATCTCCCTGACAACCAGGAGCAGAAAGCCCTCACCTTTGCAATCCTGTGCATATTTATTGAGATGCAAAGCATCACTGCCCATTCCTGAATCAACAAGGAGAAATGATGGACTGTCAGTCTACTCATAGTGAAAGACTTAAACGGTTAACCAAACGAACATGGAGAGTTAAAGAGAACTTAGAAATAGCCAGAAGTGAACTGCTTATCCACATAACATTACTTTAGCAAAGAGTGATAAAACAAGTCACTGCGTTATCTGTGCCAGGCGCTCATGAGCTACCACCAGAGGGAGCCCTAGAACAACTGTACTCCGCATACCAGTCTTACAAGGACGCTTGCAAAAAATACATCTTTACCCTGCTGAAAGTAAATACATCCAAGTCTCTAAAGGAACTCCAGGACTTCCAACAGCTCGATGCCGCACAAGACTGCACGGTACGTGACATCGTGAACCAGACTGAAGCAAAACTGGTACAAATGTCAGAAGTAGCCTCTCACAAATCCAGATCTGTTAAGAGCTCAAGGCACTCACTCAAATCGGGCTCATCAAGGTACTCAACCCTCAGTGAGCAGCTTATAAAGGCGCGTGCTGAAGCAGAAACAACAAAAGTACTAGCTGGCTTTGCCCAAAAGAAAGCAGGCATGGAAGCCGAGTCTGCGCGAAAGAAGGCAGAGATAGAAGCCCTACAGAAGGAATGTGAACATGCGGCAGCCATAGCCAGGCTAAAGGTCTTTGAGCAAGCTCTAGGTGGAAGCCAAGAAGGCAGCGTCAGTTTGTATGAACTCGACACAGAAGACCCCCTAAAGCGCTCGAGAGACTACATGCTGAGCCAAGCCAGCGAACCACTTATCAACACCAACATTCCCGTCAGCAAAAACACTTCTCCAGAGGATCAAGACGCCGATCCACCTGCAGCTTCCAACTTCCCAGGTCAGTCCAATGTGCCTCGACATTCAAATCTGAACCACCTTCACACTTCAGTGCACAGCCAGACCCTGCACCTCAGCAACCTCTGTATGCCAATGTCCACATGCAACCCAACATGTCGGTAAGGCATTACACTACTGACAACTGCGTAGTTCCGACCCCGCATACAACAGGAACTGTACACACCAAACCAGTTGCTTGCCTAAACGCCTATGCCACTCCATACCTTCCCACATTCCTGAATCAAGAAGCTACAGCCCATGCTAATAGCATTGCTCAGCCAGCAAGTGTACCTCCAAGGTCAGAAAGAGCAGACATGTCCGACTTTGCGAGGTACATGATTCACCAACACCAACACTGGTCTCACAAGGTTCGACGACCAGCCCGAAAACTACAGAGGGTGGAAGTGTACCTTCAAAACCACAATCAGTGATCTTGGTATTACTGCTGCTGAAGAGCTGGATCTGCTACTCAGGTGGCTAGGCCCATGGTCTACGGAGAGAATCAAGAGGCTCAGATCCGTTTACGTCAACAACCCAACAACTGGTCTCGCAGCTGCTTGGGACAGACTAGAGAAAGGGTTTGGCAGTCCTGAAGCTATCGAAGATGCTCTGCTCAAACAACTATATGACTTTCCCAAAATATCCAGCAAGGATGCTTCAAAGTACCAGGAATTCAGAGACCTGCTGTCCGAGCTCCAGCTTGCAAAGACAGACACACATCTACCTGGCCGTAGCTACCTGGACACCGCTCGTGGGGTGAAATCCATCGTCGCCAAGTTGCCTTACAATGTCCAAGAAAAGTGGACCACACGAGGGTCAAACTACAAGAGACAATACCAAGTCTCCTTCCCTCCATTCTCCTTCTTCTGTGACTTCATCAAGGAGATTGCAGAGTGCAAAAACGACCCCAGCTTCTGTCATGAAGAACCCAGCGGCTCTGCATCATCTCCTACGAGAGTTCACGCTCTCACGACTAAAAACCGCATTGGTCCGGTATCCACAAATAGACTGAGGTTCTGCCTACACCGAGATTCACCGCCAGACAAGGCCAATGAAAGTGAGAAGGTAGAAAATCCAAACCGCCAGTGTCCTATCCACAAATTGCCGCTTCCCCTGAAGAAGTGCATCGGCTTCAGGAAGAAACCACTTCAAGAGCGACAGGAACTCTTGAAGAAGTTTGGAGTGTGCTTCAGGTGCTGTGCCTCTACCGACCACATTGCTAAGGATTGTGTCATCGCCATTAAGTGTGTAGAGCGTGACAGTGAAGACCATGTACAAGCGCTCCATCTGTCACAACCTGACTCAACGTCTACGCATACTCCCACCACAGACCATGGCAGGGAGAGTACAGACAAATCAACAAGCCATCTCACAGTATCCTCCTCGTGCACCGAAGTCTGTGGAAAAGGTCTCTGGGACAAGTCTTGTGCGAAAATATGCCTGGTAAAGGTGTATCCCAAGGGCCACCCGGAAAAGGTCTTGAAGGTCTACAGCATCCTGGACGACCAGAGCAACAGGTCACTGGCCAGGTCAGAACTCTTTGACTTGTTCGGTTTAAAAGGAAACACCTACTTCTACATACGAGGCACTTGCAGCGGCACCTCAGAAGTTTGTGGAAGAAGGGCCACTGGTTTCGTGGTAACATCTCTTGAAAATACCACAGAGATACCTCTACCGACACTCATGGAATGCAACCAGATACCGGCTAGCCGGGAAGAGATTCCGACACCAGAGGCGGCTCTTCACCATTCTCACCTGAGACCTATCGCCAGCAAGATTCCAGCTCTTGACCACAGTGCAAAAATCCTGATCTTGTTTGGAAGAGACATCCTCTGACTACACAAGGTGCGCTAAGAAATCAACGGGCCGCATGACGAGCCATTCGCTCAGCGCTATGACCTAGGCTGGGTGATCTTAGAAAACGTCTGCGTAGGCAGAATGAAGAGACCCAATGCAATCTCCTCCTACAAGACCCATATCCTCCTGAACGGTCGCGGCAACTGCTTTCAACCATGTCCGCATCACTACTGGGTGAAAGAAAAACTGAGCAACACCAGGTGGCATCAGCAACTGCCTGACTGCGTGGACACGCACAGTCTCTGTGATAACTACTTTGGGTCAACAGTGTTCGAGTCTACAAATGAAGACAACAAGTTGGCACCAACGAGAGAAGACAAGGAAGTCATAAGAATTATGGACAAAGAATTCTCTCAAGATGACTCTAACAGTTGGGTAGCCACGTTACCATTTCGATCTCCAAGGCCAAGGTTACCAAACAACTTCCAACAAGCAACTGCAAGGTTCTGCTCTTTGAAACATACTTTAAAAAGAAGATCAGAGATGGAGAGACACTTTGTCGATTTCATGCAAAATATCCTCGACAAAGGTCATGCTGAACCAGCACCACCGCTGAATGAAGGAGAAGAATGTTGGTACCTTCCATCCTTCGGGGTCTACCTTCCTCATAAACACAACCAGATCAGGGTGGTGTTCGACTCCAGTGCTCAGCACGAAGGTGTCTCCCTTAACAACACACTTCTTACTGGACCCAACATGAACAACAGCCTCATAGGAGTGTTGATTCGCTTCAGGCAAGAACCCGTGGCGATAATGGACAACATCCACCAGATGTTCCACTGCTTCACTGTGAAAGAAGACAGCTATCTCAGGTTCCTATGGCACAAGGACAACAATGTCCAAAACAAAGTCATGGACTACCGGATGAGGGTACATGTCTTCAGGAACAGCCGTTCACCGGCTGTTGCAATCTATGGACTGAGACGGGCCGCCTGCGAAGGTGACAAAGGGTATGAACATGAGGCTCGCCAATTTGTCGAAAGGAACCTCTACGTAGACCATGGGCTCAAATCCTTATCCTCGAGCGAAGAAGCTATTAACCTGCTTTCCAGAACTCAGGAGATGCTTTCTTCATCAAATCTCAGACTCCATAAGATTGTATCCAACAGTCCAGAGATAATGGAAGCATTTCCACCAGAAGACTATGCCACGAGCTTGATTGACCTCGACTTGGGTTCCGACGTCCCTCTCATGCAACGCAGCCTTGGCCTGCTATGGGACATCAAATGTGATGCTTTCACCTTTCAAGTATCACCCAGCTACAAACCATTCACTAAACGAGGAGTCCTATCCGTGATAAACAGTATCTACGATCCTCTTTGTCGCACCTGTCACCGTTCAAGGCAAGATCATGCTTAGACAGCATACTACCGAAAATACGGATTGGGATGCTCCACTGTCGTCCCAGAAACAACAGCGATAGGAGGCTTGGAAGGAGTCTCTGAAGACACTAGAACAACTCTGAATCCCGCGTTGTTATTCTGCAAAGTCCTCTTCAGTTGTCGTTAGAAGAGAAGCCCACATCTTCTCCGATGCATCTACAGAAGCCATTGCTGCGGTAGCTTATCTGAAGACCTTGGGAACACACAATCAAGTGGACAGTGGTTTCATCTTGGGTAAATCCAAACTCACACCTAAACCCGCACACTCAGTACCTAGACTTGAACTCTGTGCAGCAGTATTGGCGGTAGAAATCGCTGAAGTTGTGAGAGATGAAATGGACCTCACAATCGATTCCTTCACATTCTACACCGATAGTAAAGTGGTACTGGGGTACGTACAGTTGTGGCCAAAAGTATTGACACCCCTCCAATTCTGTCAGATAATACTCAGTTTCTTCCTGAAAATGATTGCAATCACAAATTCTTTGGTATTATTATCTTTATTTAATTTGTCTTCAATGAAAAAACACAAAAAGAATTGTCATAAAGCCAAATTGGATATAATTCCACACCAAACATAAAAAAGAGGGTGGACAAAAGTATTGGCACTGTTAGAAAAATCATGTGATGCTTCTCTAATTTGTGTAATTAACAGCACCGGTAACTTACCTGTGGCACCTAACACGTGTTGGCAATAACTAAATCACACTTGGAGCCAGTTGACATGGATTAAAGTTGACTCAACCTCTGTCCTGTGTCCTTGTGTGTACCACATTGAGCATGGAGAAAAGAAAGAAGACCAAAGAACTGTCTGAGGACTTGAGAAACCAAATTGTGAGGAAGCATGAACAATCTCAAGGCTACAAGTCCATCTCCAAAGACCTGAATGTTCCTGTGTCTACCGTGCGCAGTGTCATCAAGAAGTTTAAAGCCCATGGCACTGTGGCTAACCTCCCTAGATGTGGACGGAAAAGAAAAATTGACGAGAGATTTCAACGCGAGATTGTGCAGATGGTGGATAAAGAACCTTGACTAACATCCAAACAAGTTCAAGCTGCCCTGCAGTCTGATGGTACAATAGTGTCAACCCATACTATCCATTGGCGTCTGAATGAAAAGGGACTGTATGGTAGAATACCCAGGAAGACCCCACTTCTTACCCAGAGACATAAAAAAGCCAGGCTGGAGTTTGCCAAAGCGTACCTGAGAAAGCCTAAAATGTTTTGGAAGAATGTTCTCTGGTCAGATGAGACAAAAGTAGAGCTTTTTGGGCAAAGGCATCAACATAGAGTTTACAGGAGAAAAAAAGAAGCATTCAAAGAAAAGAACACAGTCCCTACAGTCAAACATGGCAGAGGTTCCCTGATGTTTTGGGGTTGCTTTGCTGCCTCTGGCACTGGGCTGCTTGACCGTGTGCATGGCATTATGAAGTCTGAAGACTACCAACAAAGGCCCAGTGTGAGGAAGCTGGGCCTCAGAGGTCATGGGTCTTCCAGAAGGACAATGACCCAAAACAGGCATAGTTCACACACAATTTGCGTTTTTTTTTAGCACTCCTAAAAGCACTTGCATTTTTTAAGAGTGCCAAAAAATGTGCCTTGTGCATTGAAAACGTTTTTGCAAATAGTCATTTTTTCACCAAACACCCAAATAACCAAAAACGCATGGCATAAAAATTGGTGTTTTTGCTGGCACCCCGACCAAGGGGGGTGGAGTTTGGGGGTGCTATCATAAAAAATTTTATTTCATTTTCGTGCTTATATAGGGGGGGGGGGAAGGTGATGAAAAAAAAAAAAAAAAATCCACAAACTGCTGGGCCGTTTCCGTTAATGCATGTGTCTGTGTGTGCCAAGCGTTAACGCTTGCGTTTCCCATTGGGTCCCATGTTAAAAAACGGCCATGCGTTTTTTAACAGCACCCAAAAACGCTGCATGCAGCGTTTTTGGCCTGGGGGAAAAAAACGCAAGTTTGGCTCAAAAACGCATGTACACTCAAATGTACCCTGCGTTAACGCACCTGCGTTTTTTTTTAACAGCCCAGACCTGAATCCCATAGAATACCTGTGGAGAGATGTAAAAATGGCAGTTTGGAGAAGGCACCCTTCAATTATCAGGGACCTGAAGCAGTTTGCCAAAGAAGAATGGTCTAAAATTCCAGGAGAGCATTGTAAGAAACCCATTGATGGCTACCGGAAGCAATTGATCGCAGTTATTTTGGCTAAAGATTATGCGCCAAGTATTAGGCTGAGGGTGCCAATACCTTTGTCTGACCCATTTTTGGAGATTTGTGTGAAATGATTAATGTTTTGCTTTTTGCTTCATTCACTTCTGTGTTTTTTCACTGAAGACAAATTAAATGAAGATAATAATTCCAAAGAATTTGCAATAATTTTCAGGAAGAAACTGAGTATTATCTGACAGAATTGCAGGGGTGTCAATACTTTTGGCCACAACTGTACATAACCAAACGAAACAGTTCTATGTCTACGTGAGTAACAGAGTAGAACGCATCAGAAGCTTCACTCATCCTGAGCAATGGCATAACATTCCCAGCGATCTAAATCCAGCCGACCGAGAAACGAGATCACGGCTGCATCCAAACTCGGTGACAACATGTGGCTGACACCTCCAAGAATCTTGTATGAAGATACATGTGATAACTACATCAGCAACACGTACGAACTGGTGGAACCAGAATCTCACAAGGAAATTAGACTAACTGTTTCCGCTCTATATACTTCAGTCAATGGTTATAGGAAACACTGCACACATACAAGGTCAATAGTGCTTTTTCGTGAGAATTTTATTTATACTGTTTGTTCACTGCTACAAGGTTATTACGTTTCGGCCCAGTATGGGCCTTGATCACATGGTCGCTTGTTTTGGATGAAATCAAGATATGGCCCTTAGGAACTGCTTGCTGTGGTAGTTTTGCAGGGTAAAACCCCTTCTGAGCTAGCCATTGCCTTCCCCTTTATACTTCAGTGACATCAAAGCAGAAGTTGAGACCTCATCGCTTCGAACGTTTCTCAAGCTGGTCGTCTGCGGTACAAGCTGTCGCTCGTCTTATTCACATAGCTCACTGTTTCACGAACGACAAGTCTTCAATGTGTCACAGGGCTGACACATGTGCGAGAAGCATCCTGCCGTCGTGGACAAGGAACAAGTGTGGCGCCCTGCTCACACAGGTAGCCACAGACTTCTCTAATGCACAGTTGGGTTTCCACAGCAGGTACCTACTACATGCAACATCTGCCACCCCGGCACAGAAGGGGGAGTTCAACTTGCTGACCTTAGGCAAGATCCCCTATGAATACTGCTGCTGGGGGAGGAGTTAGTCAGAGTGTGCAGATGCTAGGAGAGCTGCGAAGACGCCCTGGTGCTCAGTGCCACGGTTAGGCCCGAGCCAGTGACCCGGAGTGGCCGTTCTGACGACCCACAAGACTAAGTAGGTACAGAAGGCAAGGAGCAGATAGCCTAAAGGGAGTGAGGAACTTGAGGGAGTTCACCCTAAGACGTACCGGGCATCAGGGATCCGCACCTGTGGGATACTCCAGGACCACAGAGAACCCCGTCAGTCCGTGGAGACTGCAGTCACCCTGTCCCCCTGTGGGCCAAGGAGAGGGTGCCAGACACATCAGTGTTATACCGCAGTAATCAGTGAGGGTAACCCGTGGACTGCACAGGAGGAAAAGACAGATATCAGAGTTAGGAAGAGAGAGGAGGCCAGTCTGGCTGCATGCAGGCTGGTCTTCAATTACCACAGAGGAACAGAGGAGGCCTTATACCCACTTGCTGTGGGGACCCACTGTGCAATCTGGTCACCTGTCAGTGCCCTGGACATCTTTACCTGCGTACCACCAGTAAAAAGGTAAAAGAGACTTCTGCAGTGTGCGTGTGTCATTCCTCTCCGTTCCCAGTGCCCTCATAGACTGCTACAACACTCCCTATCCCATCTTCAGCTGTACTACACACTGCTCCTCCATATTACGCTGCCCCGGAGGTCCAGCCCTACCTGTAGAGGACTTTGCCAACTAGCCACATTACCATCTACCTCCAGCGGACTGTAGCGGCGCTGGTGACACCTTACCAGAAACTACAGGTGGCGTCACGACAAACTGTACATATGAAATCCCCTGTAAATAATCACCCCTTTTTGAAGATATACCCAGGACATGGGATCAGGCGTGGCCACCACTCCCCGTGACAACAGGAGCGTTAACCCCTTGTAGCCTGATACCCAAGTACCCCAAAGACTGGGCTCGACACAAGCCGAACAAGTCATCCTCAGGTGTGTACAGCAAAAGGATATCGCCATGAGATTGACAGCATCACAAGGCGCATCAACCTTACTAAAAAAAAGTTCGCTCTTCAAACTGAACCCAGTGCTCGATCATAACAAGCTGCTAAAAGTGGGCGGCTGGATAGGGAAATCTGAACTACACAACAAAGAACAGAACCCTGTTAATATTCCAGGTCGGCACTACGTTACTACCTTATTAGTCCGACACTATCATGAGCAGGTGCAGCATCAAGATTAGACAGCTTACATAAGGCAGCATCAGGTCCGCCGGTTTATGGATCATCGGGATGAAGAGATGCATCTCTTCAGTGCTCCATAGATGCGTTACGTGCCAAAGGTTAAGAGGAAAACATCAACACCAGCAGATGACAAATCTTCCAACAGATCGTCTAAGTACAGATCAGCCATTCTCATATGTTGGTGTAGATGTCTTTGGTCCGTGGTCAGTTATCACAAGAAGAACTCGTGGAGGAGCTGCGAGCAGTAAGCGATGGGCTGTCTTGTTTGCCTGTCTCAGCATCCGTGCAGTTCATATTGAGGTAATCGAATCCATGGATTCTTCCTGCTTCATTAATGCTCTAAGAAGGTTTTCATCCGTGGGCCTGCTAAACAACTCCGGTCCGACTGTGGAACTAACTTCACAGGAGCTTGAAAGGAACTGCATCTAAACAACTTCTTGACCGATAACGGCTGCATCTGGGTGTTCAACCCTCCACACTCATCACACATGGGTGGATCCTGGGAGCGCATGATTGGAATTGCTCAAAGAATTCTCGATTCCATGCTACTAAATCACAAACTTATCCTTACCCACGAAGTGCTGGTCACTTTCCTCGCAGAAGTGTCCGCTATAATAAATGCCAGGCCTCTGGTTCCTGTATCATCCGACCCCGACGCTCTAATGATTCTCACTCCAGCTACACTCCTTGCACAGAAGATTGGACCTGTTCCAGCTCCTCCTGGGGACTTCAACCAAAAGTACATTTTCAGACGCCAATGGAACAGGTACAACATCTGTCCGACGTGTTCTGGCATCGGTGGAAGACTGAGTACATGCATCTGCTTCAAAACCGTCACAAATGGCAGGAGTCAACTCCTAACCTACGAGGAGACATCGTCCTGCTGGAAGACAAAGAGGCTCATCGGAATGACTGGCCAATGGGACTCATCACCAAGGTTGTACCCAGTGACGATGGAAAGACCCGGAAGGTAGAAGTCAAGGTGACGAAGGGCGGTTCAGCCCGATTCTTCTTTCGTCCAGTCACTGATCTCGTGCTACTTTTACCAAAGGAGGACGTCATATGAACTAAACTCTGTTGTTGGATTCTATCACAGCGGGGAGCCAACCTTCTTTAACTCTTGTTGACCAGGACACAGAACTGTCAGTGTCCAACTGAACTCGCAACCTTTCTTTCGAACTAGGACCATACCGTTGGATTGTTGGAAGAGTTGGCATGTTGCGGCTTCCCCAATCTGAAGATGGGTTTTGCTGAACTTGGACTTATTTTTATTTTTTTTTTATTTCTCCCATTTGCATTTAAGGACCACGTTTCACTGCAAGTACGGTCTTAAATATTGCATTATTGTTTGCATTTGTGTTCTTCTCCTTTCTCATTACAGGTTTTATAACGTGGAGGACAGAGACGACTCCTTATGTCACATAGGACTTGTGAAATCGGACATTTTCAGACGGGGAGTGTTGTGTCCCAAGAATGGGAACAAACTGTGATGCCTGCTCTTGCATTGTATATATTTCCTTCAATCAGGAAAATCTTGTTGTTTGCTAGGTAGTCTTATGAAGTTTGTCCCTGCCCTCTTCCCTTAGTTGTGTCTGTACATGATCTCCCTCCCTTCTTCCTCAGTTAGTCTGCTGAAGCTGTTACTGAAGACACATGTGTATCTCCCTGTACGGATTATTCCTTTTTACCTATCGTTACTGTGACTACTACAAGATTTGGAAGACAACTACAGTGTTCTCCTGTTTAACTACAGCTGCACTGGTGATCGAGTTGAAACTGTCTGTTGCCCCCGATGGGGTAAATACCGAGCATACAATTTTATCTAAGGGACTGGTAATTAGAGCACTTAGATTTACAGCCATCAGATGGGGACAGAACTGTGGATCACACAGGAACCATAGCACTGATGAGATGCAGGCAGGATCACAAAAGAAACATTTACATCCAGGTACCTTATATGTGAGATCTTCTCTGATTAGAGTCATTATCTTTTTCTTACTTTATCTTGTCCGGACACCGTGATGACTTTTCACATCCACAGCTCGTCTCTGCAGATTTACATCTTCTCTGGTCTTCTACAGCACATCCCGGCATGATGCCCTTAAAAATAGTAGAATGAGTATAACGTTCCAGAATAATTGTTCCTCTACATTGTTCCCTGCACAAAATATGATTTACACACTGTCCCTCTTATGGGATATGCTCTCCACACTGCCCCCTCCTTTCCATACTGAGCCCCCTCTTCACACTGTGCTCCCCCCTATAGTGCCCAATCTCTATATTTTATGTCACCTCATCACACTCTCCCTCCTCAGTATATATTATATATTATTATTGTGCCATCAAACTGTCCCCCATTGCAGTCCCCTCTCTGTTCTACCCCCATACTGTCTCCTCACATATTTGACTGTTCACTCTTCTTACTATCTCCACATTTGCTGTCAGTGCCCCATGCCACTTCCCAGATATGCCCCTAACATTCACACATTTTATAAAAAATACATACAATTATGTATACACAGATATGCACGCATACATTACACAGAATTGTACACATACAGTACGAAGACATGGAGACAAACACTCATAAACATACAACCATAAACATACACATACAGGCATGCACATACACACGCATAACCAAGATAAAAAAAGAAAAAGACAATGTGGCGCCCCTGCAACCAGGGTGGCCACAGGTAAGAACTGCAACTAGGGAGGTGGAGACAGTTTTGTACAAACGCCTTCACAAACACACCCACAGACGCAAGACCCAACCCAGAGCCCAGGACTCCAGGCGGGCAAGGGGTGGTAGGGCCAGTCATAGTGGGTGGGACGTAGGCAAGTTGATGGACCGGGTACATAAGGGGAAAACCAGGAAGTAGCAGTAGTAAGCCAGAGGCTGCCGAGCAGTAAAGACCAGGACTGGGACAGTACAGCTGGGCCAGCAAGGAAAACGGCAACGGTGCCAGAAAACGACTGAAAGGAGGGATCCCCGATGTACACTGTAGTCACACGGGTAGGAAGGAGCCTGGTGATCCCCTGAAATATAGGGACATTGGAAGGCTAGGCCGGGACTAGAGAGTCGGCTCTGAGGTGACTGCAGCTACAAGCATTCCGGCGGGCAGATGCAGATTTCATATCTGATTTCCTAACACAAGTGTGGAAGGTACAGTGGCATATAGGGCTCAGAGCTTACCTACCCACACATAGGGGAAAGCCAAACAAGAGCCCGAGCGACCTACCATACAGCACAAAAGGGAAGGAGAAGTAAAGAAGGGCCTGAATGGTATTGAGAAGGAGAAGGGTCTTAAGGCAGAAACCTGGCTGCAGTATAGCTAACTGAAAGTGTGGAGTTAATTTGTGGGAAACTGAAACAGCTTTGTGAACCGGTTGAACTGTGAACTGTACTGAGAAGTTGTGAAGATCTTAAATAAAACCCGGTGAACCCTGCCAGAGTCTCCAGTGTTTGCTTCCTTGCATGTTAATGTGGAGCCCCCTCGGGACGGGGATACTCGGTGCCGGACCGGTCGGTGCCGGGGAAGTCACGGGTGGCTTGGTCCGGACCGTGTCCCTGGGCCCGCACAATAAGATGAGGAAATATTTACAAGGGGATTTTTCACGGGTGACGCCACCCACTTGATGTGGCCAGTGATGGGGCCGCCGCTGCCGCAGAACCTCTGGGGGTGATGTGATGGCAGCGGAGATGGTGTAGTTCCAGTGGGAACAACTGTATCCCCCGGGGCAGTAAGGGTTAAGTCTATTGGGGTTATAGATGGTGGAGACGGGGTTAAAGGACACACACTCACGTTTGGTAGACACTGGTGCACTTCTCCTTCTCTCCTGAGGTTGCAGAGCTGACAGGCTTGTAGCAGGGGGAAGCTCTCTGTGCTGGATCTGGAGCAAAGGTCGCAATCAACACAAAGAATCACAGTTTTGCTGTTTTCCAAAGCTTTACTGCTGATGTTATTGCAGATTATAGTCCACGGAGTCTGTAATGGGGCTGAGCTCTCTTCCCACCCTGTCCGGGGTCGTCAGCGTCCTTATGCTGCACTGTGTGTGTGTCCTGGCTGCTGCTATTAGCTGAGCTGCTGGGATTCCTCACGTCTCTCTCTCTGTATTCTGCTGGTACCACTTGGCTAGGCAACTTGAGTCCTCTGTGCTGTGCTGACCCCTCCATGTTGCTTTGCTCTGGTACTAGGGGACATCTAGAGATCCCACTGTTCCTGGATTCACTGTGCTGTGGGTGCCAGACACAGTACCGGATCCGGTGTCTGTTCTGTGCGTTCTTCTGGGGCGAGTGAAGGTATCACTCCAGCTCCCAGACGTGTTCCTCTGTCTGTAGTTCTCCTGTTCCTCTGACCCTTACTAGGTCTACACTGAGTTAACTCTGCTCTAAGTGTCCTCTTCACAGCCCTGCTCCAAGCTGAACTGAGCTCTCCCTCATGAGCAAGAGTATATAAGGAAGCAGGTGGTGCTCCCCCTCTTGGCCCAGAGGTGCTAGTGTTTGTCAGTGTGTAGTGGGGGAGAGAACATTAAACTGTTATATACCCTGTCAGGAGTAGCCCGACCCACGGTGGGCTCATCAATCCGGCTGCAGCACCATCCATCCTCCTGGCAGAAGCAAGCAGCAGCGGTGGTCCCCCATTGACCACAACCCGTGGGTGGCGTCATGACTATCCCTGTAAATAACCCCTTGTGGGCTCGGGACACGGTCCAGACCAAGACCGCCGTGATAACCCCCGTGATACCATGGTCCGTTACCGAGTACCCCGTCCCAGTGGGCTCCACAACAGTATTTAAAGAGATGCACACAACAGAAAATAGAGTAGGTGTCTAAAAAAAAAAAAAAATATATATATATATATATTTTGAGACAGTGACCGGGGTGATCTATGATGGCCGGTATGTGTCTCTCAGACTGTGCTCCATATTACTATAGGAGCCCTCCACTCCGGATCTTGGAGGATTCCCCAGAGGTAGGCACGGGGTTAAAAGCTGGTCTGGAATGCAGGCTGTGGTTCTCTTGTGGAGGCTCTTTCTGTGTGGATGCTCATGAAGCTAGTGAGTGGACGGTAAAGAGAGCAGAGGTTGTGTGCTGAGATAACACAGCCTAGCCAGGAGGGCTTGGTCTTGCGTGGGACCTAGCCGAGGGAGAACCCGTGAGAAGGGACAGTGTGTCTATATCGGCTATTGTGACTGTATGAAGTGTTCCCGGCTGCGCTTCGGAACCCGGAGGTGTGTACTATTGTGGACTGTGCCAATTAAACTGTGTGCTGTGCAATCCAGTGCCTGGGTACCTGTCTCCTGACTTGTTAACCAACATCGCTACCTCACATATGGTGCAGAATGCGTTCATTGGAGCCCAGTGAGATGTAGCAATCTGGTAGCCAGTGGCAACGACCCGGTGAAACCCCACCAGGCATACCCAGGTTGCACATGTCCGTGATCCAGCCGGCTAAGCTCCGGTATACACCCTCGGCTACCATGGAGGATATTCTAAAGCAGCTGTCTCAGGCTAACGCCCAGCAACAGCAAGCTAATGACCAGCAACAACAGACCAATGCCCACCTGCTATAGTCTTTAGATCATCATCAGCGATTGAGGCTCTTTGTGCAACGGTGGCTGGCTCAACTCCCGGAGAAGGCGGAAACTGCAGCGCTCGGAAAGCGGTAAGGCGAGCAGTGCAAAAGATGACTCCGGGAGATGATGTGGAAGCCTTCCTGGCGGTCTTTGAAAGGGTCGCAGAGAGGGAAAAGCTTCCGCCCGAGCAGTGGGCTGAGATGTTGGCTCCGTGTTTGACAGGTGAGCCCCAGAAAGCCTATCTGGATCTTTGTGCAGACGATGCCATGGACTACGGGACCCTAAAAGGTGAGATCCTTGCCCGACTGGGGGTTAACACATATGTGCGGGCTCAGCGTGTAAACCAGTGGTTCTTTGAGGAGGGTAAACCTGTATGGGCCTTGATCACATGGTCGCTTGTTTTGGATGAAATCAAGATATGGCCCTTAGGAACTGCTTGCTGTGGTAGTTTTGCAGGGTAAAACCCCTTCTGAGCTAGCCATTGCCTTCCCCTTTATACTTCAGTGACATCAAAGCAGAAGTTGAGACCTCATCGCTTCGAACGTTTCTCAAGCTGGTCGTCTGCGGTACAAGCTGTCGCTCGTCTTATTCACATAGCTCACTGTTTCACGAACGACAAGTCTTCAATGTGTCACAGGGCTGACACATGTGCGAGAAGCATCCTGCCGTCGTGGACAAGGAACAAGTGTGGCGCCCTGCTCACACAGGTAGCCACAGACTTCTCTAATGCACAGTTGGGTTTCCACAGCAGGTACCTACTACATGCAACATCTGCCACCCCGGCACAGAAGGGGGAGTTCAACTTGCTGACCTTAGGCAAGATCCCCTATGAATACTGCTGCTGGGGGAGGAGTTAGTCAGAGTGTGCAGATGCTAGGAGAGCTGCGAAGACGCCCTGGTGCTCAGTGCCACGGTTAGGCCCGAGCCAGTGACCCGGAGTGGCCGTTCTGACGACCCACAAGACTAAGTAGGTACAGAAGGCAAGGAGCAGATAGCCTAAAGGGAGTGAGGAACTTGAGGGAGTTCACCCTAAGACGTACCGGGCATCAGGGATCCGCACCTGTGGGATACTCCAGGACCACAGAGAACTCCGTCAGTCCGTGGAGACTGCAGTCACCCTGTCCCCCTGTGGGCCAAGGAGAGGGTGCCAGACACATCAGTGTTATACCGCAGTAATCAGTGAGGGTAACCCGTGGACTGCACAGGAGGAAAAGACAGATATCAGAGTTAGGAAGAGAGAGGAGGCCAGTCTGGCTGCATGCAGGCTGGTCTTCAATTACCACAGAGGAACAGAGGAGGCCTTATACCCACTTGCTGTGGGGACCCACTGTGCAATCTGGTCACCTGTCAGTGCCCTGGACATCTTTACCTGCGTACCACCAGTAAAAAGGTAAAAGAGACTTCTGCAGTGTGCGTGTGTCATTCCTCTCCGTTCCCAGTGCCCTCATAGACTGCTACAACACTCCCTATCCCATCTTCAGCTGTACTACACACTGCTCCTCCATATTACGCTGCCCCGGAGGTCCAGCCCTACCTGTAGAGGACTTTGCCAACTAGCCACATTACCATCTACCTCCAGCGGACTGTAGCGGCGCTGGTGACACCTTACCAGAAACTACAGGTGGCGTCACGACAAACTGTACATATGAAATCCCCTGTAAATAATCACCCCTTTTTGAAGATATACCCAGGACATGGGATCAGGCGTGGCCACCACTCCCCGTGACAACAGGAGCGTTAACCCCTTGTAGCCTGATACCCAAGTACCCCAAAGACTGGGCTCGACACAAGCCGAACAAGTCATCCTCAGGTGTGTACAGCAAAAGGATATCGCCATGAGATTGACAGCATCACAAGGCGCATCAACCTTACTAAAAAAAAGTTCGCTCTTCAAACTGAACCCAGTGCTCGATCATAACAAGCTGCTAAAAGTGGGCGGCTGGATAGGGAAATCTGAACTACACAACAAAGAACAGAACCCTGTTAATATTCCAGGTCGGCACTACGTTACTACCTTATTAGTCCGACACTATCATGAGCAGGTGCAGCATCAAGATTAGACAGCTTACATAAGGCAGCATCAGGTCCGCCGGTTTATGGATCATCGGGATGAAGAGATGCATCTCTTCAGTGCTCCATAGATGCGTTACGTGCCAAAGGTTAAGAGGAAAACATCAACACCAGCAGATGACAAATCTTCCAACAGATCGTCTAAGTACAGATCAGCCATTCTCATATGTTGGTGTAGATGTCTTTGGTCCGTGGTCAGTTATCACAAGAAGAACTCGTGGAGGAGCTGCGAGCAGTAAGCGATGGGCTGTCTTGTTTGCCTGTCTCAGCATCCGTGCAGTTCATATTGAGGTAATCGAATCCATGGATTCTTCCTGCTTCATTAATGCTCTAAGAAGGTTTTCATCCGTGGGCCTGCTAAACAACTCCGGTCCGACTGTGGAACTAACTTCACAGGAGCTTGAAAGGAACTGCATCTAAACAACTTCTTGACCGATAACGGCTGCATCTGGGTGTTCAACCCTCCACACTCATCACACATGGGTGGATCCTGGGAGCGCATGATTGGAATTGCTCAAAGAATTCTCGATTCCATGCTACTAAATCACAAACTTATCCTTACCCACGAAGTGCTGGTCACTTTCCTCGCAGAAGTGTCCGCTATAATAAATGCCAGGCCTCTGGTTCCTGTATCATCCGACCCCGACGCTCTAATGATTCTCACTCCAGCTACACTCCTTGCACAGAAGATTGGACCTGTTCCAGCTCCTCCTGGGGACTTCAACCAAAAGTACATTTTCAGACGCCAATGGAACAGGTACAACATCTGTCCGACGTGTTCTGGCATCGGTGGAAGACTGAGTACATGCATCTGCTTCAAAACCGTCACAAATGGCAGGAGTCAACTCCTAACCTACGAGGAGACATCGTCCTGCTGGAAGACAAAGAGGCTCATCGGAATGACTGGCCAATGGGACTCATCACCAAGGTTGTACCCAGTGACGATGGAAAGACCCGGAAGGTAGAAGTCAAGGTGACGAAGGGCGGTTCAGCCCGATTCTTCTTTCGTCCAGTCACTGATCTCGTGCTACTTTTACCAAAGGAGGACGTCATATGAACTAAACTCTGTTGTTGGATTCTATCACAGCGGGGAGCCAACCTTCTTTAACTCTTGTTGTACCAGGACACAGAACTGTCAGTGTCCAACTGAACTCGCAACCTTTCTTTCGAACTAGGACCATACCGTTGGATTGTTGGAAGAGTTGGCATGTTGCGGCTTCCCCAATCTGAAGATGGGTTTTGTTGAACTTGGACTTATTTTTATTTTTTTTTTATTTCTCCCATTTGCATTTAAGGACCACGTTTCACTGCAAGTACGGTCTTAAATATTGCATTATTGTTTGCATTTGTGTTCTTCTCCTTTCTCATTACAGGTTTTATAACGTGGAGGACAGAGACGACTCCTTATGTCACATAGGACTTGTGAAATCGGACATTTTCAGACGGGGAGTGTTGTGTCCCAAGAATGGGAACAAACTGTGATGCCTGCTCTTGCATTGTATATATTTCCTTCAATCAGGAAAATCTTGTTGTTTGCTAGGTAGTCTTATGAAGTTTGTCCCTGCCCTCTTCCCTTAGTTGTGTCTGTACATGATCTCCCTCCCTTCTTCCTCAGTTAGTCTGCTGAAGCTGTTACTGAAGACACATGTGTATCTCCCTGTACGGATTATTCCTTTTTACCTATCGTTACTGTGACTACTACAAGATTTGGAAGACAACTACAGTGTTCTCCTGTTTAACTACAGCTGCACTGGTGATCGAGTTGAAACTGTCTGTTGCCCCCGATGGGGTAAATACCGAGCATACAATTTTATCTAAGGGACTGGTAATTAGAGCACTTAGATTTACAGCCATCAGATGGGGACAGAACTGTGGATCACACAGGAACCATAGCACTGATGAGATGCAGGCAGGATCACAAAAGAAACATTTACATCCAGGTACCTTATATGTGAGATCTTCTCTGATTAGAGTCATTATCTTTTTCTTACTTTATCTTGTCCGGACACCGTGATGACTTTTCACATCCACAGCTCGTCTCTGCAGATTTACATCTTCTCTGGTCTTCTACAGCACATCCCGGCATGAAGCCCTTAAAAATAGTAGAATGAGTATAACGTTCCAGAATAATTGTTCCTCTACATTGTTCCCTGCACAAAATATGATTTACACACTGTCCCTCTTATGGGATATGCTCTCCACACTGCCCCCTCCTTTCCATACTGAGCCCCCTCTTCACACTGTGCTCCCCCCTATAGTGCCCAATCTCTATATTTTATGTCACCTCATCACACTCTCCCTCCTCAGTATATATTATATATTATTATTGTGCCATCAAACTGTCCCCCATTGCAGTCCCCTCTCTGTTCTACCCCCATACTGTCTCCTCACATATTTGACTGTTCACTCTTCTTACTATCTCCACATTTGCTGTCAGTGCCCCATGCCACTTCCCAGATATGCCCCTAACATTCACACATTTTATAAAAAATACATACAATTATGTATACACAGATATGCACGCATACATTACACAGAATTGTACACATACAGTACGAAGACATGGAGACAAACACTCATAAACATACAACCATAAACATACACATACAGGCATGCACATACACACGCATAACCAAGATAAAAAAAGAAAAAGACAATGTGGCGCCCCTGCAACCAGGGTGGCCACAGGTAAGAACTGCAACTAGGGAGGTGGAGACAGTTTTGTACAAACGCCTTCACAAACACACCCACAGACGCAAGACCCAACCCAGAGCCCAGGACTCCAGGCGGGCAAGGGGTGGTAGGGCCAGTCATAGTGGGTGGGACGTAGGCAAGTTGATGGACCGGGTACATAAGGGGAAAACCAGGAAGTAGCAGTAGTAAGCCAGAGGCTGCCGAGCAGTAAAGACCAGGACTGGGACAGTACAGCTGGGCCAGCAAGGAAAACGGCAACGGTGCCAGAAAACGACTGAAAGGAGGGATCCCCGATGTACACTGTAGTCACACGGGTAGGAAGGAGCCTGGTGATCCCCTGAAATATAGGGACATTGGAAGGCTAGGCCGGGACTAGAGAGTCGGCTCTGAGGTGACTGCAGCTACAAGCATTCCGGCGGGCAGATGCAGATTTCATATCTGATTTCCTAACACAAGTGTGGAAGGTACAGTGGCATATAGGGCTCAGAGCTTACCTACCCACACATAGGGGAAAGCCAAACAAGAGCCCGAGCGACCTACCATACAGCACAAAAGGGAAGGAGAAGTAAAGAAGGGCCTGAATGGTATTGAGAAGGAGAAGGGTCTTAAGGCAGAAACCTGGCTGCAGTATAGCTAACTAAAAGTGTGGAGTTAATTTGTGGGAAACTGAAACAGCTTTGTGAACCGGTTGAACTGTGAACTGTACTGAGAAGTTGTGAAGATCTTAAATAAAACCCGGTGAACCCTGCCAGAGTCTCCAGTGTTTGCTTCCTTGCATGTTAATGTGGAGCCCCCTCGGGACGGGGATACTCGGTGCCGGACCGGTCGGTGCCGGGGAAGTCACGGGTGGCTTGGTCCGGACCGTGTCCCTGGGCCCGCACAATAAGATGAGGAAATATTTACAAGGGGATTTTTCACGGGTGACGCCACCCACTTGATGTGGCCAGTGATGGGGCCGCCGCTGCCGCAGAACCTCTGGGGTGATGTGATGGCAGCGGAGATGGTGTAGTTCCAGTGGGAACAACTGTATCCCCCGGGGCAGTAAGGGTTAAGTCTATTGGGGTTATAGATGGTGGAGACGGGGTTAAAGGACACACACTCACGTTTGGTAGACACTGGTGCACTTCTCCTTCTCTCCTGAGGTTGCAGAGCTGACAGGCTTGTAGCAGGGGGAAGCTCTCTGTGCTGGATCTGGAGCAAAGGTCGCAATCAACACAAAGAATCACAGTTTTGCTGTTTTCCAAAGCTTTACTGCTGATGTTATTGCAGATTATAGTCCACGGAGTCTGTAATGGGGCTGAGCTCTCTTCCCACCCTGTCCGGGGTCGTCAGCGTCCTTATGCTGCACTGTGTGTGTGTCCTGGCTGCTGCTATTAGCTGAGCTGCTGGGATTCCTCACGTCTCTCTCTCTGTATTCTGCTGGTACCACTTGGCTAGGCAACTTGAGTCCTCTGTGCTGTGCTGACCCCTCCATGTTGCTTTGCTCTGGTACTAGGGGACATCTAGAGATCCCACTGTTCCTGGATTCACTGTGCTGTGGGTGCCAGACACAGTACCGGATCCGGTGTCTGTTCTGTGCGTTCTTCTGGGGCGAGTGAAGGTATCACTCCAGCTCCCAGACGTGTTCCTCTGTCTGTAGTTCTCCTGTTCCTCTGACCCTTACTAGGTCTACACTGAGTTAACTCTGCTCTAAGTGTCCTCTTCACAGCCCTGCTCCAAGCTGAACTGAGCTCTCCCTCATGAGCAAGAGTATATAAGGAAGCAGGTGGTGCTCCCCCTCTTGGCCCAGAGGTGCTAGTGTTTGTCAGTGTGTAGTGGGGGAGAGAACATTAAACTGTTATATACCCTGTCAGGAGTAGCCCGACCCACGGTGGGCTCATCAATCCGGCTGCAGCACCATCCATCCTCCTGGCAGAAGCAAGCAGCAGCGGTGGTCCCCCATTGACCACAACCCGTGGGTGGCGTCATGACTATCCCTGTAAATAACCCCTTGTGGGCTCGGGACACGGTCCAGACCAAGACCGCCGTGATAACCCCCGTGATACCATGGTCCGTTACCGAGTACCCCGTCCCAGTGGGCTCCACAACAGTATTTAAAGAGATGCACACAACAGAAAATAGAGTAGGTGTCTAAAAAAAAAAAAATATATATATATATATATATATATTTTGAGACAGTGACCGGGGTGATCTATGATGGCCGGTATGTGTCTCTCAGACTGTGCTCCATATTACTATAGGAGCCCTCCACTCCGGATCTTGGAGGATTCCCCAGAGGTAGGCACGGGGTTAAAAGCTGGTCTGGAATGCAGGCTGTGGTTCTCTTGTGGAGGCTCTTTCTGTGTGGATGCTCATGAAGCTAGTGAGTGGACGGTAAAGAGAGCAGAGGTTGTGTGCTGAGATAACACAGCCTAGCCAGGAGGCTTGGTCTTGCGTGGGACCTAGCCGAGGGAGAACCCGTGAGAAGGGACAGTGTGTCTATATCGGCTATTGTGACTGTATGAAGTGTTCCCGGCTGCGCTTCGGAACCCGGAGGTGTGTACTATTGTGGACTGTGCCAATTAAACTGTGTGCTGTGCAATCCAGTGCCTGGGTACCTGTCTCCTGACTTGTTAACCAACATCGCTACCTCACATATGGTGCAGAATGCGTTCATTGGAGCCCAGTGAGATGTAGCAATCTGGTAGCCAGTGGCAACGACCCGGTGAAACCCCACCAGGCATACCCAGGTTGCACATGTCCGTGATCCAGCCGGCTAAGCTCCGGTATACACCCTCGGCTACCATGGAGGATATTCTAAAGCAGCTGTCTCAGGCTAACGCCCAGCAACAGCAAGCTAATGACCAGCAACAACAGACCAATGCCCACCTGCTATAGTCTTTAGATCATCATCAGCGATTGAGGCTCTTTGTGCAACGGTGGCTGGCTCAACTCCCGGAGAAGGCGGAAACTGCAGCGCTCGGAAAGCGGTAAGGCGAGCAGTGCAAAAGATGACTCCGGGAGATGATGTGGAAGCCTTCCTGGCGGTCTTTGAAAGGGTCGCAGAGAGGGAAAAGCTTCCGCCCGAGCAGTGGGCTGAGATGTTGGCTCCGTGTTTGACAGGTGAGCCCCAGAAAGCCTATCTGGATCTTTGTGCAGACGATGCCATGGACTACGGGACCCTAAAAGGTGAGATCCTTGCCCGACTGGGGGTTAACACATATGTGCGGGCTCAGCGTGTAAACCAGTGGTTCTTTGAGGAGGGTAAACCTGTACGGTCTTAGGCATATGACTTATTGCACCTGTTAAAAAAGTGGCTGCAGCCTGAAATGTTGATGATAGAGAGGATGGTGGTTGACCGGTTTGTGCGCACTCTACCCGTCCCCATTCCACGGTGGGTGGGACAAGGAGACCCGAGTACCCTTGACCAGTTAGTGTGCATGGTGGAGTGACATGTGGCTACACAGGACTTGATACGGGACACTGGGACTTTGTGTGCAGCCCGTCAGTCTACATCGACCAGGCCCACAGTAAAAGACCACCAACCTGGCCCTGTGTTGGACTCCAGCTCAGACCCGGTCGAGACTCCACCCCACCTTAAAGAGGTCCGGAAGCCCATGTACATCAAAAGACATCCCACAAAAGGATTTACTTCCCCCCCACTATGAGGTGTTGGCGATGCCATGGTCTGGGACATATAGGGACCCAGTATCCACTCACTGCCAAGCCCATGGACTGCGCGAATAGCCGCCAGGGATCCATGTATGCCCAAACTGTGTGTAAGGCGGACATTGTTACTCCTGAGACCGAACCCCATTTGTGCGAAGTGCAGGTTAATTAGTACCCGGCGATGGATTGGTTGGATTCAGGGAGCTTGGTGACTCTCATGCATGGTCCCTGGTCTCTGGGATAAAACCCACCGGTCGTACAGTGGGGGTACTATGTATCCATGGGGACCTCCAGGAATATCCTACAGTGGTGGTCACCATCACTACCCCATGTGGACTGGTGCACCACGAAGTGGGGGTGGTGAAAGCGCTTCCCTATGATGTAAACCTGGGGAGGGACCTGCCTCTTTTCTGGACTCCTAGCATGAGGCAATCCAAACCTCCTCAAGTACAGGACGGTTCAGACCCAGAACCCGAAGATCCCGAGTCCGGAATACCTGCCATAGGGGTCACCCCAATAGGGACAGAGTGTGTACCCGATAGGCCTTCCCTAGTGGCAATGGCAGGGGAGCTTGAGATGGTTGAGCAGATCCGGGAGCTAGAGGTGTCTCCAAATAATTTCGGGACGGCCCAACTTTGGGATCCTACATTGGTCCATGCCCAGAACCGGGTGACTGTATATAGATATTTTTTATAATTCTTTATTTTGTCGTTTTTTGGTTTGAATAACAAGGAACAAGAAAAGCAGGGTTAACAAATCAGTAGCTTAAAAAGCCACGCATACAAATACTCATGTTGCTTACAAAAAATTATAAACAATAAGTATATTTATTAAATATAGATCTTGAAGAAAAAGAAAAGATGCGAGATGAGAAAAAACATAGACTGGGAGTCAAGAGAGGGAAGGAAGGAGGGGCGGGACAAACAGACCTATGGGCAAGGGAAGGGAAAATGAAGGTCGCACATGAGAGGGTAAGATGTGGAGCGAGGGAGAGGGAGGAAGAGGGTCCCATATCGAGGTACTGGACTCCCGACATTCAGTCTCCAGTTTCTATTTTGCACTCTGACAACAGTCGGTCGTCTGCTGGAAGTCTATCCATTTGTACCATGTGGTCCAATGTCTCGAGAATGAGTCATTCATGGAGGCCGTCAAATCCTCCATGAGCATCAGTTCGTTAATTTTACCGACCCAGTGAGAGAGTCTTGGAGAAGATGTTGTGCCCCACAAGACGGGTATACATGCCCTCGCTGCTATGATCAAGAACTTCAACAGAGAGTGTTTGTATCTTTTTTCCGGCATATTCGTTAAGTGCAGTAAGACCGCTGCCGGGGTAAGAGAGTCCATATAGCCTGTCACTCGAGCCACCACTACTCCCTCCCAAAATGTCTTGAGTCTGTCACAGCTCCAGAAAATGTGGACCATAGATCCAGTCTCCGCTTTGCATCTCCAGCACAGAATATCTGCCGATGGGTACATGGCATGCAGCTTCTGCGGCACCCTGTACCACCTAGACACGATTTTGTATCCAGCCTCTTGTTGTTTCAAGCTGATGGAAGTGCTGTGTGCTAAACTGCAGATCCTGTTTATCTGAGTGTCCGAGAACTTTGTTCCCAGTTCCCTCTCCCAGTGAGCAACAAAGTATGGAGGTTTTTGGTCTGGGGGGGAGTTCAGCATCGCATAAACCATGGAGAGTACGTGTCTAACTGGGCCCTTTCCAGAGCATAGGATCTCAAACTGTGTCAGGGGGTTAACGTAACATCGCCTTGGTTGAAAGGAGCTCAAGAGGTGTCTTATCTGAAAGGATCTCCACCATCCCAAGGGGGTGGGTGTCTCCAAACCCCGTAGAGCTTTCAGAGATGGCCAATCGTCTCCCTCCCTAAACGACTCAACTCTGTCCCTGTCCGCCGCGATCCATTGTTTAAACACTCCATCGTTCCTTACCTGACTAAAGTCTGGGTGACACAACACAGACGTAAGTCTCGAGAACGTGGGAACCATGAATGTTCTAGTCCAGAGTGACAAACAATAGTGTACTGTCGATCCTAAAGTGGGATGTGTGTCTATTTCCCTCTGTGACACTGATAGCAGCCAAGGAAGTCTAGTTAGTGGGACAGAGCTAAAGGCCTGCTCTATGTTCACCCAAGCTTTCCCCTCTGCGTTTCTGCACCAGTCCACCATCCTGGCAAAGTGTACCGCCAGGTGGTATAGTTTAAAGTTCGGCAGACCGATGCCACCTTTCAATTTAGGACGTGACATTATGGCTTTGCTGATCCGAGCCCTTTCCCCCCCCCCATACAAATGAGGTCTGGAGAGAGGAAATAGCCTGAAAAAAGGAAGACGGAATTTTCACCGGTATCGCTTGCAGCAAATATAGGAGACGCGGGAGGACGTTCATCCCAAGCACGCGGGAACGCCCAAGCCAGGAGAAAGAGATCTTTAACCATCTCTCACAATCTCTCCTGAGGGTGGCCAGGAGTGGTGGAAAATTTAGCTTGAACAGCATATCCGGGTTAGCTGCCAGTTTGATTCCTAAGTATTGGATGAATGTGGCATTCCATTTAAAACTAAAAGAATCATGTAGCGTGGTTGTTGCACCCGACGGTAAATTTACATTAAGGACCTCCGATTTTTGAAAGTTAATTTTGAAATTCGACAATCTTGAGAAGGTCTGAATTTCTTTCATTAAATTAGGGAGGGATGTCATTGGTTTGGACAGGAAAAAGAGGAGGTCGTCAGCGTAGGCCGCAATCTTATGGTCCACCCCTCCTGCTTCTATCCCAGTAATATCTGGATTTGCCCTAACTTTCCTCAGTAATGGTTTAATTGTGAGCACAAAGATCAGAGGTGATAGAGGGCATCCTTGCCTGGTTCCATTATGTATCGAAAACGGGTCCGATAGGCACCCGTTCACTCTGACCCTTGCTGTCGGGCCGGAGTATAGTGCCGTGATCCAATTCATCGTATTTGGTCCCAGGCCCAGACTCCTGAGAGTCCCCCTCAAAAAGATCCAATTAACCCGATTGAACGCCTTCTCTGCGTCTGTGGATAAAAGAATAGAGGGGACTCCCCGGCTTCTGGTCCCATGAACCAAATTGATCGCCTTAATCGTATTGTCACGTGCCTCTCTACCTAGAATAAAACCCGCCTGATCCGTGTGTACAATCCCTACCATGGTGGGAGCCAGTCTCAATGCTAGAATCTTTGCAAACAGTTTTAGGTCCACATTCAAAAGCGATATGGGTCTATAACTCGCACATTGAGCCGGATCCTTACCCTCTTTCGGTATCACCGCTATGTGTGCCCTGAGGGTATCACCATGGGGGGGGTGTCCACTTTTCAAGTCATTAAAAAAAGTGAGGAGATGCGGGGCCACTATTTCCTTCAGCTTCTTGTAATAGCTTGATGAAAAACCATCGGGGCCAGGTGCTTTACCATTTTTCAAAGAGGCAATAGACTCTATGACCTCCTGGGCAAAGATGGGTTGTTCAAGGGCAGCTATATCGATATCCCTTAATTTCGGCATTGCCGCTTGAGTTAGATAATCTCTAATTTTGGAAGGAAATGTCGGGGATTGAGTCAAGGGCTTTCCACTGTCTACATTGTATAATTTCTCATAATACTTCCGGAATGCCTCCGCCACCACCGGTGAAGGTTGAGCTACTTTTTTTGCTGCTGCTTCCCCAATGCTTGGGACGAAGGTCCTAGCTCTTTGCTGCCTGAGTGCTCCTGCCAGGAGTTTGCCTGTCTTATTTCCAAATTCATAAAATTGACGTCTGCACTTCGCCAGCCAGAACTTTGCCTTTTTGTTAAGCAAGGTCCTTAAGTCGTCCCGTGTCTTACCCAGATCTCTCGCTACGTCTGTATCTAGTCGTCGTTTATGTTCAGTTTCTAGTGACCTCAGTCTCGTCAATAAATCGTTCACTTCCTTGTCCCTGTCTTTCTTCAGTCTCGAGCCATGTTTGATCAAAATGCCCCTAATCACACATTTGTGTGCTTCCCAAACCGAGCTTGGCGAGATCTCCGGTGCACAGTTCTCCCTGAAATAGTCAGACAGAGCCTGTCTCAGCTCCTGCATTGTCATCAGATCCTCCAGTAATGAGGGGTTAAGCTTCCATTGCCACTGTTTCTGTGAAACCTGAGGCATTGCTATCTCCAAGGTACAAAGAGCGTGGTCTGAGAAGGTTATATTATCTATGGCAGTTTTCCTGATAAGTGTGAGGTCCTTGTGACCTATGAAGAGATAGTCAAGGCGTGAGTAAGAGTTATGAATAATGGAGAAGTATGAGAAGTCCTTATCAAAGGGGTGCTGCAGGCGCCACGTATCTATAAGTTGATGTTCGTGTAGGGTTCGTCTCATCCGTCTCCTGCCTGCGATGGAGATGGCATGTAACCCCGAGGATGTATCTAGGTTCGGCTCCAATGCGACATTGAGATCCCCCCCCACCAACAGGGTGCCCTCAGCAAATTCCCCCACTTGGTCTAGAAGCGTTTGTAGCGCCTCTGGCTGGTGCGTGTTAGGTAGGTACAGGGAAGCAAACGTGAAGAGCCTTAACTAGGATAATTCTACCCTGCTGGTCACTCCTTGTATCCACCAGCTCCCATGGAACCAAGCGGGAGATGAGTATACTCGTACCTCTAGATCTCGGGTCAGGGGAGAGACTGTGGTAAGCATCAGGATAGCGATGGCTATGTAGCTTGTACATTTTAGTACCATGTAGGTGTGTCTCTTGAAGAAACGCCACCTGTATGTGTTCTCTGTGTAAGTAATTGGTCAATATGTAAAGGATACGTGTGTGTATGCAATGAATATGGAGGGTGGGGGGGAGGGGGGATATGATGGTCAAGGGGGGATGAGGACAGGGAAGGTATGGGTATGGGAGAACGCGTGTGAGGGGGAGAAAATTATGTTGGGGGGGTGAGGTGAGATTAGAGTCTGTGGGAGAGAGAGGAAGAGTATGTGTGTAAGAGGACATGGATAGATCTGAAGGGGAGGGGGGAGAAGGGGGGGGGGAAAGGGGGGAGGTCAGGCAGGGAAGGCAGGCGATGTTGCGGGACCGTTTGACTCTCTATGGTGTGCCCTAGTCTTAGTCTAAGGTCACATTACATAAAGACTAGGAAAAACTAGACAAAAGTATCTGTCCAACTGTCCAACATCTTTCTTTTAACGGCAGTTACAGGTTCAAGTAGGGCTTCGTCTTCGGGACCTACGGCTTCGAGGTCTACGACTATCTGGAACCTCTCCTGAGTCCCTTCGTCGTTGACGGGGAGTACCAGACTGAGTCGGCATACCGCGGTCAGGCTGCAGAGGTCGTGGAAGCTCTATCAGCAGCCAGTTGGGCACTTGGATAGGTGCGGTATTTAGGAAGTCAAAAAGCTGTGGGAGTTCCTCCGGTCTTTTGAGGAAAAAATGTTCTTCTCCCTTCCGCACAATGAGGTGAAACGGATGCCCACACTGGTAGGAAGCCCCCAAATCCCGAATCCTCTGTAACAACGGGACAAGCAGGCGTCTCATTGCTAAGGTGCGGGCTGAAACATCTGGAAATAGTCTGATTTCCACATTGTCCAGGAATAGGCGCCCGTAGTGCCATGCGTGCTGCAGGATCTCTTCTCTGTCTGTATAGTAGTGAAGCCTGCAGAGTATGTCTCTAGGGCCGGTCGCTCTAGAGGTCTGTTGTCGGGCAACTCTGTGGACCCTGTCTAGCATAACTCGAGCGTCCTTGGGTTTTTGAGAGACCTTGTTAAAAATCTCGATTACCCTTGCAGGCAGTTCGTTAGATGGAAAGTTCTCTGGGACGCCTTTCAGACGTATGTTGTTTCGGCGACCTCGGTTTTCCTGGTCATCCTGGGCTAGTACTAGTTGTTGCATATATTCCTGGGTGTTTACCAGGTTTTTCTCCAGTTTAGAAACTTTCTGTGCAAGTGTGGTATTAGCTTCCTCCAAATCCGAAGTACGGACTGCAAGTTTGTCTATCTCGCCTCTCACTGCCGTCAGAGCCTTTTCTTGTGACGCCTCTAATCGCGCTGCCATAAAATCAATGTCTTGCTTTGTGGAAAGCGAGTTCAGCAGGTCCATCAAGGACTGGTCGCAGCCCCTTAACACAGATGTTTTGGGGGCTCCCCTTATATCAGCATTCATGTCATTGTCTAGCAGGTAGGAGCCATGCATGGCCTGGTAAACAGAGTGGAAACGTGTGGCAGGGGAGTCTGCATTCAGCAGCATATTGTCCTGTGGTTGTACTAATCCTGTACCTCGTGCTGCCGCAGCCTCTCTCTCTGTCTCCTGGTGCTGCATATTATTATAAGTTGTGCTGAGGGAGCTGTTTATAGCCAGGCATGTGGGCTGCAATGTTTCATCTCCTCCTCTCCCCAGCTCAGACCACACATTCCCCCCCTGCCATTGTCCCTGGGATACAGTATTTTGGAGTTGTCTGCCATCCCTCTCTCCTAATGGCCCAAGCACCTGGGGTGGGGAGCCCTTGGGCTGTTTGGTCACCTGAGCTTCATTTAGCCGTGCACAAGGTCTGGGAGCCTCCACTCTGCCCTCCCCCTATGGCGCCTTCTTCTCCTGTTACTTGCCCGCCATGTTCCTTCTGCGCTCCTTGTTCCCGGTCCGCCTCTGCCTCTTCACTTTGCGGTGTCTGTGTGATGGGCGACTGCTGCACCGCTGGGGTCTCTAAGCATTCCGCCGGAGGGGGGCACTGGCCAGCGATGTTTCCGCTAACAGCTCCCGTTCCTTCACCTCGCGCTCCTCTCTCCCTCCTTTGTGTGAGGAGCGGGACGGCGCTATTTTGGGCGCAGGACTCCTCTCTGCCTCCGGTTTCCCACTGGAAAAGAAGCGATCCAGCGGTGTTCTTCTCCGGCCTGTCGGGATCTGTGGGGTGCAGGGTGATGCCCTCCTGCCTCTGGCCATGTTTTTTCCCGGGTCTCTGGGTGAAATCAATGTAATATTCGTCAGCTATGGAGGAGCTCCTGGGATCAGCATCCACTCTCCTCCACAGTTAAGCCACGCCCCCGACTGTAAATAGATATAATAGATGGGGTGGCACAAACACCCAGCGGTGAGGTGAGGTTCCCTCATTTCGCCCTCAAGCGGGATATACTCTATCAAGTGGATAGAATACAGGGGGATATAGTGGAGCAGCTGTTGGTGCCCCGGCCATATCGCTGGCAGGGCTTAGAGTTGGCTCATAAACACTTAATGAGCGGCCACCTGGGAGTTAAAAAAACGCAAGAGCGACTTTTACAGTGTTTTTTTTGGCCAGGGGTCATCGGGGAGGTAAAAAGGTTCTGTGAATCCTGCCCGGAATGTCAGCTAACCGCACCCATGGCTCATTTCCGCAGTCCTTTGGTACCCTTGCCTATTATAGAAGTACCTTTTAAGCGGATAGCCATGGATCTGGTAGGACCAATTGTAAAATCTGCCCGGGGCCACCAACATATCCTGGTAATTGTCGATTATGCTACCCGATACCCAGAGACGATACCCCTCAGACATACTGCAGCTAAGCTTATTGCTCGGGAGTTCTTTGCCATGTTCTGTCGGGTGGGGTTGCCCAAGGAGATCCTTATGGATCTGGGGACCCAATTCATGTCCAAAGTCACCAGGGAGCTATGCAAACTTCTCCAGATTAAGCAGCTGCGTACGTCGGTGTACCACCCTCAAACCGATGGTCTGGTGGAGCGGTTTAATAAGACCCAGAAAACTATGCTCAAAAGGGTAGTCTCCAAGGATGGGAGGGACTGGGATATGGTTCTCCCTTATTTAATGTTCGCTATCTGGGAAGAACTGCAGTCGTCAACGGGGTTTTCGCCATTTGAGTTGCTGTCTTGTCGACATCCCCGGGGGCTGCTGGACATAGTTAAAGAAATATGTGAACAGGAGCCCACCCCTCATAAAAGCATAATAGAGCACATCATGGGTATGCACGGACCGAATCGACGCTGTCATGCCGATTGTAAAGGAACATCTGCAAGATGTTCAGGTGGCTCAGAGCACTAGGTACAATAGACAGGCCACTGTCAGGTCCTTTAACCTGGGAGATCGAGTGTTAGTGTTGATCCCCACCACAGAAAGCAAGTTCTTAGCTAAGGGGCAGGGTCCCTATGAAATCCAGGAAAAGGTTGGGTTCGTAAGCTACAAGGTGTTTCAACCAGGTAGGAGGAAACCGGAACAGATATACCATATAAATCTGTTGAAACCCTGGAAGGACAGGGAAAGTATGGTGGCTGTTCTGCCCCCGGACCTAACCTCCTCAGGTCACCTGCCCCCAGTTACAGTGGCCTCTGGAGAGGAGGAGACCGGAGTAAGGATAGGGGATGCTCTCACCAAACAGCAGAAGCGAGAGGCCCGGAGGTTGGTACAGCAGAACTCGGACGTCTTCTCAGACTTACCAAGTAGGACATCCCTCATACAACACGACATTGTCACCGAGCCTCATGTAAAGGTACGCATGAAGCCCTACCGGGTGCCGGAGGCTCAGAGACAAGCTATCTTGGAGGAGGTGAAAAAGATGCTCCACATGGGGGTGATTGAGAAGTCCAGGAGTGAATGGGCCAGTCCCATTGTACTGATCCCAAAGCCTGACGGATCGTTACGCTTTTGTAATGATTTTAGGAAGTTAAATGAAGTGTCCAAATTCGATCTGTACCCCATGCCCAGGGTGGACAAGCTGATTGATAGGCTGGGACAAGCACGCTTGATCTGACCAAGGGCTACTGGCAGGTGCCACTGACGGAGTCAGCAAAAGAAAAGACCGCTTTTGTTATGCCTGAAGGTCACTTTCACTATGTCGTCTTACTTTTTGGCTTACACGGCGCCCAGCCACGTTCCAGAGGCTGATGGACCTATGTTGGAACCCCACCAGACGTATGCATCGGCGTACTGGATGACATAATCATTTACAGCACCGAGTGGCAGACCACTTGGTTCAGATTCAGCAGTGGTAGATGCGCTTAGAACAGCCAGTCTGACAGTGAATCCAAGAAGTGCACATTGGGACTCGCGGAAGCCGCTACTTAGGATTTGTGATAGGCTGAGGGGTAATCAAGCCCCAAATCAATATAATTGAGGCAATGCAGAAATGGCCTCGACCTTTACCACAAAGCAGGTTAGGGCTTTTTTATGCATCGTAGCTTACTATCAGCAGTTCATTCCACTTGCTGGATGTCGGCTCCTTTGACAGATCTGTTAAAGGGAAGAAGTCTGTCATGGTACACTGGAATCTGCAGGCCGAAGAGTCCTTCTGGCCTAAAGAGGGTCCTGTACACAGCCTTCTCGCAATCCCGACTTCGATGGAGTTTATCGTGCAGTGGATGCTCTGAAGTGGCTGGCAGCGGTACTGTCCTGAATGGTTAAGGGAGGAACACAATGTCACTACTTGAGTAGGAAGCTCACCCGCCAGAGAGGAACGATAGCATAGTGGGCCTTGGAATCCCTACGCTATTACCACTTGGGGCGGACAGTTCCGCTTGGTAATCGGACCACTCCCTATTGGTCTGCATGCGGACTGCCATGGAGCGGAACGCTAGGGTCACCGGTGGTTGCAGAACTACCGGTTTACTGTGGAACACCGGGCCGGGAGGTTGCAAGGCAATGCTGATGCCCTGTATGGCGGCTGGTATTCAACCCTACAAGCTTGAACACAGGAGGAATATGTGAGACAGTGACCGAGGTGATCTATGATGGCCAGTATGTGTCTCCAAGACTGTGCTCCATATCCCTATAGGAGCCCTCCACTCTGGATTCCCCAGAGGTAGGCACGGGGTTAAAAGCTGGGCTGGAATACAGGGTGTGGTTCTCTTGTGGAGGCTCTTTCTGTGTGGACGCTCATGAAACTAGTGAGCGGACAGTAAAGAGAGAGCAGAGGTTGTGTGCTTAGATAACACAGCCTAGCCAGGAGGGCTTGGTCTTGCGTGGGACCTAGCCGAGAGAGAACCCGTGAGAAGGGACAGTGTGTCTATTTGTGACTGTATGAAGTGTACCCGGCTGCGCCCCGGAACCTGGAGGTGTGTACTGTTGTGGACTGTGCCAATTAAACTGTGTGCTGTGTAATCCAGTGCCTGGGTATCTGTCTCCTGACTTGTTAACCAATGTCGCTATCTCACAATATATATATATATATCAAACTTTATTATATACTAAAGGGACATATAAAAACAAAATATGATCACATTACTAGGGATGATCGAGTACTGCATTAATCGGTCTCGCTATACTCGCAACAAGTAGGTCCCGGTACTCGGTACTTGTTGCAAGTATAGCGAGTCCAATTGCAGTGAATAGGCGGGCGAGTACTTTTGCAGTGTATCTATATATACACTGCTAAAGTACACTGAAAGTGAATAAAAGTTGTTAAAAAATAAAAAAGTATCATAGTCACCTCTCCAACGAGTGCAGTGGGACCGGCAACGAAGACGTCCGATGACCGACAAGGACCTGTGAGTATGACAGCCAATTGACTTCGTGTGTGGAGCTCTCTCATTTATTCTCTCACATAATGCTTTCTCCTTTCTAGATAAATGGTTCCTGCAAGAAGAAGGAACTGCAATGGGCACTGCCCACTGAGATATGCACTTTTAAAGGAGTCTTGACGTGTTCTGCGCAAAATATAAATGTTGCCCACTATGTTTATCGTGAAATTCCATTAATGCTGAAAAAATCAAACATAACTACAGCGGCATATTATGAGTGATGAGTGTTTGATAGATGTATGTTGGTAGATACCTAAACAATACTACACCTATTTATGACTTAAACCATCCCCGTGGTAAAAAATAGATATGAATTACCTACCATTCACCCCACACTCATATCTGTCACTGTTTAAGAGCTTGATATTCCTACTAGGGATAACATCACCTTAAGACAACAATTTAATGAGATCACTGCACTGACGTGCCGATTCATAGACCTGCGCTGAACACCGCCATTCTCCCCTATCGTTTACTAATTACCATGATAACGATATACGTCATTCCCAGCACGCGGACATGCGTAGTTCTGCTCCCCGCTATAAAGGTGGAGGCAGCTCACAACCCCTTTTTTTTTCAGATAACTTAAAAAAATAAAGACAGGTATTAAGTGTGATAATCTGTTCCATTGTTTTTACCTCATTTTTGTGTTTTTAACTGCACTTTTTGATTGTAACGGCGGTGATGTCGGAGGGTAACTCCCCTTGATAAGGGAGACCCTGACGTGATCACCTTTGGACTCGTCAAAGGAGCTAAGCCTCCAAAACGGTGTGCTGTCGTCCGCGCCTCCTGCACCCCTCCCCACCTTGATGCAATAAAGCACAAGCTTCTGTGAACAATGAGTGCCGCCTTTTCTCTTCATTCATTGATATATATATATCATATAATATCCCCAAAATCCCCCCAGAGCAGTGTGAGAGACTAGTGATGTCCTGTGACTGCAGATGTGCTGGAGTCATTCAAAACAAAAGCCTGTACAAAGCAAAGCCCTGTACACCTCCTACTGAGTGGTGACTGTTGTAATCTTCACAACATTTTCTGTACTACATTGCTGTTTTCTAATTATGATCATCACGTTTTATGTAAAATAAAGGTTTTAAGTTGATAAACTTATTTATTGGAAAACACTGTTCTTGTGTCATGGTGTACTTCTTACATTGTGGTTTCATTTTGATTGCCAGTTTAGATAGTGATAACGCCCTCTGAGTCCCGTCACATATAATAATGATGATCCCTGAGTCCTCCACAAATATATACTCAAAATATTCCCTGATTCACCCACAAAATAGTAATAATGGCTTCTGAGTAACCCCATATCTTGTAATAATGGCCTCTGAATTCCTCCCACATACAGTAATAAGGAGGACCCCTGAATAAAAACACAAAAAAAAGTTCTATGGAAAAGTTATTGGAACAGCGTGATGAATAAAATGAAAAAAGGATGCCTGTCACCTCAACAACTAAAATATCTGTGTCCCTAAGAGGTCATCTGAATGATCTTCTGTAGATAATGGTTCGTGATCTTATAAAGACTTGAAACAATTCTAAACTAGAAAAGTTAGAAAATAATGTTTCTTACTTATTTCAGAAAATGTAACGGAATATTTGAACATCTTTTATGATAAATCAGTGGTTCCTGCACTTTTGTAGCCGGTGACTTTCATGTCTTGTCCAGGCTTTGGATTATATAAGTAACAGCGATGTTTGATTTCCTAAGAATTATTTTCGTCTAGAAGGAAGTGTCAGGGGGCAAAAACAAAGCCCAGGAATGTGAGCTTCCTCTGGTAATCAATGACAGGAGGGCTGACATGGGTGCAGTCTGTGGGATTTTCTGGCTTTTATTTGGATATGATAAGTGTTATCTTCATATGGGAGACTTTCTGGTGGGTCATGCTGTGTGCAAATCTGTGGAACATTAACCTAAGAAACAGGCGTGAGGTCAGTCGGCATGGGTCAGGGACACAGGGATGTCTGAGGGCACAGGTCAATGCTTTTCTCAGTTCAAACAGGAAGAATTTCAATAACGCTAATTAGTATTAACTTAGAAATCCATTGAAGAAAAATGTACTGTGATATGATTATATTCAGAAGAACAGAAGGTTTGGTACCTTGTTAGCCAGCTGAAAAAATTGATTGTTCTCAGTGGGAGAAACAAAATCAAAATCTTGTAGTTGTGATACCTTTTAATGGCTAACAAAAACCAAATAATTGAACTTACATAGCAAGCTTTCGAGACATCTTATGTCTCTTCCTCAGGCATGATATGGCAAGATATTAGAAGAAACACAATTTTATACACACATATACAATCTTGCTCCTTTATGTGTATATAATTATGTTTCCTCTAATATCTTGCCATACTATGCCTGAACCACGCAGTAGAGAAGAATAGGAGGTAGGGTTTCAAGAAACCTAAGGATCCAAGGATGTTACATCCAATAATCCTTATTCATCTCTATGCGTTTCATGAGTCTCCTGCTCACTTCTTTAGGAGATACAGGGGAATATATACATGTGGCAGGAACACCTATATATAACACACTGGTAATAATGATGTATATTGCATGGTTGGAGCGTGAAAAAGAGAAAATAAAGCTCCATAAATCCTTATACTTCTTTTACACAATAGATAGTCCATATAAAATCAATAAAATCACATCATAATAATTATCCGAGCGGCAGTACCTAAATCATATGTATTATCAATGCTACCTGAATAATAACCCATAAAATACTAAAATTAAAACTAGAAATGCTAAGATAAAATTAGCCTGTGCAGAATGGAACTCATACATTTAGAGCTGAAGGTGTCACATGCTGTGCTCATACTTGCCATCTTGCCATGCCTAACAGCTCATCAGTATAGAGCTTCTCATAACCATAGCAGTTCAGAATACATTGGATCCTATGTGCTTCGGCTACATTATCTCTCTGGAGCAGCGCAATCATAAATCACTCCCACCTGGTGACACCACCGAACACCGTGGTCCAAATCACACGATTGCGGGGCATCTCATGCCTCGACAACTCCATCCCATGGGAGCAGGGTAAACAACCACCGCTACCAACAGTGACACCGTCAAACACCAAGGACCCTTTTTAAATCACACAATCGCAGGGCCTCTCACCTTACCTTGGAGACGAGCCTAGGAAGACTTGGGAGGTGAAACTATATCAAGAGAAAAAAAGACAAGCAGTTCCATCATGTTCACAAAAGGAAGAGATATCGGAAAGCTGAGGTAAAACCTCAACAAAGGTTCAATGGTATACCAGAAGAAACAATTACAAAACACCCCAGGACAATCAAAAATACACATTATATATTACTTAAATAGATCTGTAATATCATTTAACCCATTGGGTTTCAAAGTTTTCAGTCTATATATCCAATACTTCTTTTTGGCATAGTGTCTGATCATGATTACTATCAGTACTTGGTACTCGATCTATAGGGACCACTCAAAAAGTTATTTTTATGTCATGGTAGACAGTGCAGTGTTGTGACACCTCAGTGAGTATGTGGCGCCCCGCAACGAGTGCGTCACAAGGGAGTATTGCAGCCGCAATATTCTCTGACAAAGCAGTGAAATAGTTAACTCTGAGATCCAACCCAACATACAACACCTAGAACAGGGGACCAATCCTAGGTCCTGGTGGGTGGAGTGTTAGGGTAGTGAAGTAGAACACACAATAATCTAGACAGTCTGAACAGTAAGAGTCTGGAATCTAGAGCAGAGCCTAGAACACAGAACTTGGAGAGGAGCGGGGGCTCCGCACTCCGTGCGGGCCCCTGGGCCGTCACCGGTCGGGTGTCAGCACCTGAGGCCTTAACCACCGGGAATGGGCATTTCTACACGGGTTCCCAAAAGACTCCCGTGCCCACAACTCACAGCCGGTTCACTGGTACCGAAGCTGGCAGCAGTTCACCTCTGCCACGCGAACCAGCCCCGTGGAGGAGCAGCTTTATAGGAGCACCCCACCATCAGCCAGTTTCCAGTCGTCTAACCAGCGGTGTACCCACTGAGGGACCCAAGGCTCCCCAAAGCATCCAGAACGTACATCATGGATAGGGCATTGAAGCAGCCTCCCCGTACCCGATCTGGTATTCCTGGGCGACGCTGGCAAGAGAAGCTAAGGAGGGAGAAGAATCGCCTGTATCAACCGGAGTCCGCCGGCCACGGTGAGTCAGAAAATGGCGTCACGAACAGGATACGAGCAGGCCCGTTACCCAACGGGTATATTGTGCTTAAACTGGACTTTATTGTCTACAATTGGACTTTGTTCGTCCCTAAAAGAACTTTCCCGCCTTTACACCATTGGGTCAAGATGGCGCCCAAGATGGCGTTCCCGCCACAAGAAGCCGCCACGTGAAGCCCAGGAGTGAGTCAACCCCCCCCTCATCGTGGGAGGGCTAAAGACAAAAGGCGCCAAACTCTTTGTCCGCCCTGATTGCTCGAATCAACCATGGGGGCGGACCCCAAAGACTTTTCCCACGATTGGACTACAAAAGCCCAGAGGAGATGGGAGTGTCATACATAGACACACAGACGGAATTCTTGACCAGCTCAACCAGAACGTCTTACCGGTTGATCGGGTGTGGTTTCCCTCCAAGAAGAATGGCCAGCAGGAGACTCCAAGACCTGATGCGGGAGGTCGAGGCGGAGGCCAGAGCAGCCATAAGCCAACCGGGTCCGGATCCTGCCCTTACCATAGACGGCAGCCCCGACTTCTGGCTAGAGGCTCTACAAGACCTCCGGGTGCGGTTACTAGAGACAGTGGAATGGACGATTCGCAGCTGGAGCGCGACCCTAGGCAGACGACTACACCATGCGATGCAGCAGAGCCGACCGGGTACAGCTTCTCCAAGCCCCGACGACGTCACCAGCTTCTCGACCGCCTCACCATCGCCTACCACCTGTCCTGCTCCGTCACCTGAGCCAATAGACTGTGTCATTCCGGTGGAGGCCGCAACTCGACCCGTTCCAGCGACCAACATCGCAACCGATTCCGTTCTTGAGCCGGAGCTCATAACACGCTCCATTGAAGAATTAGATCTCTACCAGGTTCCCACTGAGGAACCCGCGACATGTTTCACCACTACAGAGACAGTCGCCTGTTTTATCCCCGTACCGGAGGCTTCCCTTGCCATTGCCGAGGCCTACCTGGTAACCGGGATTGAAACACCACTTCCTACTGCTACAGAAGAAGAGGCAGGCAGCCTGGAAGTCCTGCACAACGACCCCGAGGAGAACCTTGCAGCACAGCCACCCACCGATACAGAGGATTCCATCCCATCATCTTCGCCAGCCGAGCAGCCTGATGTAGTCATCGAGGAGGATGACGAGGAGATCTACAGTTCACCTGAGGATCTCTACACCAGGTTCGTCTGGGGAGACACAAGGAACCCTTTTGCCGGGCGATCAGCTCGGGTACACTGGTCGGGTGCCACCGCAACAGTATCTCCTCCGGTTCCGTTGAACCGGGCTCCATCCCAGACTGCCCACCAAGCTCGAGCGGTTCAACAACCAGCACGCCGTAGTGACTTTATCCACACGCCGCATCACCCCGACGAAGAGGTACGTCGTATCCGGAGAGACGAGTGGCACACTCGACTGCAAGCCAACATGCAGGCTCGTGCCGCGGCCCGCTGCCAATCTCCACTGCCTGAACTATTCCGTAAAACCGGGTGGGTAAGCACATTTAACTTGTCCACCGGGTGGGGATTCGTATGGGAGGAGGGTGCGAGTACTGAAGTGTTTGTGGGGCGCCGTGATGTGGAATCGCACCTACCGCGAGGCCATCCAAACCGAGACTTGTATAGAGGGGACATTGTAACCTATGCGCGCCATATATGCCGCGATGGGTGGTTCGCTATACGGGTCCGGAACACTGCCCTCCATAAGTGACTGTTGTTGTTTGAACTTTGCTATTAAACGAGACTTCTTCCTGGTTGCACCGTTAATCACTGACTGTGTGATCTTGCGGCTACAGCCTGGACTCTAGTTAAAGTACAGCCGACCGCCCGCCGGGTCCGCACAAAGTGATTACCTGTTTCTTTGCTTATATCACCAAAGCATATCTTTACCTGTTTTTCTATTTTAATAAAAGTGTGTCATATATGTATAAAAATGTAAAAACCTCTGTAATGTGAGTAGTTTGACGCTTGGGGACAAGCTGATTTAACCAAGGGGGAGTGTGGCGCCCCGCAACGAGTGCGTCACAAGGGAGTATTGCAGCCGCAATATTCTCTGACAAAGCAGTGAAATAGTTAACTCTGAGATCCAACCCAACATACAACACCTAGAACAGGGGACCAATCCTAGGTCCTGGTGGGTGGAGTGTTAGGGTAGTGAAGTAGAACACACAATAATCTAGACAGTCTGAACAGTAAGAGTCTGGAATCTAGAGCAGAGCCTAGAACACAGAACTTGGAGAGGAGCGGGGGCTCCGCACTCCGTGCGGGCCCCTGGGCCGTCACCGGTCGGGTGTCAGCACCTGAGGCCTTAACCACCGGGAATGGGCATTTCTACACGGGTTCCCAAAAGACTCCCGTGCCCACAACTCACAGCCGGTTCACTGGTACCGAAGCTGGCAGCAGTTCACCTCTGCCACGCGAACCAGCCCCGTGGAGGAGCAGCTTTATAGGAGCACCCCACCATCAGCCAGTTTCCAGTCGTCTAACCAGCGGTGTACCCACTGAGGGACCCAAGGCTCCCCAAAGCATCCAGAACGTACATCATGGATAGGGCATTGAAGCAGCCTCCCCGTACCCGATCTGGTATTCCTGGGCGACGCTGGCAAGAGAAGCTAAGGAGGGAGAAGAATCGCCTGTATCAACCGGAGTCCGCCGGCCACGGTGAGTCAAGTACACTATGGCAAGAGGATTATGGGAGGAGGGGGTGCATTATATTATATGGACAGGTATGAGGCTGCACTATATGGAGAGATATGAGGCGGCATGTATAAGGCTGTACTATATGAGGTTGCATTATATAGAGAGATATAAGGCTGCACTATATGAATGGTTATGAGGCTGCACTATATGGAGAGTTATGAGGCTACGTTATACTATATGGAGGGATGTGAGGATGCAATCTATTATATGGAGGGATGTGAGGCTGCATTATACTATATAGACGATAATGGGATTGCATTATAATAATTTGATGACTAAAAGGGCTACCTTATAAATGGGGGACTATAGGATGCATTATAATACATAAATGACTATGGAGATACATTATAATATATGGAGGAATATGGGGATGCATTGTAATAATAGGAGGACTATGGTGGTGGGAGGAGGAGGACCTCATATACCAATACGGGGAACATATAAGCCATTATAATGGCCATATTCCGGGGGAAGGACCATATACAGCAGGATGAGGGACATTAATACATAATGAGGGGGAGAGGGGTCAATTTGTGAGCCTTTAAAGTATTTAGAATGTTACACAGGGCCCATACATCTGACCAACATGTGAGTGGGGGGGGCAAGTCTAAATTTCACATTGGGGCCCCGCAGACTCTAGTTACGCCACTGCAAACTAATAAAAAGAATGTATAGGATGAGATCAGGTTTAGTGGATATTTTTAAAAATAAATACATCAACACTACTCTGGTATTGCACTGTACATAGAAGGTCTGAAGTTAGCTGCATATATAAACAGGGAATGAAATATCATTGAACTAGATATCAGTACAAGATAATTAAAGAAAAACTGCTAATGGTCCATTAGAGTTAATATTTCCCCACTTTTGAGCTATGTAATCAATTAATATGAGCATACAGATTATAGAATGCTGAAAAAAAGTCCTAATAAGTAATTAAAAACGCTGCTTGACATCTATACCAGGTGTCAGGATATAATGTCCCTGTACATAGATGCATAGCGATTTATGTGACAAGCATTACCTCACTACAGCTCTCATCTGACACAGCACTGTGCGATGAGCGCTGTAGATTGTGAATAGAGTTTTGCACATACACCAATCTGCATTAATTCCAGGTACCAGTGCATTATTATCTATATACATAATCACCAGTTTTGCCCTTCCGGCCACTGTGCCACTATCACGCGCTGCGAGCCGCCGACACTGGCCGGACACCCCTCACCCAAACCACTGCCCGCTGCTCCCCGCCACATCCTCCCGATCCTCCGCCGCTCACCCGCCCCCCGCCACATCCTCCCGCTCTTCCGCCGCTCACCCGCCCCTCACCACATCCTCCCGCTCACCCGCAATTACCGCCCAGCTCCGACTACCGAGCACACAGTGCGACCCGAGCCCGCCCACAGCCTTGCGCACTGCATCGATGACGTCACAGCCCGTCCCGCCCCTATCCCGAGATCCCCTCAGTGTCTGCACCAAACACCGTGAGATCTCGCCTCACTCTCGCGGTGTTTGCAGCCGCCACCGGAAATGAAATGACCAGCCTGAGCGATGCTTGCTGAGTCCTCAACAAGACGATCTGCCCCACAGGCTGCACCGTCTCCGGGAATGAGGGGCGCCGGGGGAGGGAAGAGGCCAGGAGGAGCCTCTGTGTTATGGTGGACACGTGTACACACCACCCTCCACCCTCCCCGGCCTCACACACACGCCCCGGCCAGGAGCCTACACTAATCCGCCCTCACAGGCAAACATCACTCTGCTAATAGAGTCGGCCCAGGGGCATCATGTGTCACCGAGGAAGGGACACCAGACCAGGCCCACAGCTGTCACTGCAGGGTGCAGACAGCAACAGCCACTCTCTGTCGTATGGACAGAGTCTGCTGGTGGTGGTCGATGCGAAGCTGGATCCGGGTACGCTGCTCATGGATCCGTGTCATCTGCTGAGGCAGCAGTCGCAATATACCCCTCCGGGTATCTGGGACGTAGGGACGCTCTCCACCTTCTGCCATCTCTCCACGGTCATACAGGGTCTTTCCTCTGCCGGGTTCCTCCACTAAGTCGTTCTGTGGGCCCTCCGGGATCACGTGTGGTCTTCCGGGTGCAGCACTAATCTTTGCGTTCTCCGCTTCCGTCCTCGTGTCTCTGAATGGCGACTGCTTCTCTTCCGGTTGCTCGCTCCGCCCCCTCCTGATGACAATTTCCTTCTTCATGCCCGCCAGCTTCTTGGTAGGAGGGTCTAGGGGCAGCGGCTCTTCTTTGAGAGTGACAGCTGGCTCTCCCGGAGTTAAGGAGAGCCAGGGCGGGACCTTCTTTTCGCGCCTTGGACCGGACCGGCCCACGATGGGAGTCTTAGGAACGCCTCCTCTGCACATGGCGCTAGTCTCCCCTGGCAGCCATTAAGGTCAGTTTTGGAGGGAAAAGTTCTAAACACGTTGTCTAGGCGCACGGGGTCCAATTCTTTTGGACCAGGTAGATCCTGTTCGTGACGCCAGGTTTGTCGGGCCCCACGGGACGGGGGTACTCGGTACCGGACCGGATGGTGGCTTGGTCCGGACCGTGTCCCGGGCTCGGCAAATAAAGGTGATTATTTACAGGGGAAATGTCACTTGTGACGCCACCCACTTGATGCGGCCAGTGATGAGGGCCGCCACTGCTGCAGAACCTCTGGGGGTGATGGAGTGGCAGCGGAGATGTAATAGTTCCAGTAGGAAGAACTGTATTCCCCGAGGCAGTAAGGGTTAAGTCTATGGTGAGGTTGTAGCACACTTACTTGCAGACGCTGCAGGAATCTCTCCTCCTGGCTGGTGCTGACAGGCTGGATCCTGTATGGAGAGAATAGCTTGCACACAGAGACTCCAGGGAAGCAGTTCCAGGGTTTTCCAAAGCTTTACTCCAAGTTCTTTCAGTCATTTTACAAGTCATTTGCAGTTCTTACAAGTTACAGTACACGGGCACATTCTCCCTCTCCGGGTTCCCTTTGCTCTGCAGCCAGGCCTCTCTCTCTGTGACCCCTCACACAGTCTTTAGTGTCCTTTCCGGGCTGTCTACGGTCTCCGTCTGTACGGGTGGTGTGTGGTGCGCTGGACAGTATGGCGGTGACTTGGGCTTCTGTGAGTCCTAGTGCGTCACTTAGCTGCCTGTCCTTTAGGGTAGGGATCTCAATCTGAAACTCAGACCCCTCGTCGTGTTGTCTGGGGATTCCGGGTAAACTGCGGTCCCCTCTAGAGCCGACACTCTACTCAGCCCAGCCTCCAGCAGTCCTCAGGTGTGAGGCTCTACCAGGCTCTCTACTTTCTGTTCCTTTCAGTATTCTAGGAGGGCTACTCCGCCTGCAGTCAGTGGCTTTAGCTGCTGTCTAGGGCCCGAGTTCCACCGTCCCTCTCTGTTCTGTCACACTCCTGATGGCATCAGCATCAGATGGACTTTCTCTCCCCTCTGGCTCACACTGGCTCAGTACGGATTCTGCGCTCCTAGGCCTTGCACTCACAGGACGTGTGATTGTCTTTCTGTCTTTACATCTCAGCCTACTGTAGCCTACTAACTTCCTTTTCTCCTCCCCCTCACTATATACTCTCAAGTCACCTGACTTCTGGTGTGCCCAACCCACTCCTCTGATCCACCACCCCTCAATCTCATAGAGTTCTAATCTCCGGGCTGGATGTTACCTTCTCTTACACGTGGGTTGTGTGGGCTGTGAGGGTGTTGGTGTGCAACAAGTGTCCTACCTGCCTGGCTGCAGTTCCCTTTGTGGCCTCCTGGACGCAGGGGCGCCACATCTGCATACTGTATGTGTATACAATGTGTAATGTATGTATACAATGTGTGTGTAATGTGTCTATACTGTGTGTAATGTCTCTATACTGTGTGTCATGTGTCTATACTGTGTGTCATGTGTCTATACTGTGTGTAATGTGTCTACACTGTGTGTAATGTGTGTATACTGTCTGTAATGTGTGTATACTGTGTGTCATGTGTGCATTCTGTGTGTCTCTACAATGTGTCATCTATGTATTGTGAGGCACCGCCGGCGTGATCCCCATGGCCGGGGCGCATCACATGCAGGATCAGGGTATGATCCTGTTCACACTGGCCGGTTTGATAGTGGATGACGCTGTGTGAACCTATCCTGAACACAATGAGGTTTAATGTGACTAATGAGTGGCTCATGAGATCGAGGAAAAGGAATGTAATGAGTGATTGCTGACAGCCCAGGTGGGTGTGTCAGGTGGGTGTGTCCGGAGGAATAGCAGCCCAGCTGGTTGAGTCAGTGTGGGTGTGGCAGGCACGATAAGAGCCTGCTAGCTGAGTGATTGAGAGATTCATTACCAGCCAGAGAGCAGTGCAGAGCCGTCCAGTCCAGGGCTCTGTGTGTGATGGAATAATGGGAGCATGCTAGCTCCATGCCGGTTCCTAGGTCCAGGGTCGTGGCAGCACCTGGAAGGGGAAGCTATGGCTGAACCTGGTGGATACTGGTCCGGGCGTGGGGTGAAACACGTCCGGGAAAGGAGCCCATGAGGATGCCTGGTGGAACCTGTGATACAGGTAGCGAGACCCGGGTCCGTGCCCGGTAAGAAAGCAGTTCTCAAATGCTTGTGTGAACTGTGCACCTGGTGTGTGAAATGTGCCAGGCGGGCATAGCCGCCCGTGGTCCAACTAGAAAGTCAGTGAGGGACCTGTGTTAACCATATGTGTATGAGGGCTTAGTTAATTGCCCTGAATGAGAGACGATGGCCTATATGTAAGAGCCATGTATACTGATGTGGAGAGAGAGTGACCCAGCTAGTGTGGATGATATTGGAGGATTTCCGTCCCTGTGGGACGAGAGGGAGGCTTGCCCTGCTGCTTGCAGCGGGTACCTTTCCCTCAACCACGTCCTCTAAAGGTGTAGGTGTGCCTGTGGTGCCAGACACAGGGGTAATAGGGCTCCTAGTAGGTACGGATGAGTTTCCCAGGTACTAAAGTTTGCCAATCCCTGTAATGGACCATGGAGGAGCCGCAGTCCATGGATGTATTATGATGGGCTGTGAGCGGGTGTAAGGATGCATGGGATCCATGGATATTGTATGATGGATCACATGTGGTATGTAAGGTCCTGGTCAGGCAGGAATCCTGACTACGGGATATATATATATATATATATATATATATATATATATATATATATATATATGGAGTCATCAGGCTGGGTGACTAAAGCCAGGCGGCAGGTACCGCCATTGGGATCCACATCCCTGTTATGAACCCGCAGGGGTCATCGTCGAAATGTAACTTATGTATTTATGTGTAAAGTGTATATAGGCCGGAGGCCGTACCTACCACGGGAGCAAGTGTTAGAGCTCCAATGGGGAGAGAGGTGGTTACCGGTCCCGGGTTACAATAATGGTATATGTGCAATGTCATATGTAATATCAATGTATTATGTGACGTGTAGGTGTTAAATGTTAAATGTACTAACCCGGTTATTGATGCTGTTGAGAAATAAACGGGTAGTTACGTGAAAAATTATACACATGTGTTGGCGTCATTACGCAGCAAGCGAGTCCCCGGCTCGCTACCTCACAGTATACACTGTGTGTAATGTGTGTAATGTGTGTATACTGTGTGTAATGTGTGTATACAAAGTGTCTGTATACTGTGTAATGTGTCTATACAATATGTGTCTATATCTGTGTGTCATGTATGTATATAAAGTGTCTAACGTGTGTCTGTACTGTGTGTAATGTATGTATACAATGTGTGTGTACTGTTTGTATACTGTCTAATGTATGTATGTATACAATGAGTGTGTATACGTGTGTGTGTGTTATATAATGTATGTATACTGTGTGTCTTATATAATGTGTGTAATGTATATATAGCATGTGTGTGCTATGTATGTAATGTGTGTGTGTGTGTATACAATGTGTGTGTGTGTGTGTCTACAGTGTGCGAACACAAACACTATGTATATATCAGTCTATATAATGGAAGTATGTGTGTAAGGTGTGCAATCCAGGAATGCGTCCACATATATGTCTATATATAATGTATGTGTCTATATATTGCCTGTGTTTGTACATGTATGGCGGCCGTCACACGCTTCAATATCGATAGCGATATTGTTAGCGATCACGTGCACACGCGATCGCTAACAATATCGCTCACATCGCTGGTGAGCTGTCACACAGGCAGACTCACCAGCGATGTGGACCAGCGAGATCGCTGGTAACTATGGTACACATCTGGTTACTAGGCGCCGCGCGGCGCTTAGTAACCTGACGTTTACCATAGATACCATCTCCCAGCATAGGCTCTGCCGCTGGGAGATGGATCATCGTGGTGTCACACACCACGATGAGGCAGATTGATCAAGCGTTTATCGCTTGATATGAGCTCCGGCTCACCAATCTGCGATCTAACGATCAAGCGATTTTACATTGTAAAATCGCTTGATTGCACGCAGCGATGCACAAACGATATCGCTTAAGCGATCAAACAGCAGATCGCTTAAGCGATATCGTGCTTTAAATTGATGCGTGTGACGGCCTCCTATAATACATTATACACACTATTTATGTACACTCAAAACTACACATTTACACACCTATAAAAAACACACATATCCATGTTTTTATCACTATCTGACATAAAATCTGACTAAACCTTTCCCATTTTAGGTCACGTAGTATTACCATAATCCTCTACTTACATAATCACCAGTTTTGCCTTTCCGCCCACTGTGCCGCTATTACAGCATCCTTTGCAGCGTTGCGAACGATGACGTGCATGCGCCATTCCCACCCGCCGCTTGCCTGTCACTTGCGACGTCATAGCAACCGCAGCGCGTGCGCCATCGCGACCCGCCGCTTGCCTCTCAATTGCGACAGCGTCGCAACCGCAGCACGTGCGCCGTGCCCAACACGCAAGCGATGTGCATGCGCCATTGCGAGCTGCCGCTTGCCTCTCACTTGCGGCATCCTAGCAACCACAGCGCATGCGCCGTGGCCACCTCACCGCGCCAGCGATGGCGCACATGCCCCATCGCGAGTCGCACTTTACCTCACACTACTCTATGCACACCACATTCACCAACCCTCTCGGTCACGTCACACGCCTCACCACAGCTGCCCAGCCTCTACCCGCCTACAGACCGCCCCGCTGCTGACGTTCTCCTCTGTCTCTACTGCTCCCGTTCCCAGCTCTAAACTTACCCAATATTCATTTCATTGCACTCCCGATGCGATAGCATTGGGCCTTTTTACTAGTCTGATGGTGGGTTTACACACACCAATTTCTGTGTCCAATATCTGAACCGATCTCTGGTTGCAGTGAAATCATGGACACATTGTTCCATTTTGTGGCTGTGTACAAAATGGAGCAATGTGTCCATGATTTCACTGCAACCAGAGATCTGTTCAGATATTGGACACAGAAATTGGTGTGTGTAAACCCACCATTATATATAAAGCTGAGTGCATGTATGTGTGTGTGAATGTATGTGTGTATGTACGTGTGTCCACACATAGCCCATGTGTGCTAAATTCATGGCCGCTGCCAGGTGCCCTAGGCCTCAGTCCCAGTTTTGTATATGCTGGCTTCCTGTTTGTACCTAGCGTGCATGCAGCCACACCTTCCCCTCTTTTATAGGGGTGGCATGTGCAGATGTGCAGCTTGACTTGGTGTCCCCAGCCTATTGCTGTGGGTCATCTCCTATTTAAAGTTCCTATTCCCTGTAGGGCATAGCCAGGGCTTCACATTAGGTTTGCAAACCTAACCATGTATGTTGATCCAGCTCCCTGCAACTGATCTGCCTTTGATACCAGCTTCAGTTCTGCTAGCAATCAATTCTGTGATAGCTGAAATCTGCTTGTCTTTGTCCCTGGATCCATCCTTTCTATGTATTTTCCCTGGTACCAGCCTCCCTGGTTTGTTTCTGTAATCCCGCTGTGTCATATACCTGAAATCCTGGTGTGCCTTGCATCTTGTACCTGAAGTCTGTAAATTTTCTGTATCCTAAAGCCCCCATCACACATAACGAGATCGTTAGCGAGATCTTTGTAACGTCACAGGTTTTGTGACATAATAGCGATCTCGCTAATGATCTCGTTACGTGTGACAATTAGCAGCGATCAGGCCCCTGCTGTGAGATCGCTGATCGTTACAAAGTGCTCTGGGTCAATTTTTGGTCGTTGCGCTCCCGCTGGGAATGCTGCATCGCTGTATTTGAAAGGTACAACGACCAATGATCTCAATACTACGCTCGAGAGTGACAATTCTTAACGACCTCTGTATCATTCTGGATCATTGCTGAAGTCGCTGGTGAGATCTGACTATTTGACATCTCACCAGCGATCCCAACAGCGACGCACCAGCGATCCCTACAGGTCGTATCATTGTCAGGATCGCGGGTGTGTCGCTACATGTGACGGGACCTTAATTATGCTGTGCAAGCACCACCCAGTTCCAGTCCGCTCATGCTGTGCCTATGTCACTCAGCTACCTTCTGTGCATGCTGTGCTTATAATATTCTGTTGTACTTGCACCACCTAGCTTCGGTCCACTCCTGCTGTGCCTGTATCACTCAGCTCCAGGCTGTGCCTGCTGTGATCATACAATTTTGCTTGGCTCTCACCACCTAGTTCTGGTCTGCTCCTGCTAGCCAGTGTCACTCAGCTCCGGTCCGTGCCTGCACTATTCTGCTGTGCTCATGTGGCGCCCCTGTGTCCAGGAGGCCACAAAAGGGAACTGCAGCCAGGCAGGTAGGACGGCAGTTGAACCTCAACACCCTCACAGCCCACACAACCCACGTACAGTAGAGGGCAGCATCCAGCCCTGAGCTTGGAGACTCTAGGCAGGCGAGGGGTGGTGGATTTAGAGGAGTGGGTTGGGCACACACGTAGTCAGGTGACTGACAGTAGAAATAGTGAAGGGGGAGGAGAAAGGAGTCAGTAGGCCAGAGTGAGCCGACCAGAAAAGACACAGACCAGCAGCAGGCTGAGGAACACGGCACAGGCCAAGAGACAGCAGCAGGCCGAGCTAAGCTGAGCAGGAAGAAGGAATCACACGTCCTGGCAAAGTGGGGTGTAAGGAGCGCAGAATCTGTACTGAGCCGGTGTGAGCTGGAGGAGAGAGAAAGCCTATCCGGAGCCAGTTCCCCCAGGGGTGTGAAGAGAAGAGAGGGACGGTGATACCCGGGCCCTAGAACGACAGCTGAGGCGACCGACTGCAGGTGGAGAAGCTCTCCTATGATACTGGAAGATGCAGAGGAAGAGAGCCTGGTAGAGCCTCACACGGAGGACTGTTGGAGGCTGGGCTGAGTAGAGTATCGGCTCTAGAGGGGACCGTAGTTTTACCCGGCATCCCCAGACAACCGACGGGGGACCAAAGCTACATGTTGGGGTCCCTACCCCAAAGGACAGGCAGCTCAGTGACAAACAGGAGGACCCACAGGGGCCCAAGTCACCGCTATAATGTCCGGAGTCACACACACCAAGTGAACCGATAGCACGTGAACAGCCCGGAAAGGACATAGAGACAGAGTGAGGGGTCGCAGAGAAAAAGACCTGGCTGCAGGGAGTAAAGGGAACCCCGGAGGGGAGAGTGAGCCCGTGTACTGAAACTTGAATTGAACTGTAAGAACTGTAACTGAACTGTGAGCTGTACTGAGGAACTTTGAGAGTAAACACGGTGAACCCTGAATCTGCTTCCCTTGTGTCTCTGCAGAGCCACAGCCTGTCAGCACCAGCCCCGAGGAGAGATTCCTGCAGCATCTGGCTAGTAAGTGAATTGCACTCAGCAAGGAGCCTGCACACCACACATAGACTCCAATCATCACTGCCCCGGGGAACACAGTTCTACCCACTGGAACTATCCCATCTACGCTGCCATTCCATCATCCCCGGAGGTTCTGCAGCAGCGGCGGCCCCATCCCTGGCCGCACATAGTGGGTGGCGTCACGACTGACAATCCCCTGTAAATATTCCCTTTTATTTGCCAGCCCGGGACATGGTCCGGACCAGAACCACCCGTGACTTCCCCAGTAGTAGACCCGGTCCGGTACCGAGTACCCCGTCCCAGTGGGCTCGACAAACCTGGCGTCACGAACAGGATCTACCTGGTACAAAAGAATTGGACCCCGTGCGCCTAAAGAATGTGTTCTGGACTTTTCCCGCCAAAATCTGACCTTAATGGCGGCCATAGAAGACTAACGCCATGTGCAGAGGAGGCGTTCCTGAAACCCCCATCGTGGGCCGGCCCGGTCCAAGGCGTGAAGAAAAGGACCCGCCCTGGCTCCCCTTAACTCTGGGAGAGCCAGCCGTCACTCTGAAAGAAGAGCCTCGCCCCTAGACCCTCCTACCAATGAGAAGCTGGTGGGAGAAGAAACGGAAATCGTCATCAGGAAGAGGCTGGATGAGAAACCGGAAGAGAAGCAGTCGCCATTGCAGTACACGAGGATGGAAGCGGAGGACGCCCAGGAAAGCGCTGCAGAAGGAAGACCACAAGTGATCCCTGAGGGCCCACGGAGTGACCCAATGGAGGAACCCGGCCAGGGAGAGACCTTGTGTGACCAGAGCGAGATGGCAGAAGGCGGCAGAGAACGTCCCCACGTCCGAGACACCCGGCGAGGTGTGCTGCGACTGCTGCCCCAGCAGATGACCCGTGTTCAAGAGCAACATACCCGGATCCAGCTTGATATCAGTCACAATCAGTCACCATCAGCAAACCTATCAGACTTTGTCCATACAACCCGGCTGGGTTGGAGATGACCGTGATCGCGTGGAAAGCGAGGGAGAATGCCGTACCGCGACCCTGGTGGATCTATCTGTGCCCAGAGCTGTACCGCACCTAGCGACAAGAGAAGCCGACCCACTAGAAGCCTTACCCGAGGGATATCTGCTGTTACCGCAGCCCCTGATCCTGGCACCTGCGACAATAGAGGTGAGAGGGGAGCAGCTCCGCTGCTGGTGGGAGCGGGACGAGATAAATGATGACATGATGGGCTTTCTGGGAGATCCTGATGATCCCATAGGCTCTGCAGAGATTGTGACCAGAGATGAATACCTGAGAAGATGTATCAGGAGATGGGAAAAGGAAGAATTAGAAAGGCTAGAAAGAAGCGGGAAATGATTGCTTGTACGCAGTATTTAAAAACCGTCGCCCAGTGAGATGTAAGCCTTAACAGATCCCCAAGACATGAAGGCAGAATCGTTAAAATTAAGCCTGCAGATGGTTACGCCTTTGCTTGAGAGGCCAGAATAGACTGTGATATCTTTTTTAACCGCCGTGATGTAGAATCGCACCTTCCAGAAAAACACCCGGACAGGGAAGTGCAGGTTGGAGAATGGGTCTCCTATATAATTGTGCAAGGAGCAAGAAACCCGGGTTCTGCATCCTGAAGAAAAAAAGAGAAGACTTGTAATTGTGAATGAGGTGTATTCCTTGCTGTCCCCATCCCATACCTGAATGAATATTTGTTCCCCTTGTTTGTCTTATATGTTTTATTGACATTTTTCTACCACAAACAATGAGCTGGTACGAACGTTGAATTGTAAATAGTTGAGCACCTTTGTGTGCTCCCCTTTGGTTTTAAGACCAGTTTTGCACATGAGAAGTAGTGCATGAGACTTTGAATTTTGAATCGTGAACTTTGAACTGCTTTTTGAAGAATTTTTGCACTTTTGAAGCTTTTGAAGAAGAATGCTTTTTATACTTTTTGCAAGAAAGTAATGTTTATAATGTGTTTTATATTGAAAGTAAAGTGAATGCGTTGTAGCATTAGACCCCGCAGAGGTCCAGAAGGGTAATGACGTAGATATACCTATGCACTTGTATATAGTTAACTTATGTAACGTTTGAAGAATCGTGCCTCCCGGATGGGAAGAAACCAAGAATGCTTAATGTTTATGTTGTTATAAAATAAAATGTTTTCAGGGGGATCCATGACGGGCAGCGCGGGGACGCTCTAGTTTAACTCCGGGAGAGTGTGGCGCCCCTGCGTCCAGGAGGCCACAAAAGGGAACTGCAGCCAGGCAGGTAGGACGACAGTTGAACCTCAACACCCTCACAGCCCACACAACCCACGTACAGTAGAGGGCAGAATCCAGCCCTGAGCTTGGAGACTCTACGCAGGCGAGGGATGGTGGATTTAGAGGAGTGGGTTGGGCACACACGTAGTCAGGTGACTGACAGTAGAAATAGTAAAGGGGGAGGAGAAAGGAGTCAGTAGGCCAGAGTGAGCCGACCAGAAAAGACACAGACCAGCAGCAGGCTGAGGAACACGGCACAGGCCAAGAGACAGCAGCAGGCCGAGCTTAGCTGAGCAGAAAGAAGCAATCACACGTCCTGGCAAAGTGGGGTGTAAGGAGCGCAGAATCTGTATCGAGCCAGTGTGAGCCGGAGGAGAGAGAAAGCCTATCCGGAGCCAGTACCCCCAGGGGTGTGAAGAGAAGAGAGGGACGGTGATACCTGGGCCCTAGAACGACAGCTGAGGCGACCGACTGCAGGCGGAGGAGCCCTCCTATGATACTGGAAGACGCAGAGGGAGAGAGCCTGGTAGAGCCTCACATGGAGGACTGCTGGAGGCTGGGCTAAGTAGAGTGTCGGCTCTAGAGGGGACCGTAGTTTTACCCGGCATCCCCAGACAACCGACGGGGGACCACAGCTACACGTTAGGGTCCCTACCCCAAAGGACAGGCAGCTCAGTGACAAACAGGAGGACCCACAGGGGCCCGAGTCACCGCCTTACTGTCCGGAGTCACACACACACCAAGTGAACCGATAGCGCGTGAACAGCCCGGAAAGGACATAGAGACAGAGTGAGGGGTCGCAGAGAAAGAGACCTAGCTGCAGGGAGTAAAGGGAACCCCGGAGGGGAGAGTGAGCCCGTGTACTGAAACTTGAATTGAACTGTAACTGAACTGTGAGCTGTACTGAAGAACTTTGAGAGTAAACACTGTGAACCCTGAATCTGCTTCCCTTGTGTCTCTGCTTGAATGTTATTCCCTCCGTGCAGGCTTGCAAAGGACCTCCACCTGCAGAGCCACAGCCTGTCAGCACCAGCCCTGAGGAGAGATTCCTGCAGCATCTGGCTAGCAAGTGAATTGCACTCAGCACGGAGCCTGCACACCACACATAGACTCTAATCATCACTGCCCCGGGGAACACAGTTCTACCCACTGGAACTATCCTATCTACGCTGTCATTCCATTATCCCCGGAGGTTCTGCAGCAGCGGCGGCCCAATCCCTGGCCGCACATAGTGGGCGGCGTCGCGACTGATAATCCCCTGTAAGTATTCCCTTTTATTTGCCAGCCCGGGATACGGTCCGGACCAGAACCACCCGTGACTTCCCCAGTAGTAGACACGGTCCGGTACCGAGTACCCCGTCCCAGTGGGCTCGACACTCACACTACCCAACTCCCTTCCACTCCTGTTGTGCTTATGTCATGCAGCTCCTGTCCACTCCTGCTGAGCCTATACCATCCTGCTTGGGTCCATTTCAGTCAGTATCCAAAATCCGGTATCTGATGACCTCAGCCTTGGGCTTGGAGCCATGTCCAATATTTGGTATCTAATGACTCCTGCCTAGTACCTGGAGTACTCGGGTTCCGCCCATGTCCTGTTGTCCGGCCTGGATCTTGGTGTCCACCTAGTGATGACATCTGCCTCAAGTCAGTGTCTGATGTTCTTATGCTGTGCCAGTGCCATGCCTGAGGTCAGAGACCCTTTTGATATGCTTGTGCCAGATGACCCCATGATTGAAAGATAGATTTGTGGTCAATGTGGAGCGCTCATAAATAGTGAGACAAGAATATTGTATTATGCTGAAGCATTCAACTTTATTAATATGACATACCACTACGCGTTTCTACAGCGGACGACTGACTTCCTCAGGTGAAAACCACAAATCTATCTTTCAATCAATGTAAAAATCCCCCTTGTGGGGTGTTTGGCTGGAGCTGCTTTACGTGGGAGACACCGTGTGAGCAAGCTGAAAGTCCTGCAGTGATGTCATGGTGACGCAGCGGCACGTGACCGGAGTTCCCCACGTGATCCGGACGAGGAAGGAGACGAGGAACGAACCTGGGGTCACATCCTTACAGCCGAGCAATATACCGACGTTGTGCAGGGGTGCCATAAACATATCCCCACTTGATCACCAGGTTCTTTTCATGTGCACTCTCTCTTATCTCTCTCTTTTCTATAGATGACCCCATGATGATATCAAACTGAGATGACCTTCCTGCCATGCCATTGCCTGATGATGTCTGCTTGAGGTCGGTGTCTAATGTCCACCTATTCTGCTAGTGCTACTGTACACCTGAGGCTTAAGCATGTCACCTCTCTGCTATGCCCATGCCAGATGACCCTATGATGACATCATCCTGAGAAGACGTCCCTTCCATGCCTTTGCTAGTCGACGTCAAACTTTGATGTCCTCCTTTCCTGATGTCTGGAGTTTGGAGCCTTGACCCAATGTCCTGATTATGATCACCTTTCCTTTTTGCCATGCACCTGGTGGCTAGTGATGGGCGAATCCTAAACTACTCGGAATCGCTAGACTCCGACGAGTCTGAGTCCAGGACTCGCTACTCGTTGCGAGTCTAGCGATTCCAATGTTAATGAATGGGGAGGCGAGTATTGCAGTGATTCCTCTGCTGCCGGACCCTATAAGGGGTCTGGCAGCAGAGGAAAAACCTGCCATTCCCCATGTTAAATAGTAAAAAACACAACACAGAGAAAAAATTTTTTTATTAGAAAAAAAAAAAAAAAAGCCATTAGGGACTCCATCTTTAATGAAAAAAATCCTCTTCCGTCCGACGTAGTCCAAAACGCGATGTCCTCTCTGCTACATGCCTGTGCATAGATATAGATGTCTATGCACAGGGAGTGAGCAGACTGAGAACAATCTCAGCACTGCTACATCTCTATGTACAGACATAGATGTCTGTACACAGGGAGAGCAGGCGGGCTCTAAGACACCGGAGCTGCGGCAGCCCGCAGGACCCGGAGCCCTAAGCAGAGAGCAGACAGCCTGAAGACGGAAGAGAGGTAAGGAGAATTTCTCCCCCCTCCCTCCACTCCCTGCTCGCTCCCCCAGCCCAGTCCTAACTTAGGACGGCGGGGGGGGAAAGACCGGACTCGTTACTGTGCGAGTAATCCCTGCTATTACTCGCACAGTAACGAGTCGGGCGAATCCCTTACTACTCGGCGAGTACCGAGTAGTAACGAGTAGATTGGCCCATCCCTACTGGTGACTATGTCTCTGAACCATGTCTTGAAATCCTGACATGTGTACCTGACTTGCCCCGTGGGGGCTGTGGGGTACTCGCAGCTGGGCCTGACGATGTCGTCTGGCGAATCGGGATGTCACGGTGGCATGACCTGGTCCGTGGCCCCGGAGCGGTCAATAAAAAGGGGGTGAGTTTGTTGAAAAGGGGAAATCGGGTTTAGGGATTGGTTCTCATGACGCCACCCATGGTATGCGGCTATTAGTGGCCGCGTCTGCGGTGCTGGACCTCTGGAAATGATGGGAGTACAGCGGTGATGGTTTCTCTCCCCACCAGTGAAGCGGATCCACAGGGCAATCGTGAAAGTCTATGGCGGTGGTAGGCCATTGGGGATGCAGGACTGAGGGTGCTGAATAACCGACAGACACAAGAGTTGAAGTCTCCATTGCCTTTACTGGCAGTAGTCACAGGTTTATTCCAGGGTACCATCCACAAGCGATGTGGAGAATCCGGGGGGTCTGGAAGCAAGTTGGGGATCTCCTCACCCGGCGAGTTCTGAGGCCTCCCTGTTGCGCTACTCTTGGCGGGCCCTGGCTGCTTGTAAAGCTGTGACCCTCTCTCCTCCTGTGGAAAGTCTCTCACCCGTATGGCAGGCAGCACGAGCCCTTCTCTGGCACCTCTCCTCTGGCGGAGGTACTGGGCTCAAGTATGCTGCTGTGCCTCTTAGGCTTTGTGGTGCCCGTGGGGCTTGGGATCCCCCGCCATCCAGATTTTGCTGTTGGGCCTGAATTTCGTGCTCAGCTTCGGACTCCAGTGTCCGGTTCTGATGCTGTGCTCTGCAGTGAGCCTGGCAACCGGCTCCACTCCCCAGACCTTCTTCTCTCCTTCTGAGACCCTCTCCTACAGGTCCCTCATTCTTGCTGCATTTTTCCTGGGATGGGCTCCTCTGACTCCAGTTCCCTCAGGATGTCTGCCACTTCCTCCTCCTCTCTAAAGTTCTGCCTAACCCTCCCCTCAGGCCAGCATTTATGGGGAAAGCTCCCTTGAATTCAGGTTCAGAGCTCCCCCTGCTGGTCTGGAGTCAGGAAAAGTGTTGCATGATGTGGGCTCACCTGGTGTGGATATCCTTCCCTTGCTTCAAAGTACAGCATGACCCCCCCAAGGGAGGGAATGCCATTATGGCAACCGGTCTCTGGGGTGCCACATACCACATTGCCCACTTGCTCAGCTGCCAAAGGCTCTGGTCACTGCACTTCCTTAGTCTGGGTAGGCTGGGTCCCCCTTGTGGTCCAGAGGGTCCACTCTCCTCCTTGGACGCTCTTTTTTGTCCCGCGCTGTCTCGCTTGCTCCTAGGACTGAAGGACCTGAAGTTGCCTGGCAACCCGATCAGCTGAGCGGTCATATGACCGCTCAGCTTATCGGGTTGTCACATGACCGCGCGGTTTAAATCTCCTGCCTGCTGGTCAATTTTGGTGGGCGGGAGATTTAAACCGTGCGGTCATGTAACAACCCAATCACATGACCGGTCCGCACAGTTGATCGGGCCCAAGGTCCTTCAGTCCTAGGAACGAGCGAGACAGCGCTGGACACCGTCGAACAGGTGAGGATGTTTTTTTTTGTTTTAAGTCTTCATTTACAGAATTTCACTTCCGTAATGTATATACATTGCGGAAGTGAAATTAAAGGGGAACACACAATTTTAGTGTACTGAGCATGCTCAGTACACTAAAATAGGGTCCGAGATCCGATCCGATGTTTTCTCGGACCCTGCTCCATAGGCCCCCATGTTAAAGGGAGCGGATCATGTCGGATCCGATTCGGTTCGCTGTGGCCAAAATTGGAGCAGTCTCTGGATCCGACACAAATCGGATCCGACTCTGGATCTCAAATCAGAGCAGTCATCGGATCCGACACAAATCGGATGGCAATAAGGACAAATCGATCCGTGTCCATAGAGATACATGGGGGCAAAATCGGATCCGTGGCTGTCCGATTTACAACGGAGAGCCACAGATCAAAAAAAATCGTGATGTGAAAGCACCCTTAGAACTCTGCTCTCCACAAGTTAACTAAGTATTTTCAGGTCTCCATGGGGTTGCTAACCATTTACCTAATACAATTTGTTCCGCTTATCTTAGAAATCTGGTTTCTCTGTCCCTGCTCCTGCACCCCTCCCTAACCCTACTCTGCTTTACATCACCTGTCGTATCCACCAGAGCATATAACACTGTTTTGCTTTTTTTGTTTTTTTTTCCTTTCGTTTGCTTATGTATATATGTATGTGTCTTCAGAATTTGTGTCATTATTAGCCTGACGAAGGGGCCACAGTGTCTGGCTGTGGGGAGGGAGCAGTGGGTGAGTGGGTGCATGTCGGAGGCAGGAGAATGTCCACGCTACTTGATCCGGCACTGGGGAAACTACATGGTGCCAATACTTAGAGTTGAGGAATATTCATTAGCTGCATCCCCGCCCACATGTCAGTGCTGAGCAGTGAGCTGGGAGCAACTAATGACTTTTCCTTCACTCGGAGGAACCACGTCGTTTCCCCAGCGCTGGATCCAGCAGTGCTGGGGAGAATGGGAGTCCACTGTGCTGGGGAGAGCGGCAGAGCTGGGATCGCTGCAGAGGTGACAACATACCTCGGGGAGCACAGTGTGTGCTTACATGAAGTGCTGTCACTGTCAACTTGCAGCCAATCTCTTACACTTCTCTCTCAAATTGCAGGACCAGGACCTGTGATGAGGTAATGAAGTGGGCGGGCTGAAGCATCACATCACAGCACTCCTTCTTCATTACATGTGATGCTCTTCATTACCTCATCACAGGTCCTGTAATTTGAAATAGACACGTTATAGATCAGCTGCAGGATGGCAGCAACAGCAGTTAATGTAAGAGTAAAAGCCAAGAATGAATTGTAATTGTTAATAAAGAACTGTACATACAGGCTTTCTACCACTCCTGTAGTGAACTATAACTCCCAGCAAGAAAAAGGATCTGCAGGACATGCTGGGAGTTATAGTTCTCCCTTGATATGAATTGCACATATGAGATTCTAAAGCAGCACTCCAGTGTTTTCTCTTTAGCACAGACACTCTCCAGCTTCAAAGGAGCACAGTGACCCGTGCTACTGCGCAGCCATGAGAGCAGTGCCTGTTACTCAACATGCATACACAGGAGGGGTGGCGGTTTCAAAAGAGCGGGACAGGTATTCCAGGCAGGGGGGTGGCAAGGACCATGGAGAGCACCCCTTCCTGACCTTTTCAGGAGTCATTTACATACAGCGCAGGAGAGAATAAAAGTTAATTTCTAAGGTATGCAGGGGGATGTCTGGTCATATAGAGGGGTTACAAAAGCCCCAATTACATTATGTTACAGCTGGTGGGCACAGTTTAGAATGCCCAAAGGGGGTGACAGGTTCACTTTAATATGTGAGGTTCAAATAACAGCCACATAGCAGCAAGCAAAAACCTCCTCTCATGATAAATGCCCTGTGTGGTCATATTTTAGTGTGTGCTTTATGTTAAAGGTTCTCTGTTTTAAAACTAAATTTGATGTATTTTTTATTCTAAAACTACTTTTTATATGGAGATAGATACTAAGTCTTGATATTGTAACTGTGTATGACTTATGTCAAAAGGAGCAGGATTTTTTGCCATAAGAAGCTCTTCGTTGTTCTTTACATTCATCCTTCAGAAACACAATTTCATGAACACCTAAAGTCATAGATTTATGTGCATCTCTCATTCCATTCATGTTCACTTTTACTGCATCATTATAGAAACATATCGTTTGTGTGTTTAATTTTCTCTTTCATCAAAAGTTTCTTTAATTATATAGTTAAATAGAGGATAATAGCAGAATAGCAGAGACCGTTCAGCTTATACTAATCGGCATATCCATTTATCACTGCAATCACTTTGATATACTTTTAATGTTCCTTCACAACATGGGGTGTGATATGGGTGGTTGAAGCCATATTTAGGGCACTACTTGACATGTAAGTGATGTCATCACTTGATCTAATTTATTCATTATTTTTTTTAAATATTAAATTATTCTATAACACTATCCTTTGTGAATGTTTATAGTATAACTGTTTCATGTGATATGTAGACTGTCAATCAAAAAAGAGTAATGTCCCAGCTTCTGGTATAAGAATAATGTCTTCTTTATTTTTCGTCCATTATTAAAAAAGTACTGATTTGCAAAGTTTGCACAGACAGGGCGGGGTAGTAAGACACGTTTTGAATACTAACTTTGATTTGTTTGGCACGATCATGGATATAAACCCCTTCATAAGATATCTCACAGTAAAGAGACATTTTACAGGTGAACAAGATGACGGTTTCGAGCAGGAAGAAGATACTTGTGAGAACATTTACAGTTGTTTGGAATTTTATGAACAATGCGCTGGGTTGAATTTGGAGGAAATGAAAGAGAATTCATCTGATGATGGTCTACTGAAAATAGAAAACATCAAAACGAAGAATCTTTACTTCTATCCTGCTAGTTCAAGGGTTGGTAGTATGGAGCATTTCCAGGAGGTTTTGGAGAGGGAATTGCACAAACTGATTTTAACTATTAATAAACAATTCTCACCCAAAAACCTGAGTCCAGATTTGGTCAGGGCATTTAATCGGTTAAAATCCATAAAATATATCACGATTAAAAAGGCTGACAAAGGTGGCAAAATAGTTGTGATGGATACTGAAACGTATAAGGCGCAGATTTTGAAACTTTTGTTGGACCAAGAAACATATACCCGTTTGAAATGAAATCCCCAAAATAAATTCAGTGAGGAAGTCAACATCTTAGTAAGTGAGGGTTTTAAGCTGGGCATAATTAAAAAAAAAAGAGAGATTATTTAACATGTGCAAATCGTGTAATATCAACAATGCACACTTTACCGAAGATACATAAAGACATCCTTTCACCTCCAATGCGACCAATAATGATGGAATTGGGTCATGTAATGAACACTTAGTAGAGTGGGTGGATTTAGTCTTACAACCTTTGGCACAGCGTGTACCAGGATAAATCAAAGACACCATGGATATTTTGGAACAATTGTCAAAAAAGAGATGGTCATCAGAATACATGTGTATAGGCTGTGATGTTAATTCTCTATATACCTCCATACCTTGTCTTACAGCCATGGAAGCTTTAAAATTCTACTTAGAAAAATACAGTCCATATCGAGATGCGCGGCAAAGATATATGTATTGGATGTAACATATTTCTTAATAAATCACAATTATTTTGTCTTTTAGAATGTCTATTATTTACAAATGCAAGGTGTCTCGATGCATGTTCATTTCTCACCTTCTCTTGCTAATTTGACTATGTCATACTGGGAGCATTGTTTTTTGTACTCAAGCAATAATCCATATGTTTCAAATCTATCCTGGTATGGCAGATTTATTGATGATATGATTTTCATTTGTCAGGGAGATGAGTCTGCCACACCAGGAATGCAAACAAGAAGATAAAGGAGTTTTTTCTGCTTATAGGTGAATTATTTTATTTGCAAAAAAGTGTATCACCTCTAAAATTGGTGTATTGCAGAAAGATGCAGGGGGGTACAAAGGCACATATATAATCACAGCAGCACAATAAGTACAATGGTATCAATACATGTTACAGCTCTTATATGCTGCTCTCCATACATACATGGGTTTACAACCCTTTTGTTATAGTACGTATTGTGATATATTCATAACCATGTAAGTGTTTCAACCAGAGCTGGGGTGCACTCGGTCACCGGGGCTTCTGTGTGGGATGTCACGGGTGGTCGGTATCCCCGGTGCCGTGCCCTGGCGAACAACTATACCAGGTGTTAATGGTAAACGGTGGGGGTGAAAGGGGTTATTTACAGGGGGACGTGACGCCACCTGTAGAGTCCGGTAAGGTGGTACCGGCGCTGCCAGCCGGCCGCTGAGGTGATGGAGGGGGCAGCAGTGTGTGGTACAGCTCCCCACAGGTGGAGCTTTACCTCAGGGCAGCGATGTTGTGGTGCGATGGTGAGGGAGGACAGTGATGGTAATGGTGGTGCAGTTCTTACCCTTCTGCTGTTGATGTTGATGATGTTAAGTCCTTTGAGCTGCGGCAGGAAGAATAACAGAAACCGTTTCCATTTTAACTTTGCTTTACTCGGTACCGGCTGATGGCATAACAATACACGGTACAGTTTGGTTTAGGGTGTTGTTACCAGCTCAGGATTTCTCTTAAGGAGTCATTAGATGTTCTTTCTCTGTCTTTCAGGGTTTCTATTCTCTTTCTAGATCTTTCTCTCTTTCCCACCTTTGAAGAGCTCCCCGCCAGTCCTACGGTCTGTTTCTAGGAGATAAGGTCTGTCCACTACCCGGTCCGGACAGGGCAACCCAAGACTACAAAGTTCCCTTCCAGCACCGCCGTAAATGTCTGTCCCTTTTTATTTCCCCTAGTGTCCTGAACTGGTTTTCAGTCCTGAGGGGAGAGGTACCTTTGTGGTGCTGTCAGCAACCCGGTCCTGTTGGGCCTGCAGCTCGTCGGCTTCGCAGTCAGGGCTGAACTCCTGGCTGCCTCGGTCGTCCGTGTCACCTGTGTACCCTCAACATGACCAGCTGGCTCCTACCAGTTCTGGTCCGTTGCCATCTGTCCTGGTCCCCCTCATAAAGATGGGGTACCCTCTACTCAGCTGAGCCGCCAGGCATGACCACACTGTCTGCCTTCCCAGCACCGACTGAGGTAAAATCTTAACTGTCACTCTAACTCTATCCTAAGCTCCGCCCACCACCTGTGGAACCTACTATATTACAGTTCCCCCTACTCTAAGTGGTGCGGTCCTAAGTGACTGCTAAAAATAGACTCCATAAGCATTAAATCCTAACCTAGCAACTTACAATATATTACATATAGATGTTAGATGCAATACCACTCTGTGGCGCATACCCGCAGGGGCGCCACATAAGTATAAAGTGCATAGTGCAATAGTTCCAGTATACACAAAACAGAATAAAGGAGAACAGCTTAATAATCAATACATCCAAGACAAAGATGGGAGTACTGGTGTGCCACGGTCCGCGCTGCTGTGGTATGAAAAAACTCACCAAAGAGTCAGCAGTTATTCCATCCTTTATTTCCTCCTCTCTCCAACGCGTTTCAGCGCCACACCCGGCGCCTTCCTCAGGGACATGGTGTGGCGCTGAAACGCGTTGGAGAGAGGAGGAAATAAAGGATGGAATAACTGCTGACTCTTTGGTGAGTTTTTTCATACCACAGCAGCGTGGACCGTGGCACACCAGTACTCCCATCTTTGTCTTGGATTTAAAACCACTATCCAGTGGTCGGTGGAGGTCCTGCAGCAGCTGGAACACTGTTTCCAAAACGCCTTCAAACCAGTTGTGGGGATCACAACTGGACCAGGTGAGCAGCTTCACAGCACCACCTCCTTACACAAGTGTCACTAGTGATAGGGCACTATTGCGCCTTTTGTCCCCCCCCTATTTTTCTTTTCACAATAATCAATACATGTCATACCAGACGATTGTGCCAAATAAAGTGCTGATAGTGCCAAAATGGGAGGGAAACCCTTCTAGTGTGATCCTCTTGGATTCATAACATATACCGGGAAGTGAGCTTACAAGAATTGTCAGAAATTGTACTGATCCAAAAACAGTGGAAAAAGAAATAACATCAACCTCAGTTAGATTAAAACAACAGGGTTACCCTCAATGGATATTAAACAGAGGTGAAAAAATAGGTTCTGACAAAAATCGTATAGATTAATAGTCTCCTAAAAAGAAATCAAGGGATGATTATTTTGAAACATAAACCTGAGATTTTGCTGAAATATAGTGCACAATTTTGAGAGATAAAAAAAATTGATTAATAAACATCTGCCAATCCTCTTTGAAGATGAGACAATGCCATCCTTTTTAAAAAATGGATGCAATGCTGTGGCCAAACAATCACCCTCATTGGGTGACTCACTTTCTCAACATTTTTCTCTGATCTGTAAGCACAAAAAGGCACACGGTTGCAGTGTAAAGGAGATTTTAAATGTGGTTCACAAAAATGTCTCATGTGTTCATTCAGTATGCAGTTGCATTATTCTGATCATGTAACTGAATATAAAATCAAACAGTATATTAATTGTCACTCGGAAAATGTAGTGTATAAGATGAATTGCACTAAATGCAATAAGTTTTATATAGGTTGCCATATGCGTAAATTAAAAACAAGTTTTAATGAGCATTACAATGATATACTAACTTCAAATAACACCAATAGGAATGTCTCTGCAATTGAAAAACATTTTATTATTGAACACAATCGTGACATGTCTTCTTTTCAAGTTTTAGGTATTGAAAAGCTTTATCTGCATGCAAGAGGTGGAGATATTAACATCAAAATTGTTGACAAAAGAAACATTCTGGATATTTAACCTTGATTCCAGATGCGAAAGGTGTTAACCTGAAGAGAGACAATGTATCACTATTAATTGTTTATAATTAACCTGTTGTTAGATTAATGTGCTCAGTGATTTTACTTGTGTTATGTGATTTGCTCCAACTGTTTTCATTGGCACATCTTTAGTATTTTAGAAATCCCTTTGTATTGTGTAGCTAAGTTATGATACAGAATGCAAGTCAGGGTACTTTCACATCAGCGTTTTTTTTAAATCGCGGCAGATGCGGTGAAAAAACCGCATCTGCCGCGATTACCGCATAACCGCTGCACTTGCGGCAAACCCCATACAATGTATATGTGGGCTTGCGGCAGGTGCGGCAAGTGCGGTTTTGGCACTTGCGGCAGGTGCCGCCGCGAAAAAAACGCGGCTGACCATTTGTGGGTTTGATTCCACACAAGAACCTTTCCGTCTCCATTCCTCTCTTAATTCTTTTATATGGTTGTGAGGTTTGTTTTGTCTTCCCTATTATTGTATGTGATTTGTATATTTGATGGATAACATTCACTGTGTTTTTTTTTCTGTATCATTCTCATCGGCTGTTACGGTAATTTGTTTTGTAAACATTGTGACGTCATGGGTAGATCCTCCTTCTTGCTGATGTAATTTCCATCATGTTTTTGGCACCTTTTTTCTTTTAAAAGTGTAATTGTTCAGTGTAATCGTGATGTTCCCTGAGGAAGGAGCTCGGGAGGAGGCTCCGAAACGCGTAGGAAAATAAAGGCTGTATCTGATCCAGACATTCCTTGTCTGTGTTTCATTGGTCTCGGAGCAGCAGCGCGGACACTGAGGCACTTTGTCCAAGATTCTGCGTCACGATCACGGTCACCGTTGAGAGTGCGGTCCCTGCAGCAGCTGCCTGTACGCTATTCTACCAGTTGTGGGTTTCACAACAGACTAAGGTGAGCAATTCCACATCGCTAAGGCTGGCTTCAGACTTGCAGATGCATCTGAAGCGTTTTGCAGATGCATCTGCAAGCATCTGCATGCAGACCGCGACCCCTATGTTTATAATGGAGCGCACGGCGGTCTGCAGATGCTTGCAGACCGCCGTGCGCTCTCATTGCCCGCCATTAGTGATCTGTGCGCATGCGGATGCCTGCGCACAAATCACACACTCTCGCCCGCACCAGGGACGCAACATGTCGCAAGCATCTGCAGACCGCCGTGCGCTCCATTATAAACATAGGGGCCGCGGTCTGCATGCAGATGCATCTGCAAGTCTGAAGGCAGCCTAAGTGAAAGTGTCATATGAGATAAGACCCTATATGCGCATTCTTTTTTCACAGATAAATGCCTACAGAGGTAGTGCATCTTTATGCTTATATTAACTTCCACATTTCTGTAGTTAGTGAATATATCTTGCACCAATTCTTCATAATTGTCTGCTCTGTGATTACCCAAGTAGTTCTTCACAACAGAGACAAAACTCTTCCAGGCCAAAGCCTCAGTGTCAATCATGTATGTGGTAAAATTGGAATCGGTCAGGAGTTTATAAATATGAGAACCATTAAAGATCCTAGCTTTTAGTTTTTCCATGCTCAGTCCAGGGAATGATCTACACTGTACTTAAAACAATTTGTCCAAAGCCCCAACAAATTGCTCCATTAATCCTAGTTTAATATGAAGCAGGGGGAGAATGATTTTGTTCTTGTCCACCAGAGGCTTGTTGATGATATTTTCAGTACAAACAATCATTTCTTCTCTTGTAAGCCATGACACTTTTTTCCAATGATCTTGCTTTCTCCTGTTATCCCAGAGGCGCATGAAGCATACGGATTTTGTGTATCCAGATTGCTGTTCAAGCAAGAACTCACCATTTGCAGTTCAATACAAATTGACTAATACTGATGTTTATAATAACACATTTTCTGTAACATGATTTTTTCATTTTCATATTCTTCTATAAGTTTTGTTGAGTACCGGGAAAAGACGCAGAATAGTTACAATTGTGCAAGAGAACACATTTCAAGCTTCAATTTGAGCTGTCTATAAGACACCACCAGTCTTCTGGGTGATATTCCATTAGTCCCATTTGAAGTATGTCTCCTGGAATATCATTGCAGTATATAAGTTCTTCTTCTGATTGAAATATGGAAGAAGCCTTTCTTCTCTTGTCCGATAGGCTGCAATTTTAACCTCCACCTTTATAAGATTTCTTTCATTAAGTCTGGTCACTAAACATTCCGATGCTTATTTGGACAGATTTGAGGGCCTATTCGCACGATGCGTATTTTGCTGTGTTGACCACAAAAATGCTGAGTCATAGAAAACTCAGTGGCAATAAGCACTATAGCTGCAGCAGATAAAAATACGCCATGCGGAAAGCCATGTGTTTGGTGCATATTTTTGACACTAGGTGCAGATTTTGGAAGTCATAGATCAGCATGACCAATTTCGAGTGCAAACGGGCCCTTATTGGGAGCATGTATTTAATTTGTGGGAACCTGGTGAGGGGCTGCTTCATTGTTTAAAAACTACTACTTTATTATAAACACTCTTTGAAGTCCCATCGGCTTTTGCATCCATAGCGCTACTTTTACGCTACTTTTTACGTGTGTAGGAGCACAAGCTATGCGTATTCTGAAAGCTCTGTACACACTGATGGCGTTATCTACGCCGCTTTTGACAGTTCAGTGCATTCAGAACTATCAGAATAGGCATAGCTTGCAAATTGTGTAGAAGAAGCAGAGAAGTCCCCGCACTGTCTGCACAAGCCGACAGGACTTCAAACAGTGATAGTAATATAGTAGTTTTTAAGCCATCATGCAGCCCCTCACTATGTCCCCACTAAATATATACATGCTCACAATAAATTTTATGATAATGACACACATTAACATAGGGCACAAGCCCTGATTCTTAGGTGTCACTAACATGAAATGACACACGCCGGACAAAAATCTGCACATTCCCGCACCAAAAACCGCGATGTTTGCATGACACCTTTTTTGGTGCATATTTTGTCTGAAGGTGCAGATTTTTGTCTCCAAAAATCCGCACCATTATTCTTCCATGTGAATGCACCCTGAGTGTTGAATCAGGTAATTTAATTATTTTTGGCGTAATGATTGAGGCCTCAAAGAGTTTCCCTAAAATTGACTTCCACTGCTAGTGCCTGTCATACACTCCAATCTCTTCAGAGACTTACAATGCTTGGTTTGGTTGTCTGGTAAACATTTTTTCAAAAATAAATGCAAAAAATATGATCCTAAATTTACCACCAACAAGAAGTACAATATGTCACGAAAAAACCATTTTCAGAATCACTGGGATCTGTTGAAGAATTCCAGAGTTATAACCTCATAAAGGGACACTGGTTAGAATTGAAAAAATGCCCTAGCCATGAAGGTGAAAACAGACCTGGGGGTGAAGGGGTTAAAGGGAACCATGGGCTAAGGGTTAAAGGGAACCTCAGCCTCAGGCAGCATGGATCAGACATTGGTTTGTTATTAAAATTGGTAAGTTTTGCTCAAACACTACAGCATTTCAGGGAACCTAAGGTGGAAACAAAAGAAGCATATACCCTGCTGGCTTTATTCTTTATATTGTTGTGCTATGTACAAAAGGTGACACAGCCCCTCTACATGAGCAGGATATTTTAGTTATGTAGATTTCCATGGTGGGGTGTCTGTGCAGTTGGGCCCTGGTCTTTCGCTGTCTCTACATTGATGTCAATTGACATAAGGTGAGGTTTTATTATTAGTGAATTAGAGACCATACTGATTGCCTTATTGTGGTGGGATGGCTTTACGCTTTGTTAGATCAAAAACAAAGTGTACTAAACATCCTATATTATTTATGTGCACTATTGCTTTTTATTTATTTTTTCATCAGGGTATATGCCTATTTTGTTTCTATCTTAGTTTTCTTCTCTTATATGGCCATAGTGTTACTCATGATTCTATGTAATATATGTATACCAATTTATACTCTGGCTCATGTCTTTGTTTCTTTCTAGCATTTCACAGAAAACATACTAGGAAAACTCATCAGGGATCATCTGTCTCAGATGACTACTCTCTGGCAAGTTTTTATTAGCTGTTCCCCATTCCCACTATCCTAAGAATGAAATGCCCCCCTATCAGGGAAAGACATACCATTAGTGCAGCCTGTGCAGCTGCACAGGGACCCAAGAGGTAAGAGGGCCCATTTCTACCTCCAAAGCAGGTGGGATTGTCCATTTTGAGGAGCTCCTCAGCTGCAAAGGGCCCTTACATTGTTCTTGAACATTTCTGTCTGTGTCCGCCAGTGCCCCCTATGTGTATTCACAAGAGACATGTCAGTGTAGGATACTGAGTTGGAAAAAGTCACTTTGGACTAGTCAATATGAGATGCTTAGTTCCCGGACGGGTTTTTAAAGTTTCTTTTTTTCTGAAATGCTGCAGGGTTTCAGAGTAAACAATGAGCAACTGCAATAATACAGCCAATGTTTGATTGATGCTTTCTTTGGTTCGAGGCACCATTATTCAGCTAAAATGTTCCAATTAGGCCCCTTCACACAACCATGTCTCCAGTACGTGTGGTGTCTGTTTTCACATATACTGGAGACATATTCAAATGCATACTAATTAAAATCAATGGAGAGCTTCACACTTCCATTTTCACATAGATTGTGTGTCCGTGTAAACCACACACATGTCTGTGTCATCCACATAGGAACATGGCCAGGTAAAGACAAAGGCAATAGGATAGTCAGAAGCAACATCCAAGGTTGGCTAAACAATAGATCTGACTAAGCTCAGGAACAACAGGCATGCAGACACCATTTAACTAAGGGCTCGGACACACTGGTGTGAAACTCGGACGACTGCAATGCAAGTAAAAATCGCATTGCAGTCAGACCAATGTTAGTCAATTTCCGAGAACACATTTCCTAATGTTGGATGTTTTTGTCTCGTCCGATTCATGAATGATGAGTCAGTCGCAACATGCTGTGATAGTATGCGAGTCTCGGTCAAGACTCACCAATGCAAGTCTATGGGTCCTACAAAAAAGACGTACCACACTCGGACCGCACACGGACCATCAGAGTCGGATGCGATTGTTAATTGATACATTATCATTCTGCAGCTTAGACAACTGTAAAAAATGCTCCTGTAAAGGCTAATACAGTAAATAGCTGCTGAGTAAAAAAACGGATTGCACTCGGACAACACATGGAAGCCGCACTGACTAAAAGTCAGATGACACTCGTCCAACTCTCAGATCCGTCAATCGAACCCGTTTTTGCACTCACAAGTGTGTTTCCAGCCTAAAGCTACGAATGGCAGTAATTGATGGCAGAGAGGTAATTACTCCAAACAAGAGACACATGGAAGAAGCCTTGTATACTTGTTACGCCTGAGCTGGCAGTAAAGTAGATAGTGGACCCACTAGACCACAGAGACTTCTGTGGAAGCTGCACCCAATGAACCAGTCAGACTAGGACATCAGAGAAATGCAAAATTTTATTGAAGATGATAGGAGAACACACAAGGGAAGACCCCCTGGGCCAAGGCACCAAATTCCCCTGAGGGAACACCGATGAGTGAAACCCTGTAAAGGTGTTGACCCGGCACAGCCATGGATGCTCTGAGTGCAACGACTCTGAGAACAGAGGGGCAACCCTAGGGTAACCGAGTCTATGAAGGAGCGAGAGGTCCAGGGAACTGGATGGGGTCAAATCAGCGATGGGGACACCAGCACTAAGGCTGTAAACACACTGGCGTTGAACAAATCTGACCGTTTCTCATCCAGAAAAGTAGGACGAGTGACATCTGTTTTTGGATTCATTTGGCATTCAACTGCTATGCGAGTGTGCAAATTTTTCTCAGCTAACAACCGTGTGGTGTCCCTGTGACATCAGTGTGGTGTCCATGTGCAATGCATTTTTAACATGGCATTTATCATGCTGTATAAAGTTAGAAAAGAGTAGATGGACAGATAGGATAGATAGATAGATGCTAGAAAAGCTAGATTGGGCTTACCAGTCTCACGCTGCTACTACCAGGGCCCCTATTAAGCTACTTACATATTCACTGTACTGTCAGACAAACAGCCAATCACAGAGGCTCACACTCTGGGAGAGCATCTCTGATTGGCTGTTGTAGTCAGACTGGATTTTCTCAATCTGGACAGTGATTCTGCTTGGTTGCCATAAACAGTAGTAGTGTATGGCAACCAACCTGCCCTATAGGGTGTTAAATAAATAAATATTTAAAAATAAAATGCATGGGGCTTCGCAGCCTTAAGTCTAGCCTGATATAAGCAGACAGTTCCGATTTGACACCCTCAGCTGCCTAATTTTCCTTTGGCTGGCAAAAAAAAGTGCTTGGGCTCCACCCTATTTTTAATTGCCAGCCAAGGTAAAACTAGGTAGCTGAGGCCTGGTATTCTCAGTGGGGTGAGGGCCTATTGTTTCAGGGCGCCCCATGATAATGAATAGCACCCCACAGATGCCCCTGAAAATGGTGCATTTATAAAAAGCGCCATTTACAGGTGCCTTACCAGGGCTCTTCCAGCGCACTGGTGGCGGGTGGCATGCTGGGTAAAAAGGGGTTAATACCAGCTTTGTTTTACCAGCTGGTATTAAGTCCGAGATTCTTAATGTCAGGCCAAGTTAAACCCAGCCATTACGAATCTTCAATAAAGGGTTAAAAAAAGACACCACATAGAGAAAAAATACTGTATTAGAAATCAATACACAGACACGCTCAGGAACTCCATCTTTATTACTCCCCCTTACAGCCCTCCATGATCCTGGTCTTCTGTCTAATGTCTTCTCTCGTCTTCAAAAAATTCATCTCTGCTACATCACACAGCATGGGGAGGAAGTCCGCTCTCCGTGCTGTGTGATCACTAAATGAGACGTGGGTGGTAATCAGTGATGACACCGCTGACACCGTTGCCGTAGTAAACAAATAGGTGGTTACTATAGCAACAATGATCGATGTTGATATCACCACGGCTCCAGTATGAGAGGCACATAGAGGAGCTGTGGTGACAGCAGACTTGGTAAGCAAGGGGTTAACTCTGCTGTCACCTCAGCTCCAGTATGAGCTGCAAATAACACCTTAATGGCAGGTACACTAATGTGTATGGCAACCAAGCACAATCACCATCCAGATTGTGGAAATACACTCTGACTACAACAGCCAATAACAGAGGATCTCACAGAGTGTGAGCATCTGTGATTGGCTGTTTGGCTGACAGTGCAGTCAATATGCAAGTAGCTTAATAGGAGGACCAAGAAGTAGCAGTGGGAGTCTTGTAAGCTCGATCCAACTATTCTCTATCTATCTATCTATCTATCTATCTATCTATCTATCTATCTATCTATCTATCTATCTATCTATCTGTCTACAGTTGTGGCCAAAGGTATTGACACCCCTGCAATTCTGTCAGATAATACTCAGTTTCTTCCTGAAAATGATTGCAGTCACAAATTCTTTGGAAATATTATCTTCATTTAATTTGTCTTCAATGAAAAAAACACAAAAGAGAATGAAGCAAAAAGCAAAACATTGATCATTTCACACAAAACTCCAAAAATGGGTCAGACAAAAGTATTGACACCTCAGCCTAATACTTGGTTGCACAACCTTTAGCCAAAATAACTGCAATCAACCGCTTCCGGTAACCATCAGTGAGTTTCTTACAATGCTCTGCTGGAATTTTAGACCATTCTTCTTTGGCAAACTGCTCCAGGTCCCTGATAATTGAAGGGTGCCTTCTCCAAACTGCCATTTTTACATCTCTCCACAGGTATTCTATGGGATTCAGGTCTGGACTCATTGCTGGCCACCTTAGACGTCTCCAGTGCTTTCTCTCAAACCATTTTCTAGTGCTTTTTGAAGTGTGTTTTGGGTCATTGTCCTGCTGGAAGACCCATGACCTCTGAGGGAGACCCAAGTTTGTCACACTGGGCCCTACATTATGCTGCAAAATTTGTTGGTAGTCTTCAGACTTCATAATGCCATGCACACGATCAAGCAGTCCAGTGTCAGAGGCAGCAAAGCAACCCCAAAACATCAGGGAACCTCCGCCATGTTTGACTGTAGGGACCGTGTTCTTTTCTTTGAATGCCTCTTTTTTTCTCCTGTAAACTCTGTTGATGCCTTTGCCCAAAAAGCTCTACTTTTGGCTCTTCTGACCATAGAACATTCTTCCAAAACGTTTTAGGCTTTCTCAGGTAAGTTTTGGCAAACTCCAGCCTGGCTTTTTTATGTCTTGGGGTAAGAAGTGGGGTCTTCCTGGGTATCCTACCATACAGTCCCTTTTCATTCAGACGCCGATGGATAGTACGGGTTGACACTGTTGTACCCTCGGACTGTAGGGCAGCTTGAACTTGTTTGGATGTTAGTCGAGGTTCTTTATCCACCATCCGCACAATCTTGCGTTGAAATCTCTCGTCAATTTTTCTTTTCCGTCCACATCTAGGGAGGTTAGCCACAGTTCCATGGGCTTTAAACTTCTTGATGACACTAGCACAGTAGACACAGGAACATTCAGGTCTTTGGAGATGGACTTGTAGCCTTGAGATTGTCATGCTTCCTCACAATTTGGTTTCTCAAGTCCTCAGACAGTTCTTTGGTCTTCTTTCTTTTCTCCATGCTCAATGTGGTACACACAAGGACACAGGACAGAGGTTGAGTCAACTTAATCCATGTCAACTGGCTGCAAGTGTGATTGTTATTGCCAACACCTGTTAGGTGCCACAGGTAAGTTACAGGTGCTGTTAATTACACAAATTAGAGACGCATCACGTGATTTTTCTAACAGTGCCAATACTTTTGTCCATCCCCTTTTTTATTTTTTGTGTGGAATTAGATCCAATTTGGCTTTAGGACAATTTTTTTGTGTTTTTTCATTGAAGACAAATTAAATGAAGATAATAATACCAAAGAATTTGTGATTGCAATCATTTTTAGGAAGAAACTGAGTATTATCTGACAGAATTGCAGGGGTGTCAATACTTTTGTCCACAACTGTATCTATCCTGACTATTCTTTTCTAACATTTTCCAGCATGAGAAACACCATGCTAAAATTGCTCTCCCTATGCTCTGCAGTCCATGTGCTGTCCGTCATTTTCTCGCATTGCACTCGTCCAATTTATATGCCAGTGTGTCCGTACCCTAAAAAAGAAACACCAGCCATTAATGGCACGCAGAGATAATCAATAGCGAGCAAGCGCTGATCCGGGGACCTGAGCACAGCAGCGTTTGGCCCTCAGTACAAAGTTGCCCACATACCTGTCTAAGGAAGTGAGGGCCTTAAATACACAAACCCATCTCAGTGATTGGATGAGAGAGGTTGGCAGAAAAAGGATACCCTGGTCCTTTAAATAGAAAGAAGCTGGGGTGTGTACTGCCTAAGCATGCTCCCCCTCAACCTAGAAGTAAGAGGAGGCAGGGGAACTGCATCAAGGCAAAGCTGCAGCAGGGATGGTGCAGGCAGGCATCTCGGGAGCGTAGGAGGGTGAGTATGAGAATGGAGACCAGGTGGGTGTTTGGAGCATGACAGCACCTGGTCTCCCTGTCTCCTGGAGACGGGTCCCGCAGTGAGGGATCTTACAATGCTTCAGTCCTGGATGGCTGAGCTGTCTATTATCATAATAAAGGCTCAGCATGCCCTAGCCTCCGATTAAATGGCTGAACTGTCAATCACCTGAGCTGTCACTCACTGCGTCCAGACAGTAGGAGTAACTGTGACTAGTCAGACTAGTACCTTAATGGCTATGGTCCCAAACAGATCTGTAAAGGACAATATCTTTGAAATGCGGGAGTGTTTCAGAGAAAAACATGCCTGGCTGTAACCGATTATCACTATACTGTGATATTTGATATTTGTTTTGAATAGTACAGGCCCTACCTGCTAATCCTGTGCTGATTCAACTGCAATCCATATGTAGAAGGGGCACTGAGCTGACAGCTGGGAACAAGCCTGTGCACCGCCTCTGTTGGGGAGTGCCGGGAGCCAGGATACAGCTGCCAAGACTGCTTGTATTTCGGCATGATGTATTTTATGAGGACCAAAGTATCGGCATGCCTATGTTTAATAATACCTTTTTAATATACACACTGGAATCCAGCAGAGTACTTTGCTGGCAATAGTTCTCTTCTCACAGTGTTTCCAATAAGATACATTCATTAATTTACAGTCTTAGCTGAGAAACCTTGGTAACAAAGGAATAAATGTAATTGTATTGCATGTGGTCATTTCTAATTTATGTCTTACTGCAGGGAATAATTTACTGCTAAACACTAAATCAACTAAATCTATGTTGTCAGTGTATCTAATAAAGATATATACTGTACTATGTACACATGTAAATTAAATTTTTGTGTAAATCAGAGCTCCGAACATATGGGTGGGATGAGTTATGGAAATCTATGTTAAAAGCACAAAAATGCAATGAGTGCTGCCAAGGATCATTGCTCCTTTTTTTTCCCTCGCTTTTTTTTTTCACCTAGTTGACGTTAAGATGTGTAATAATGAATAGATAGATGATGTTTTTAGGTATATGGAGTAATGTATGCCTCAGAACCAGTCTGTCTTACTGCAACTTCACACAATCCCATTGATTTGGGTTCTGACCATCAGTGGTCAGAACATACTTATTCAGGGCGACTTCTGCCGTAAGTGAGATGAGTATCTTGCATCAAGCAGGAATTTGAGGTATCTCTCTCACACGCCGAGATCCCAGCCTAAAAACCGAACTTTAGGCTGGCTTCACACTGGCGTTCGGAGCGCAGCGCACCGAACGCAGTCAAACGCTTGCGCACATGCGTTCCTATGTTTAACATGGGAACGCATGTGGCTGCGTTTGGCTGCGTTCGGTTGCGTTTGCGTTCAGATGCGCATAATTTGTGCACCCTCTGAGCGCACTCCGAACGCATCATGTTGCAATTTTTGTGCGTTCACGGGCGCTTGTTTTATCTACAAGCACCCGCAAGAGCACAAAGAATGCATTGGCGTCAAGGGTCCGCAGTGTTCTGCGCTTGACAGCGCAGGAGATTGCTGCGGACCCATTGAAATCTCTCCAGGTGGCCGCGGTGATGTCACAGGAGATCACCGACGGCCACCGGGAGATCAGCTGAGCCTCTCATGATCTCCTCTCGGTGTCGGCGCGGGAGATTCAAACAGCTGTCAAATTAGCTGCTTAACCTCGCTGACACGTCCCGGAGTTACTGGCGGCGGGGAGGAGATCTCCGCCACTGATCTCTGCCTCAGGCCCGACCCCGGACACCGCTGATTGGCTGCCCGGGCTCTACAGTGATGTGTCCGCAGGCGGACATTCTCCACTGTGGACACATGAGAATGACCCTGCTTTCACTGCGTTTGTGTCTGCATGTCATCAGCATGCAGACACAAACGCAAATGTGAAGCCAGTCATAGAGACACAGGTCCGGGTGTATGAAGTGGGCTAAGAAACTGACTTCCCTTCATACATAGTAGATGACGGCTGTTTTACTTAGGGTGAAGGCACACTGGCGTGAGACTCGCGCGAGTGCAATGCATGAAAAAAACGTATTGCACTCGGGCCAGTGTTGCCCTATCAGGCAGGGCACACTGGTGCGAGTCCAGCGCACCTAACTCGCACTGCGAGTCAGAAGCGAGTGCAATCGCAGCATGCTGCGATTGCACGCGATTCTGACGCGCGTGAGGACAATGCAAGTGTATGGGGGCGAGAAAATCTCACCCCCATACAGCACACTGTGCGAGTGTGCAGCCAATAAACGCTTTAAACTCGCTGGCTGTCAAAGCCGGCAAGTTTAAATTTCCCTCTTTGCTGGTACAGTAAGCTATCATCTTGTACCACTGTGACAGCAGCGATACAAGATGTTTAGCTAATACAATAATGATTGTAGTAAAATAATGTAGTCTGGGGTTATTTTACTGATTAACCCCATCAGCATCCTCTGGACTGCATGTGTGCGCAGAGGATGCTGAGAGACTCTAAACCCAGTGCTGAAGGGGTTAATATGCAGCTGGTGTAGTGACACCATGTATGTGGAAAGTGTCCTCACTCTCTGCAGACATGGTGTCATTACACCATGTGTGTGAAGGGGTTAATTTTTATGTATAATAGGTTTAAAGAACTGTCGGGAAAGCCGCCTTATGTTACTGTCTATGGGGAGCTGTGGCTTCAGCACCATGAGAGGGGACAGCTCCCCATAGACAGTAACATAAGCCGGCTTTCCCGACAGTTCTTTAAACCCATTATACATAAAAATTAACCCCTTCACACACATGGTGTAATGACACCATGTCTGCAAAGAGTGAGGACACTTTCCACATACATGGTGTCACTACACCAGCTGCATATTAATCCCTTCAGCACTGGGTTTAGAGCCTCTCAGCATCCTCTGCGCACACATGCGGTCCAGAGGATGCTGATGGGGTTAATCAGTAAAATAACCCCAGACTACATTATTTTACTACAATCATCATTGTCTTAGCTAAACATCTTGTACCGATGCTGTCACAGTGGTACAAGATGATAGCTTACTGTACAGCACAGCGGGAAATTTAAACTTGCCGGCTTTGACAGCCAGCGAGTTTCTATTCCCAACAAATGCTGCCTGCGGTCCTTCAGGACCGTGGACAGCATCACAATCACGCAGCACACACGCACTCACACCTCACAATCACAGCACACTAACATACATACAGCCAGCCACACACACCACACGCACCATACTCGCACCATACACACCCACAAACACGCACAGCACTCGCATCACTGTCTTGCATCAAAAACGCGGCATTTTTGATGCATGATAGTGTGCCTCCACCCTTAGCAGGAGTCTATTTCTAACAGCACTGGACAAAGCTGTTAGCCATTTAGATGGTGCTGTCAATCTCTGATTGTATACCCCAGTTTCTATGGTACAACCGTGACACAATAAGATGGAACCGATAAGTTGTCATGCACAGGCTGGGCCAGAGAGGTACATGTCTTCTAGGCCAATACTTTAGCTGCTGTTTAGGGCAATCGGTCACGTTAAGGTACCATCACACGCCTCCATATCGGCGATGTGGAAACCACATCGCATATGCGTAGTGGCGCTTGACTGGGCGATTCTAAGGGGAGAAATCGCCGGTGGAACGTCGCCTGATTGCCCTGCCATGCAGAGAAATCAAGTGATATCCAACAGGCGATTTCAGCGCACCTTGGCATGTGACAGGGCAATAGCAATGTAGAAAGCGACCTCAGAAATTATGGAATCAATCCTGTAGGCATGCCTGAGCGTGCTGTTTTCTGTGCCCCTTCTGCGGCGATTGGTGGTTTGGTGGTAACGCAGTTGTGTAGGCCAATCAGGGTGGTAGGGACGCAGTGTAACACACTCTGGCACGCCTGTTTCCTCGCCGTGGTCAAACTCTACGCCCACATTGCTGATGTGGTTGTGGCGTGTGATGCGGCGATGTGTGAAGGGAAGATCGCTTATAGTCTTCTGCAGGCGATTTACAGAATGCAGGATCGCCGGAGATCGTACGTGAGATTGATACGTGTCACTGCTCCACGGCGATGTGAAAAAATTGCCCGAAATGTGCACGCTCACGTCAAATCGCCAGCGATATGGAAGCCATATGGTGGCGTGTGACGGTACCTTTAGACACCACTTCCTAAGTGTAGTTGATCTGCTGCATCACCTCAGGGCAGATATCTGTGACAACCACTTATTCTAAATTTGTAGCAAACTTTAAATGGACCAGCTTTCCTACAAACAAGGCAATTTACTGTGTTATATTTTATGCTGTTTTACATGGATTCCTTTGAATTTATAATGAAGATGGCTATATTTTCTTCTGACTGTGTGATGTTGTCTCCTCAGAGTTTATCCAGGACACTAATGGGGCCGTCACACGCGTCAATATCGCGTGCACGATCACAGCTACACGTGACGTTGCAGCGATATTGACGCGTGTGACATGCTCAATCAACCAGCAATAAATCACTGGTTGATGGACACCAGGTTTTAGAATCTGTTCTAAAACCTGACGACAGTTGCCCGGTGTACACGCAGCATCGCTGTGTGTGACACCGGGAGATGCAATCAGCCAGCTCCCAGCACCTCTCAGGAAGCGCTGGGAGATGGTATCCAGGGTAAACTGCGGGTAACTAGGCAGCGCGTGCTGCCTAGATACCCGATGTGTACCTTAGTTACCAGCCTTCTCCGCTCACCGGCTGGTATCTAAAGTACACAGCGGGTAACTAGGGACCCTAGTTACCCACTGTGTACTTTAGATACCAGGCGGTGAGCGGAGAAGGCTGGTAACTAAGGTACACATCGGGTATCTAGGCAGCACGCGCTGCCTAGTTACCCGCAGTTTACCCTGGATACCAGCCTGCAGACATCGCAGAAACGATATATAAATCATTTCCACAATGTCCCTGGTACAATGATCGCTGGTGAGCCTGTCTGTGTGACAGCTCACCAGCGATCATCTGTCAATGTCGTCAGCGATCAGATCGCTGACGACATTGACGTGTGTGACGACCCCATTAGGGTAGCTTTACAAGTCGCAATATTGCATGCAATTTCACTTGCAACATACTGGTTGCAGAGAAATCATGGACACATTGTTCTATTTTGTTGCTGTGTACAAATGTAACAATGTGTCCATAATTTCACTGCAACCAGTAAGTTGCAAGTGAAATTGCATGCAATGTTGCGACGTGTAAGGTACCCTTACAGGATGTAATGATGGTTTTAACATGTGGAATCCTAACAGTGTGTAATACACTATTAGGCAGGGCTGGTTTTAGACAACGTGGAGCCCTGGGCAAAAGATTTAAGTGGTGCCCTAAATGCTCACATAATACACCATCACAATCAAACATTTAAGTTGCATTTACAGTACATATACTGAGTTCAGACTGGTAAATGAGTGTGATAGACAATATTATGTCCTACAGCGCTTGATTAATGCCTCTTTACACAGGATGACAAGGAATGTTGGCCACAGAACAATCACTAAAGGTACCTTTACACGCCGCTACAACAAGGTGGAAACAACCGGGTGCTTCACGTGCACGAGCATGCACCAACGGCTACAAACGGTACCCGATACCGCCTTTACATGCTGCTACAAGGTGCTCTACAGAAGGTTGAATCTATCTCTGGATGCACCGCCGGGTGCCTAAAGTTACCTTCTATAGAGCACCGTCCCTCATTTACACGCCGCGACAGAAGGTAATATGGGACGACCTGGTGCAGCAGGGACAACACATAGGCGTGCCAGAGTTGTGGATTACAAGACGCTCGTACGATGATTGGACAAAGCAATAGTATCATGATTGGCCAGCCAGTACAGGAAGGCTGGCTAATACATGACGCTATAGCAAATGTGTAGTGTGACTGGTCAGCTCCTTAAATATGCCGCCCTATGCAGCGACAACCAATCGCAATGCAGGAGCTTCCACCAATGATCGCTGAAGGGGGTGGTTTCACGAAGGCTGTGTCACGCCCCGGGGAGTTTATCTCGGTGATGAATAAACCTTACCCTATCGTATTTACACGCCGTTACCATCAGGTTGAAATCAACCTGTTTAAGAGCACTGCTCTGAAATGGTACCTTTACACGCCGTGACGGCAGGCTGGATACATCCCGCTACAGGCTACAAATGTAGCTTGTAGCGCCAATGTAGCCCGTCGTAGCGGCGTCTGAAGACGTGACGCTACAGCCGGCAACAGATACATCTGTTTCCTAGGTCTGCTCGAAAACTGATGGCTACAACGCCGATGGTAGCGAGCTGTATCGGCGTGTAAAGAGGCAACGGAAGGAAACTCGGGACAGCCTGCGATGTATCTGCAATGTAGCTAAGGCGTGACCCTGGCTCCGTGTTACCGCGCCCCATGTGCGATCATTGGTGGAAGCTGCTGCATGACGATTGGTAGTCGCTGCATAGGGAGGCATATTTAAAGGAGCTGACGAGTCACACTACACAATTGCTCGAGCGTCATGTAGTACTCAGCCTCCTGCGTTGCCTGCCCAATCAGGATGTTATTGCTTCGTCCTATCAGCGTACGGACGGCTCGTAATCCACAATTGTAGCACGCCTATGTGCTGGCCCTGCTGCACCAGGTACGTCCATAGTAGCTGGTTATAGCGGTGTGTAAATGAGCTACAGCTGGCTACTTGAGACACCCGGCGATGTAGCTAGCTATAGATGTAGCGTGGCGTAGCGCATCTTGTGGCGGCATGTAAAGGTGATGCGTTGACCGTTTGTAACCGTTTGAGCGTGCTCGTGCACGTGAAGTAGCGGGATGTATCCAGCCTGCCGTCGCGGCGTGTAAAGGTACCTAAACAGGTGCCGCGAGTGACGGGTGGCAACAACCTACTTTACACGCCGCTACCTCGGGTTGATTTGATGATACATTTGTCTCATAAACCCGGTTGTTTCCACCCGGCTGTAGCGGCGTGTCAAGGTACCTTAATAGATCAATCTGTTTCCTATAATATCATGTTATCAGCTGCTCCTCTGCAGTAATATCACGCTGAAGCTTCAGGACCATGGACAGCTCAGTGGAGGAGGAAAGCGGCTTGTCAGTAATGTAAAATGACCCGACAATTGCCAGGATCAGTTAAATAAAGGAATTAACCCCTGCACTGACAGGGTGTGTTGTCACTATGTCTACACACTCTGTGTAAACATGATGGGAGCACACTAACTGTATTTTAACCTTTCTGACACCGGCTTTAATTAGCTGGGCTAGCTCTTATCGTAGCTGCCACACCCACACTGACACACCCACCTGAGCTGCTATGCAATCAGTACACACATTGCTCTCTCAGCCGCTCATTGGTCTCATGATTCCTTCCGCTATTAACACACTGTGCACCGGACAGGACCACATCACTCACACACAGGAAAACCGACTCATGGGAACAGGGTTCTAAGCCGATAACCCATGTGATGCACCCTGGCCATGGGACCATGCCGGCTGTGCCTCACACTTTAGAAAAACAGATCCCTGCACCTATTATAGTTGTGCCCCTGAACGTGACTATCCAGGCAAGAATAGCCAGGAAAGAGTGTAGGGTGGTTGTAACTGATAGGTGATCCTGGATGCTGCTGCTGGCTATACAATCTAGCTAACCATTACTCGGACGCTTCTGCTCTATGCCAGTCATTGCACATATATATATATAATAGTGATAGGATACAATTCTAACAGCTTATTCTCACCCACAAAGCTCTTCACAGTGCAGCACCTCCCTACATCTTCTCCCTCATCTCTGTCTATCACCCCACCCATTCTCTTTGCTCTGGAAGTGATTTTATTCTCACTTCTGCATTAATCCGAACCTCCCACTCCCGACTCCAAGACTTCTCCCGAGCTGCATCAATTCTCTGGAATGCTCTACCCCCAAGAAATTAGGTGTATCCACAATTTACATAGATTCAGGCGATCCCTAAAAACATAGTAAAATAGTAACATAGTAACATCGTTTTTAAGGTTAAAGGAAGACTTTACGTCCATCTAGTTCAACCCATAGCCTAACATGTTGATCCAGAGGAAGGCAAAAAAATCCCATGTGGCAACACTAAGCTCCACATTGGGGAAAAAAATTCCTTCCTGACTCCAGATATGGCAATCAGACTAGTTCCCTGGATCAACGCCCTATCAAAGAATCTAGTGTATATAACTGGTAATATTATAGTTTTCAAGAAAGGCATCCAGACCCTTCTTAAATGTTAGTAGTGAGTCACTCATTACAACATCATGTGGCAGAGCATTCCATAGTCTCACTGCTCTTACAGTAAAGAATCCGCGTCTGTGATTATGATTAAACCTTCTTTCCTCCAGACGTAGAGGATGTCCCCTTGTCCCTGTCTCAGGCCTAAGAGTAAAGAGATCATTAGAAAGTTCTCTGTACTGTCCCCTCATATATTTATACATTATTATACGATCACCCCTAAGCCTTCGTTTTTCCAAGCTAAACAACCCCAAGTTTAATAACCTGTCTTGCTATTGCAGACCCCTTAGTCCTCTAATGACTTTTGTCGCTCTTCTCTGGACCCGCTCTAGTTCAGCTATGTCTTATACACCGGAGACCAGAATTGTACACAGTATTCTAAGTGTGGTCACACTAGTGACTTGTATAGAGGTAAAAATTATGTTCTCCTCATGAGCATCTATACCTCTTTTAATGCATCCCATTATTTTATTTGCCTTTGCAGCAGCTGCCTGACACTGGCCATTAAATGTGACTTTGTCATCTACCCATACACCCAGGTCTTTTTCAGTGACAGTTTTGCCCAGTGTTTTACAATTAAGCACATAATTATACCTTTTGTTTCCTCTGCCTTACATTTATCCCCATTAAAGCTCATTTGCCATTTAGCAGCTCAAGCTTCTAGTTTATATAAATCCTCCTGTAATATAAAATTGTCCTCCTCTGTATTGATTACCCTGCAGAGTTTAGTGTCATCTGCAAATATGGAGATTCTACTCTGTATGCCCCATACAAGGTCATTAATAAATATATTAAATAGAAGCGGGCCCAACACTGACCCCTGTGGTACCCCACTGTTAACTGTGACCCATTCTGAGAGTGTTCCATTAATAACCACCCTTTGGTTCCTATCACTAAGCCAGTTCTTAACCCACTTACACATATTTTCCCCTATCCCCATTGCCCTCATTTTATGTATCAACCTTTTGTGTGGCACCGTATCAAAAGCTTTTGAAAAGTCCATATACACCACATCCACTGCATTTCTTTGGTCCAATCCACTGGCTGCAGTGAAATCATGGAGACATGGTTCTTTCTTGTTGCTGTGTACAAATGGAATAATGTCTCCATAATTTCACTGCAGCCAGTAAGTTACCTGTGGATAAGCTAGAAATGTAGCCGCGTGTAAAGTGGCCATATCAGATTAGTTTGACAGGAACGGTCCCTCATAAAACCATGTTGATAATGGGTCATGAGGTTATTTTTCTTCAGATACTCCAGTATAGCATCTCTTAGAAAACCCTCTAGGATTTTACCCACAGTAGAGGTTAAGCTTACTGGCCTATAATTTCCAAGTTCAGTTTTTGTCCCCTTTTTGAATATTGGCACCACATTTTCTATACACCAGTCCTGTGGTACAGACCCTGTCATTATGGAATCTTTAAATAATAAAAATAATGGTCTATCTATGACAGTACTTAATTCCTGCAGCACTCTGGGGTGTATCCCATCCAGGCCCGGGGATTTGTCAATTTTAGTGATTTTTAGACGATGCCGTACTTTCTCTTGGGTTAAGTAGGTGACATTTAATTGAGAATTTTTGTTATCACTGATCATATTGTCTGTCATGGGATTTTCTTGTGTAAATACTGTTGAAAAAAAGTCATTTAGCATATTGGCTTTTTCCTCATCCTCATCCACCATTTCACCCAGACTATTTTTAAAGGGGCCAACACCATCATTTTTTAGTTTCTTACTATTTATGTAGTTAAAAAATATTTTGGGATTATTTTTACTTTCTCTGGCAATGAGTCTCTCTGTCTCAATCTTTGCTGCCTTGATTTGCTTTTTACAGATGTTATTTAATTTTCTGTATTTATTTAATGCTTCATTACTACCTACTTGCTTTAATTCCCTAAATGCTTTCTTTTTGGCACTTATTGCACCTCTTACCGCTTTATTTAGCCATAGTGGTTTCCTCCTATTTCTAGCATGCTTATTCCCATAGGGTATATATTGTGCACAGGTCCTATTCAGGATGCTAATAAACATCTCCCATTTGCTTTGTGTACTTTTATGTCTCAGGACATCGTCCTAGTTTATTGCACTAAGATCAACTCTCAACCGTTGGAAATTTGCCTTCCTGAAGTTTAGTGTCCTTGTAGCCCCTCTACTACACATCTTATTAAAGGATACTTGAAAACTTATTATCCTATGATCACTATTACCCAAGTGATCTCCAACCCGTATATTTGATATGCGGTCTGGCCTGTTGGTTAATATTAGGTCCAGCAGTGCCCCCCTTCTTATTGGGTCCTGAACCAGTTGTGAAAGGTAATTGTCTCTCATAGTTTTCAAAAACTTATTACCTTTGCTGGAACTGCAGGTTTCTGTTCCCCAATGTATTTCAGGGTAGTTGAAGTCCCCCATAATAATGACTTCTCCCTGAGTCACTGCTTCATCTATTTGCTTTATGAGGATATTTTTCTCCACTTCCATTATTGTTGGGGACTTATAACAAACCCATATCAGTAATTTATTATTTTTCCCCCTCCCCTTATCTCCACCCACAGGGACTCTACATTTCCATTAGATTCACCTATATTATCACGCAGGATGGGTTTTAAGGATGATTTTACGTATAAACATACACCTCCTCCTCGCTTATTTGTACAGTCATTTCTGAACAGACAATAGCCCTGTAAATTAACAGCCCAGTCATGGCTCTCGTCCAGCCAAGTCTCCGAAATCCCCACCATGTCATAATTATTTTCCAACTAAATCAATTCTAATTCCTCCATTTTGTTGGTGAGACTTCTGGCATTAGTGTACATGCACTTTATGCATCTCTCTTTACCTCTATTCCTTCCTACTATATCTAATCCCACCCCCCATGCCACCCCCAATTTTATTACTTGTGCCCAGGTTACTATTTACACTATCTTCCCCTCCTATACAATGAATACCCTCCCCCCCAATCCCTAGTTTAAACACTCCTCCAACCTTCTAGTCATTTTCTCCCCCAGCACAGCTGCACCCTCCCCATTGAGGTGCAGCCTGTCCCTAGCATAGAACCTGTAGCCAACAGAGAAGTCGGCCCAGTTCTCCAGGAACCCAAACCCCTCCTTCCTACACCAATTCCTGAGCCACTCATTTATCTCCCTAATCTCCCTTTGCCTCTCTGGTGTGGCACGTGGTACAGGCAGTATTTCAGAGAATAATACCTTGGAGGTCCTTGCCTTAAGCTTGCAGCCTAATTCCCTGAAATCATCTTTAAGGACCTTCCACCTACCTCTAACTTTGTCATTTGTGCCAATGTGCACCATGACCACTGGGTTCCTCACCAGCCCCTCCCAGTAATCTGTCAACCCGATCAGCGATGTGCCGGACTCGAGCGCCAGGTAGGCAGCACACTGTTCGACGATCCCTGTCTTTGTGACAGATTGCCCTATCTATTCCCCTAATAATTGAGTCCCCCACTACCAGCACCTGTCTGGCCTGCCCTACTCTCCTGTTTTCCCCCTTACTGGAACAGACACTCCTCTGGCTTTCAGAGGTCATGCCCTGCTGCAGCAGTGCTGTACCTGAACTCATACCCCCCTTACCTGCCAACATAGCAAATTTATTGGGGTGTGCCAGATCAGGGCTAGCCTCCCTGGCACCCTTCCCTCTACCCCTCCTTCTAACTGCCACCCAGCTAGCTACCTCACAGTCCTGCAGCTCCATACTACCATCCTCCCCCACATCTATCCCATTGAGCCGCTGTTCAGTGAGCAGCAGATTCCTTTCCATATTGTCTATGGATCTCAGCGTTGTCAGTTGTTCATTTAGATCCAGTATCTGGGCTCCCAAATGTACAACATACTCACATCTCACACAGCAGTATGCACCCTCGACCGGCTGTTCAAGGAATGCATATATGTGGCAAGGTGTACACTGGATGGCATTGCCAATCATGGAGCTCATTTCCTAATGGGGATTGCAGCAGACAGAAATGATAAGTAAAAAGAAATGTAAAGTATTAATTAAATACAACCTGCAATTCAGTAAGTCCTCCCTTCCAAACTCCCTGAATCCAAAGTCACTGAATCACAAGTCACACACTTACTTCCGTCCGCACTTGCGCTCCGTCACACTCAGCTCGTGTCACACTCGCTAGAAAATCAGATTTAAATTTTTTTTTTTTTTACCCTTGCAGAAAAATTAGCCTACAGCTCAGTGAACTTCCAGTGTACTTTAGGGCGGCCTCTCATGATCCCTAGTCAAAGTCATCTAGACATAGCCTTATCACTCCACCAGTCTCAAGTGGATCACAAATAATGGGTGGTGGCCACTTATACTGCTGCCATCTGATATTGATGTATGTAAAGTGCTATGGAATTAATAGCTATATAAATGAATAAATTATTATTATTATTAATTATTATTATTATCTGTTTCCCAACTCCTCAAGTTGACTATACCATCATTGTAAATAAGCACCTGTACTTTGTGTCACCCCCACCTCATTGTTAGATTGTAAGCTCGTATGAGCAGGGCTGTCATTATTTTTGCTTTAATTATTGTATTGTATTATGCTTTGTATTGTATTGTATATTATTTTGCATTGTATTGTATTGTACTTGTTGATAACTGTTTCTTATAATTGTTTAAATATGAACCTCTGTATTGTGAAGCACTGCGGAATATGTTGGTATGTTTTATGTCGCTATATAAATAAAGATTATTATTATTATATCATTATAGGAGGCTAGGGGCACAAAAGAATACTAAAAGGGGGGGCGTGGCCTGAGAGCTGATGGCGGCGGTCGCATAAACCCAGGGCTCCGCAGCCACAGATCTAAAAGCGGCACTCAGCGCTCTCCACTCTGCTTGCTGACAGCCTCGAACGGTGGTTAAACATCCCTGCTCACCTAAGATGCCGCAGAGACCGGCGAAATCACAGCCAGGGACAGCAAAAGTGTTTGATTTCTTCCACCGGGAAGCCGCTGCCTCACAATCCAATATGGCGCCGGCGGGTGCGTCCCGCTCTGCTTCCTCGTGCTCCTCTGCAAGGAGTATGAGGGAAAAGGAACAGATGGAGGAGGATGACATTCCACTCACAAGAAGCACCATGCAAAAGCTCTTGTTGTCCCTGCGCGTCACCCTCCATGAGAACTTTCAAGGTATGCTGGGGGAGCTAAAAAGGGATGTAAATAGCCTTGGAGACCGCATGGCGCTCTTGGAGGAGAAAATGGCAGACTATGCTACAGCCCACAACACCCTGACTGATAGTTATGATGCCTTGGAAAGAAAAATGGAGGCCCAGCAGCTAAAGTTATTGGACTTAGAGGATAGAACCAGGCGCAGCAATATTACACTAAGGGAATTCTGGAGGATATTGCAGATTCTGATTCCTGGCCTGCTCTCCTCTTTCATCACTCATGTCCTCCCTGGCGCCACTCCTGATTCTATGGTAATTGAATGATCCACCGGACAAATCCATTAGCCGATATTAACCGGGATGTCCTAGCGTGCACGCACACATTCAGGATTAAGGAGGAATTTATACTGGCCTTAAAGAAACGTCTGGAGCTCCCCGAACATGTTCGCCAGAATTGGAGTCTATCCCGATCTCTGTATGAGAACCTTGGCTAGAAGTCAGGAATTTGCCCCTATGTGTAAGGTCCTGTGGGAGGCTGGGATCCCCTATAGCTGGGGATTCCGGTGAAGGTACGGTTTATTTTTAAGGGAGACCGCCATGTTTTTCACTCCCCTAAACTGCTGGATCGTGTGCTGAAATCATGGGGCCTGCCTTCATCTGCTGAAGGACTAAGGGACTCTCCCAAATCTGGGAGAGCTCCTTCCTCAGTAAGAAGAGCTGATCCAGAGTGGGAAAAAGTCCACTGAGTAAGAGACCTTGTTACACTCATAAGTTAATCTGTAATTAAAAGAAAAAACAGATATTGCGCCACACTGCAACTGGAGGAACTTAATACACGGTTTTACTATGTTTGCACTAACCTTTACTGGTTGTGCAACACCCCGCACAACCAGACTGATGGCTTAATGTGGATCACTGTAGTGACAAGGGCCAATATTCCCTCCTCCTCAGATACTCCGGGCCTGGTGGTCGGCTCCTTAGTTCCTCTGGAGATGGAGGTGGGCTCCTTCACTCTCACTGAAGAGGCAGACTCGCTGCACTGGCTTACCGTTCCAGCTCCACACTGTGTATCAGTTGTATCATTCAGAAGTTGGGTCTTTATGATGTACTGCCAGGTATGTGGATCTTAGAGCAGCTCACACACGCACTCCCACAAGGGAAGGAATTAGCAATAGAAAACAAGCGGTGTCAGAGGTTTGGAGCGCTAAAGAACCACGGGTTGGTGATTAAATTACCGATAATTTATTGCACGAACAGCAGGGGTCAGTATGCCACAAGCGTTCGACGCACATGCATCTTTCCCAAGCCTTGAGAAAGACGCATTTGTGCGTCGAAACCGTTGTGGCATACTGGACCCCTGCTGTTCGTGCAATAAATATCGGTAATTTAATCACCAACCCGTGGTTTCTTTAGCGCTCCAAACCTCTGACACCGCTTGTTTTCTATTTGCTAATAAGTTAATCTGTGGCTGTGATTGACTTCACCATGTTACAGCCCTGGAAGGCACGACATTGTCTGATTTTTCTTCGGCATTGAAGATGCCCTGCCGTGTTGGAAGCTTCCGGTTTGTCACCTCCGGGACTTCCCACCCCCTCTGCAAACCTTGGTTTGCCTTAATGGTTTACATGTATGTACTGTTGATCCGTTCTCTGTTTTTTACCGTGTCCCCTTTTTTCCCTTTTTTCCCCTTTCCCCTTTTCCTTTCTCTGTGAGACATATGAGATGCACGTCCTATTTTCAGCCACCATGAGTATCAAACTGCTATCTTTAAATGTTAACGGCCTAAATTCTCCAGCTAAAAGATCGTTTCTTTGGACTGAGGCTCGTAAGAGCAAGGTGTTACATTCTCTGCATTCAGGAATCCCATCTTCTCGAGGAGTTCAACACCATCTATTTAACAAATCATTTTTTTGTGAATAATCCCGCAAAAAAAGCAGGGGTTTGCATTTTTGTAAAATCGTCCACGCCTTTTCAGCTGATTAATGTAATAGCTGACCCTGCTGGCAGATATTTGATACTCGTCTGCAGACTGTATAATACTGTATTCACAATAGTGAATCTATATGCGCCGAATGTTTCTTAAACGAGATTTATGCGTGATGTTATGAAACTAGTCCATAAGAACTCTCAGGGTATGTTAGTAATCGGCGGTGATTTTAATATTATCATGTCCCGACATATGAACTGCTCGGCAGTCAAATTGCCAGTCAGGGGGAAGTTGGGCCCGCTTTGTAGAACTCTACATCTACACGATGTCTGGAGGCATCTGCACGTTGTGGAAAACAGATTTCACCTTTTTCTCTAATAGACAAAAGTCTTATTCGTGCTTGGACTATTTCTTAGTGGACAGCGCGACTCTGCATGCCTGCAGCACTGCAGAAATCGGTCTTATTACGTGGACTGACCACGCACCAGTAACACTAGTCATTTCCCTGGCGTGCAGACCTCGGACTTCTGGTTCTTGGAGGCTTAACTTAGATTTGCTGTCGAGACAGCAGATTGTCTCAGAAGTTAGGAGGGAACTTTCCAAGTTTTTTAAATGTAATGATAACTCGGAGGTCTCTGATGAGATGTTGTGGGAATCCCATAAGGCTTACATCAGAGGTGTGTTGATTCAGAAGGCCTCCCGGTTTAAGAGAGAGAGGGGGAAATTGAGAGATGAGCTCTTTTCCAGGTTGCAAAGCCTGGAGAGCCAGAATAAAGATAACCTATCTCCTTTAGTAACTAGGCAGCTTTTTCATACGCGGACACAACTCTGCACTTTCTTATTGTCCCAACATGAGAAACACCTGAGGACTGTCCTTTTATTCCATGGGAGATCGAGCTGGGGTGTTGTTGGCCAAGCGCATTAAGAAGAGAGAAATAGCCTCTCAAATAACCGCTCTAAGAGACCGTTCTGGAATGCTGCAATCCAACCCCATTGCGATAGCAGACGCCTTTGCCCAATACTACTCCCAATTATATAACCTTAAAGATGACCCCTCTGCCCATCCTCCCGTTCCCTCAGAGATCCAGAGTTTTCTAGATGGTCTGCATTTTCCAAGTTTATCCCCAGACCAACTTGGCGAATTAAATTCTCCCATAACAACCATGGAGATTTTACAAGTAATAAAAAACGCGAAGCGCCAATCTGCTCCAGGCCCAGATGAGCTGCTGAATTATTGTTATCACCTTTTCACTCAAGAGTTGTCACCCTTTCTGACACATGTGTGCAGATTTTGGCAATCAGCGGGTGCCATTTCTCCCTGGGCTCTTGAGGCTACCATTATCACCATTCCAAAATCTGGGAAGCCCCCCGAGGGTCCCGGAAGTTTCCGTCCCATTTCATTACTTAATTGTGATGTTAAGGTATTTTCAAAATTATTGGCGACTAGACGTCTGCGAATCACTCTTACATCACACAGACCAGGTGGGTTTTGTGAATGGGAGACAAACCAAGGGCGGCAAGAGGCGGTTTGTTCACCTGATTAGGGTGGCGGAGATGGCTGGGGTCCCCAGTGCGCTCCTGTGTCTGGACGTCAAGAAGGCGTTTGATAGGGTGCACTGGGGATACCTGGCCTCCGTGTTGGAGAAGTTTGTTTTTTCTGGCCCTGTTCTCTTGGCTATCTTGGCCTTATA